>CM060892.1:119674826-120274826 GCA_030762935.1 Hymenopus coronatus
GACTGCTACTGAGATATTCCTTGTTATTGGTTTCAATTTTAAAATACTTATACTTTTCTCAGACAGGAAGTGTCCATTTTTCTTTTGTTCTACTCCTGACCAAGAAAAGGAGCGAATTTCAATGACAATTGCACAACGATAGCTTTTAAAACATTTGCCTCTCGTTTTAGCACAGTGGGTTTCTTTAGTTTCCTTCTACTCTAAGAAATTAAGTAATATGAACATTCTGCTAATGCTTATCTCGATTAGCATGGTGTGGAAAGAAGAATAATCCTTTGTAAGAAGTTTGTTTGTAGAACAGTTAGAGAAAGCCATGTGAGAGTAACACATCAGATTCACTCACTCGCACATAAACACTCTCTCTCACACACACACCCGCATGTGTGTGCGCATGCATGCATGCACACTCAAAATCAGTTTTCTAAAAGTGTTCTTTTGGATTCAGAGTAATCATAATATATATTTCCACTGAAATATCAATATCAAATTTTTACTCTTTGGATCATTGATACTTCATGAATTTTAAACAATGATGAAATGGAATAAAATGAGAAGTTAAAATTAATATATTATTATTATTATTATTATTATTATTTTAAAATGCAATGAGATTGATAATAATCAGATTAATTACCTGAGAATGGTCTACAGAAAACAAATGGATCTCCAGTGAATCCTTCTGGACAGCTACAAGATGGAATATGATTCAGTACTTCACATAGAGCTCCCTGACCACATGTTCCTGGGCAAGGGTCAACACATTTATTCCTTATACAAGCTTTGTTGCGTGGACAGTCGTTGCTTAGAATACATTCTGGTCGACATCCAATATATGGATCACCTTGATACTCTGGCAAGCAAGTACATGTTCCATCGCTACATTGAGCATTGGGACCACATGGTGATGGATTGCATGGATCAGCTGCTGGTGGTGGTTGTTCTGCAATTTACACATTTTATTTGGTTAAGTATTAAATAATTATGATTCAGACTTCATTGACCCTTATATTGAAATAACATGAGAAGCATTTCTTCTACCTTTGTGCAACTTACTTGGAGGAGGTGCTGGGTAGCAATTTGTGAATGGATCTCCTGTGTATCCTTGTGGACAGGTGCATACTGGAGTATGATTAATGACAGCACACTGAGCTCCAGTGCCACATGATCCTGGACATGGATCGCTACATCTTTCTCTAATGCAGGCTCTGTTGCTTGCACATTCTGCATTTATGACACATTCTGGTCTGCAGTTTGGTGGGCTTCCAATATAATTTGGCAGACAAGAGCAAGAAGGAGTACCACCAATATCTCTGCACTGAGAATATGGACCACATGGTGATGGTACACATGGATTTATGTATGCTGGTGGCAGTGGTGTTGGAACAGGCGCTAGAAAACGGATATAAATAAATATACGGGTAACCCTTGAGTATCCCAGAGTTTTACACTATCATAACTAAATAACAGTCCAAGACTTACGTGGTATAGAATTGCATCTGGTGAAGGGATCTCCAGTAAATCCTGCTTGACAGCTGCAAATTGGGCTGTGATTAATCACTTCACACCTTGCATTTAAACCACAAGTGCCTGGACATGGATCTGCACATTTCTGATTGATACAGGCTCTATTTTGTGCACATTCTGAGCTCACTACACACTCTGGCCTGCATCCTGGTGGACTTCCAATATAATTAGGCAGACAAGAGCAAACTGCCTGGCCATTTATATTCCTACACTGACTGTTTGGTCCACAAGGCGATGGTACACATGGATCTCCTGGTTCTCGAACAGCTAAGAGGAAATCATATTTATTAGTTCATATCTTACAGATATTTGTACACAACATTTGTACAGTAGCTAATATAATGCTTACGTTCAACTGGTTGAACATTGCAGTATCTGAATGGATCTCCTGTATAACCTGGCCTGCAGGTACAGGATGGTAAATGGTTCACCACTTGACAGTCTGCATTTGGACCACAAGTTCCAGGGCAAGGATCTTTACATTTGTTGCCTATGCAGGCTTGATTAGAAGGACAATCAGTGTTTAGTGTACATTCAGGTCTACAGCCTTCATATGGATTTCCTATATAGTCAGGGAGACAAGTGCAGGAGCCTGCTCCATTTTGTTCCCTACAAATTGCATTTGCTCCACACGGAGATGGTACACATGGAGTGGGTCTTTCTTCCAACACAGGAGCTGAAATATTGAAATGGAACATGTTAGAATGTACATGAAATAAATGTATCTGGTTATTCAAATGGAGTATAAATATAATCCTCAATAAATGATTACAGTAATACCTTTCATAATCAAACACTGTCGGAATGGATCTCCTGTGTGCCCAGCCAAGCATATACAGTTTGGTGTGTGACTCACAACACGACATTCAGTATTTTCTCCACATGATCCAGGGCAAGGATCTTTGCACTTAAGGTTTATGCAAGCTAAATGACTTGCACATTCCGCATTGCTCACACACTCAGGCCTACAATTTGGTGGTGAACCAACAAAGTCTGGTAAACAGGAACATGATGGACTGTCTCCCACTACTTGACATATTGCGTTAGATCCACAAGGGGATGGCTGACATGGATTCACAGGTGGTGATGGTGGTACAGGAACAACTAAAAAGAACACAACCCAGTTTTAGCAAAAATATAGTGCTTAAGCAATCAAGTTTCAGTTTCTCATAATGAAACTCATAATACTTACCCATAACATTACATCTGATGAAAGGATCTCCAGTGTAACCAGCAGGACAGCTACAAATAGGGTTATGATTTATGACCTGGCATCTAGCACCAACACCACAAGTTCCGGGACATGGGTCTCTACATTTCTGATTATTGCAAGCCTCATTTAAGTTACAGTCAGAATTGACAGTGCACTCTGGTCGGCAGGAAGGAGGATTACCAATGAAGCCTGGTATGCATGAACACACTGCATGGCCATTAATATTACGGCATTGACTATTTGAACCACATGGAGATGGATTGCATGGTTCCTTAACCTCTGGCACTAAAATGAGAAAGAGAATGCTCTTAAGTAATCTCATTGATATAAATTCTTACTGTATAAATCATTATATTGTAAAGTGAAAAAGCTGTATGTGTTCAGTAATAAAATTTATATCCATTATTGGTATATATTCTTTTTTCTTCTTTGTATGTATATCACCATTTTATTTTATTTAAAGCTCAATTCTCTATGTAGGGATTAGAATGATAAAGGGAATGAAGAGTTTGCCCAACTGTATTGTTCAAAGTATCCTGTAACTCTTTGCTTGATCAATTTGGCATCTTGCATATTCTATAATGGTCGTCTTATTAGTACTTATATTCCCAACGTGTGGAGAAGTGAACTGAGATGATAAATGGGATAAATTTTTGAATAGAGGAATTAGCAAAAGGAATATTTCACAATAATAGAAAAGAATTTATTATATTGTATGGAAATATTTATAAAAGGTGTATGAGAAATAGTATAGAAATAGGAGGCAGTGCAAGTAGCAGGAAATGAGCAGATGAGAGATTAGGATCATCTAGTATTAGATAAGATTCATATAACCAGAGTGTTAGTGTGAATAAGATCCAAACGAGCAAGCATCTCTCAATGATAGAAACTTAGCTGAATGTGTTTAAGGAAAAATAAAGATGTATTATTATATGAAATGTAACAAATGTTAGCATTACAATTTATGGTAATAAATTAATCAACTTAATTCCATTAGTACTTATGTTGCTTATATATTTACAAATTGTAATAAAAACTGAGTATAACTGTTAAATTGCCCCCAAAAAATGTTTTATTTCAAAACCAAATTTAAATAATATAAAAATATACAAAAGAAACCAAGCATAAATAAGTCTTACATGGAATAGGGCTACAGCTTATGAAGGCATTTCCAGAGAAACCTTCTGGGCATGAGCAAGTTGGAATGTGGTTAATTACAGTGCAGATAGCTTGTGCTCCACATGTGCCTGGACATGGATCTGTACACTTATTCCTCACACAGGCTCTATCACGTGAACATTCCTGATTCAGCACACATTCTGGTCGGCAACCCAAATAAGGGTCACCCTGATATTCTGGTAAACAAGTGCATATACCATCTTTACATTGTGCATTTGCACCACATGGGTTTGGATTACAAGTATCAGCTTGAACAGGTTCTTTTGCTGCAAATGAAGAAGGAACATGTTACAACACAAATACCTTAACCAAGAAAGGCAAGTCTTTCCTATACTTTATTCAAATGCAGAATGATATATATATGCTTACGTGGTGGAGGTGCAGGGTGACAGCTGGTGAAAGGGTCTCCAGTATATCCTTCAGGGCATGTACAAATTGGAACATGATTAAACACTGTGCACTGAGCTCCTGCTCCACATGAACCTGGACAAGGATCCATACATTTCTCCCTCAGACAAGCCAGATTACTTGGGCATTCTGAGCTTATAACACATTCTGGTCGACAATTGGGAGGACTTCCAAGATATCCTGATAAACAAGAGCAAGAGGGAGTCTCGCCAATTGCCTGACAAATGGAATTTGGCCCACATGGAGATGGCACACAGGGGTTAACTGGAGTAGCTGGTGGTGGTGGCAATGGTGCTGTAAAAAGAAAGTTAATACTGCAGACCTAAACAAAAAAAATACACACACTCACACATGTGTGCAAGTGCGTGCATGCACACTCAGTATACACCTATTGAGTTATTTTTCAGTATAACAGTAAAGCAAACAGCAGAAAACTAAATGCTAAATATTAAAGGATACTGCTAACTAGTGTATGTGTGTCTAATGCAGGATAAACCATAACTCATGATTCAATGGATTCTGTATTGAAATAGCATATATGTTATATGTCAAAATAATAAATCAAAAGTACAAACGAACAACTATTCGTTAGCTGGGAAGCAGATTTCTGCCTTCATACCATGGATGGTAACCAGTCTCTTTCTCACTAGAGTGGAAGTAGTAGCATATAATGGATTCAGAATAAAATTCTTTCAACTACTCCAAATTAAGTTAATTTTTAGAAACTGTAGAACAAGACAATCACGTATATCTGTATTGGATGCTAAATGCAAATGAAGTCCTCAAAAATATTACAATAATTCTCTCAGTGAGAGACTGAATTAATGAATGAATGAATGAATAATGGCCAAGCTAAACATGCAAATTCAACCTCCAAAGCACCACAATCTCACATGCTTCCTAATAAAGCAAAATCTATGAAAATTAGTATAATCTGTGTAGAGGAATTTAAAGGAGAATTTTGAGCTTCAATTAATAATCGATATAATTAATTTTCAATTATGGTCCATTAAGTACTGAGACAGTCAAGAAGGTGCACATGGCAACAGACCCTACTGTGTGGGAAAAATGAAGAATGAAATACTAAAACTTACTCCATGATACTAATAGTCATATGTTAGTTAAGATTTAATATATTCAATCATTGATACTGATACTGATATAAAAGTGGAGTGCTATAAAAAGTGTATATATGTACACATTAAACAGTGTTGTTATATTCATTTATTTGACAAGCTGATTAACAACTTGTTGTTGATGTCCGGTTGAAAATGAAGGAAACTAGTCCCTCGAAACATGTTCCGGCAAAAATCCCAAGTAAGTGTTTTTTAGTATAATTAATCAACTTATCAAATAAACGTTTTATTAGCTTATTAAGAGTTATTACATACTAAAATGGTATAGAAAATATGAATATGACCAAGGGTCAACCCTGTGCATACAATGTAATTTGCACTCTACTTACAAGGGATTGGAAAACATCTTGAGAATGGATCTCCAGTAAATCTTGCTTCACAGCTGCAAATTGGACTGTGATTAATCACTTCACACCTTGCATTTAAACCACAAGTGCCTGGACATGGATCTGCACATTTCTGATTGATACAGGCTCTATTTTGTGCACATTCTGAGCTCACTACACACTCTGGCCTGCATCCTGGTGGACTTCCAATATAATTAGGCAGACAAGAGCAAACTGCCTGGCCATTTATATTCCTACACTGACTGTTTGGTCCACAAGGCGATGGTACACATGGATCTCCTGGTTCTCGAACAGCTAAGAGGAAATCATATTTATTAGTTCATATCTTACAGATATTTGTACACAACATTTGTACAGTAGCTAATATAATGCTTACGTTCAACTGGTTGAACATTGCAGTATCTGAATGGATCTCCTGTATAACCTGGCCTGCAGGTACAGGATGGTAAATGGTTCACCACTTGACAGTCTGCATTTGGACCACAAGTTCCAGGGCAAGGATCTTTACATTTGTTGCCTATGCAGGCTTGATTAGAAGGACAGTCAGTGTTTAGTGTACATTCAGGTCGACAGCCTTCATATGGATTTCCTATATAGTCAGGGAGACAAGTGCAGGAGCCTGCTCCATTTTGTTCCCTACAAATTGCATTTGCTCCACACGGAGATGGTACACATGGGGTGGGTCTTTCTTCCAACACAGGAGCTGCAATATTATTTATGGACATGTTAGAAATAAAATACATGAAACAGCATATTCAACAAAACACAAGGACTCATTGATAACGTACCTCGTTGAGGAATGCATTGTGTGAAAGGATCACCAGTCATTCCAGATGGACATACACAGTTGGGCGTGTGACTTACTACACGACATTCTGCATTAGTTCCACAAGAACCTGGACAAGGATCTCTACATTTGAGATTGATACAAGCCAAATGACTAGCACATTCACCATTGCTGACACATTCTGGTCTGCAATTTGGTGGTGAACCAGTATAATCTGGTAGACAAGAGCAAGATGGACTTTCTCCAACCACTTGACAGACTGCATTTGGTCCACAAGGAGATGGCTGACATGGATTAACTGGCGTAGTCACAACAGGTGCCTCAGCTGAAAGTAACATATTCACATATAGACAATTTGAAGTAAACAGTGACCATAAAACTACAAAAGGGAAATATACCATTGAATGAAAAAGTTTTCATAGAGAAATCTTACGTATGGGCTGACATCTGATGAATGGATCTCCAGAGAATCTGGGAGGACAGCTGCATATGGGATTATGGTTAACCACTTCACATCGTGCTCCAATTCCACATGTTCCTGGACAGGGGTTCCTACATTTCTGATTGCTACAAGCTTCATTCTGTGCACATTCTGAACTCACTACACATTCTGGTCTGCAAGCTGGAGGACTTCCTATGAAACCAGGAACACATGAGCACACAGCTTGTCCATTTATTTCACGACATTGACTGTTTGGTCCACAAGGTGACGGATTACAGGGTTGCGTCACTGGAGGAGCTGTGTTAAAAACAAAAGTGAGGTCCAGATTAGCTTACTCATGCTGAATGTAGTATTTGTTATGAAACTGTTATACTTGACCGTTATCAGGTACTTACGTGGAACAGGGCGACATTCAACAAAAGGATTTCCAGACATTCCTTGTGGACAGCTGCATATTGGAATATGATTTACAACATCACATATTGCTCCCTGTCCACATGTTCCAGGACAAGGATCTGTACATCTGTTTCTAATACAGGCTCTGTTGCGAGGACAGTCTGTACTGAGCACACACTCTGGTCTACATCCAGCATAAGGGTCTCCTTGATACTCTGGTAAGCATGTGCATACTCCATCTCTGCATTGAGCATTGGCTCCACATGGAGATGGGTTACAAGGATCACTCTGAATAGGTTCAATTGCTGCAAGAAAAACAAATTGTAGTAGCATAATATTATATCATTTAAATATCATTCAATGGTGAACACAGATAAAATAATTGGAAATTTAACTTACGAGGTGGAGGAGCTGGAAAGCAGTTGGTGAAAGGGTCTCCTGTGTAGCCTTCTGGGCAAGTACATACAGGAGTGTGGTTGATGACATTGCACTGTGCTCCTGCACCACATGATCCTGGACAGGGATCTTGGCACTTCTCTCTCATACATGCCAAGTTACTAGAACACTCAGAGCTTATGACACACTCTGGACGGCAATTTGGTGGACTTCCAATATAATTTGGCAAACAGGAACATGAAGGAGAACCTCCTATATCTCTGCACTGTGAATAAGGTCCACAAGGTGAAGGCTGACATGGATTTGCAGGCACCGGCACTGGAGGCTGCACAGGAGCTGTATTAAAATGAAAAAATATACATACTCTTTATAGAATATCCAATGTTGAATTAGTGAAAACAACTGAAATGATAATTAGATTTTGTAGAAAAGGTAGCTTAAGAATTAATTTAACAAAAAATATGGTTTTTAAGATGTCAGTTTATTTATGAAAATTTAAAGAATTGGTGTTGGCAAGGAAGAGAGAGGTGAATAATAACATGTGATTACATAGGAGTAAGAATAAGTGCTACTAGTGCCTGGAGCAATAACAAAAGCAAATTATATCAGATATAACTTTCTTTAACAGCTATTTGATCATACCTAGATAAAATAACTGGGATGAAAAGAAAATGTGTACTGAGTTTGTTAAGTCTAAGGAAAAATTTAAAGCAAATGTCTCTAAAACATTAGTTTTTAACATTAATAAAGGCTAATAATGTCATTATATTTAAAATGAAGCAAGATCCATTAGGCTTACAGCCACTGAATTAGAGTCTATTGGACCTTATGGGAACACAGTAACTTTGTGTAATTATTTGTAAATTGATTAATTAAAGGATTAATATGTATAAATGAGTAACGATTAAATTTAATTAATTTCTCATCAGAGTCCCTTTCTTCTCAGACTTTTCTCCACTACTTCTTTCATACATCCCTACATTTTGGATTAATGTAGTTAAGTAATTAATAATTTGGTGTATATTGTAAGTAATGAGTTAATAAGCAGAAATATTAGTAGTGATAATTATGTATTCATATTTCATTACAGCAAATTAAGGAACAAAATCTTCCATTAGAATACTCTGTTCTGAGTAGTTCTTTCTGCATCTTAAGAACTATAGATAAAGTTTTTAACTGTGTTTGTTATTTATCTCTCAAAAGCTATTGCTCTTCATAATGCATTCATAAATTTGTATCACATTAGGCACAGGAAGCGCTATGCATCTTGAACCTCAGTATTATATTTATTCAAAGTATTGTTTTCATTTACTTCTATGGAAGGTGATGGAAGTAAGAAATGGTAACAGCAAACATTACATTTGTCTGCAAACTTTTAAACTGTGTATCTAACATACTACAGGTTGTAAAAGAAGAAAAAGAAATACTTTGAAATTATTTTACATATTAAGAACAAGTTTTGAAATCCTTAATGAATTTAGCACAGTGCTGTATAATAAAAGTTAACAGAGAAGAACTATAGTTCATGAGCATTTAGTTGTAGTGATAGTTACAGTAATATGTTCTTTTTTGTATAACTTAAACTAGACTGATACAAGATATATATTGTACAATAATGTGTTTCTTAGTGCTTCAATAAATCTAAGCATACTCTGCATAAACCTAAACCCAAACAAACAATATAAAGATGCTCTGCCCAGGAACAAGAACGAGAACATTAAAACTTGAGCTAGTCTTCTTCTTTCATGCTTCCAGGAAAGTTTCCCATTAATTGTGAAAACTCAGTTAAAGTACATGTATTTTAAGTTTATTGTTTTTATTTTGGTTGTCATTCTCTTTCATTGTGAACTGTCTAGAGGGGTAAATATTCTTTAACATATTTATTTATTAATACTTTGTATTTATAGTTACACTCTCTAAAAAGAATTAATCAAGGTTTGAATATAAAGTAGTAGTATAAATAAATATTTTCATTTTTTCATTTTCATATAATAGAAAGTCAGCATCATTGTTGTTACATTTAACCATGACAGTGCATTTTTTTCTTCTGCAAAATTTGTAATGTACTGGGTAGTTTTGCAATTTTCCTGAAAAAATAAAGAATAAAACTATCAGAGGACTTCAGGATACTCAATAATCATGCTTTATATCGAGGATCAAGCTGCTTATTGCCAACTTAAAGGATCACCAAAGATATAGCGAGAAAAGTGTCTGCAGAATGCTTTCTAGGGAGATCCTTTAATTAATGTAATAGTGAATATGGTATAATATATCTAGTTTTATTCACTGATTAAGGATTTTATTCAAGTGGAAGGAAAAGGAATTAATAACTGCTTTAAACATTTATGTGTAAAAACTAATGAAATCCTTGGCTCCCAGTCTATCTACATATGAGGGGATATTCTATACACGATGAAAGTTATTTTAAATCTAGATCATTCACAGTCATTGTAAAATAGCTTCTATGTATATTTTCTTGGTATTCAGGCAAATTATATTTTAAAAAGGAAACAAATATCTATTTTGAGACTATAGTTCCTGGTGCAAAATATAGCCATACTTATGTATTGTAATGGGTGAGAAGAAAGTCAAGGTTTTAAAAATCTTTATCTACCTGCTTAAATTACTTTTATTGTAAACATTGTATAGAATATTGTTTCTTATGTATTAATCATGACAAGCTGTTAGAGTATTTTTAGTATTAGTTTTGCTTTAGAGCAAGCATTGTAATGAGGAAATGTGATACATGGTATTTATGCAGTAAAAACAAATATGTTACCAAATATTTGATGATTGATATTGTGCAGGTGCAAATAAAGTACAGTTCTGAGAGGATTGTAAAAAAAAAATATTACTTACACGAAACTATGAAGGTAGTGCAGATATGTACAAAAATCAAGTGCTCATTACAGCAAGATATTATATTTAAGAACTGGCCACTCAGGTTTACATTCCTTTTCAGGATAGCTATTCTTTTAAGTTAACAAATAATTTAAAATAAAACTCTCTTAACTAATTTTTAAAATATCTAAAAATTGCTTCCTTAAGATATGACACTGTATTCAGAATATTTAATTTAACCTTTTAATATTAATTCAGATTATAACTGCAGTTCAGTTTAAAATAGATGTTTGCTCTCTAACATTGAACAACAGATCATCAACTTGATGAGGCACTAAATCATCCTCTGATACAATACAGAAAGAAATTAATATTGTTTTTGTCCAATATTCCCATACTGTTTTTGGTTACATATTCCCATATATTAATTAGTACGATATATAAAAGTATTTCAGAAAAAACAAATTATTAAAGATTCCTTAGAATTATTATAAACAAAGTATTTAAATCTAGATGAAGTCATTAAAATAACCAGCAAAGAAGATGACCAGGAATATAAATTTGACTTACGAGGAATAGCATAGCATCTAGTGAAGGGCTCTCCAGTAAATCCTGCTTGACAGCTGCAAATTGGACTGTGATTAATCACTTCACATCTTGCATTTAAACCACAAGTGCCTGGACATGGATCTGCACATTTCTGATTGATACAGGCTCTATTTTGTGCACATTCTGAGCTCACTACACACTCTGGCCTGCATCCTGGTGGACTTCCAATATAATTAGGCAGACAAGAGCAAACTGCCTGGCCATTTATATTCCTACACTGACTGTTTGGTCCACAAGGCGATGGTACACATGGATCTCCTGGTTCTCGAACAGCTAAGAGGAAATCATATTTATTAGTTTATATCTTACAGATATTTGTACACAACATTTGTACAGTAGCTAATATAATGCTTACGTTCAACTGGTTGAACATTGCAGTATCTGAATGGATCTCCTGTATAACCTGGCCTGCAGGTACAGGATGGTAAATGATTCACCACTTGACAGTCTGCATTTGGACCACAAGTTCCAGGGCAAGGATCTTTACATTTGTTGCCTATGCAGGCTTGATTAGAAGGACAGTCAGTGTTTAGTGTACATTCAGGTCGACAGCCTTCATATGGATTTCCTATATAGTCAGGGAGACAAGTGCAGGAGCCTGCTCCATTTTGTTCCCTACAAATTGCATTTGCTCCACACGGAGATGGTACACATGGGGTGGGTCTTTCTTCCAACACAGGAGCTGCAATATTATTTATGGACATGTTAGAAATAAAATACATGAAACAGCATATTCAACAAAACACAAGGACTCATTGATAACGTACCTCGTTGAGGAATGCATTGTGTGAAAGGATCACCAGTCATTCCAGATGGACATACACAGTTGGGAGTGTGACTTACTACACGACATTCTGCATTAGTTCCACAAGAACCTGGACAAGGATCTCTACATTTGAGATTGATACAAGCCAAATGACTAGCACATTCACCATTGCTGACACATTCTGGTCTGCAATTTGGTGGTGAACCAGTATAATCTGGTAGACAAGAGCAAGATGGACTTTCTCCAACCACTTGACAGACTGCATTTGGTCCACAAGGAGATGGCTGACATGGATTAACTGGCGTAGTCACAACAGGTGCCTCAGCTGAAAGTAACATATTCACATATAGACAATTTGAAGTAAACAGTGACCATAAAACTACAAAAGGGAAATATACCATTGAATGAAAAAGTTTTCATAGAGAAATCTTACGTATGGGCTGACATCTGATGAATGGATCTCCAGAGAATCTGGGAGGACAGCTGCATATGGGATTATGGTTAACCACTTCACATCGTGCTCCAATTCCACATGTTCCTGGACAGGGGTTCCTACATTTCTGATTGCTACAAGCTTCATTCTGTGCACATTCTGAACTCACTACACATTCTGGTCTGCAAGCTGGAGGACTTCCTATGAAACCAGGAACACATGAGCACACAGCTTGTCCATTTATTTCACGACATTGACTGTTTGGTCCACAAGGTGACGGATTACAGGGTTGCGTCACTGGAGGAGCTGTGTTAAAAACAAAAGTGAGGTCCAGATTAGCTTACTCATGCTGAATGTAGTATTTGTTATGAAACTGTTATACTTGACCGTTATCAGGTACTTACGTGGAACAGGGCGACATTCAACAAAAGGATTTCCAGACATTCCTTGTGGACAGCTGCATATTGGAATATGATTTACAACATCACATATTGCTCCCTGTCCACATGTTCCAGGACAAGGATCTGTACATCTGTTTCTAATACAGGCTCTGTTGCGAGGACAGTCTGTACTGAGCACACACTCTGGTCTACATCCAGCATAAGGGTCTCCTTGATACTCTGGTAAGCATGTGCATACTCCATCTCTGCATTGAGCATTGGCTCCACATGGAGATGGGTTACAAGGATCACTCTGAATAGGTTCAATTGCTGCAAGAAAAACAAATTGTAGTAGCATAATATTATATCATTTAAATATCATTCAATGGTGAACACAGATAAAATAATTGGAAATTTAACTTACGAGGTGGAGGAGCTGGAAAGCAGTTGGTGAAAGGGTCTCCTGTGTAGCCTTCTGGGCAAGTACATACAGGAGTGTGGTTGATGACATTGCACTGTGCTCCTGCACCACATGATCCTGGACAGGGATCTTGGCACTTCTCTCTCATACATGCCAAGTTACTAGAACACTCAGAGCTTATGACACACTCTGGACGGCAATTTGGTGGACTTCCAATATAATTTGGCAAACAGGAACATGAAGGAGAACCTCCTATATCTCTGCACTGTGAATAAGGTCCACATGGTGAAGGCAGACATGGATTTACATACACAGGCCTTGAAGGTGGTGCCGGTGGAGCTAGAGAAATAGAAACAAAAATAGTTGCAGTATAGGCAACACTATCATTATTTTTTAATTTTATCTCTAATGGTTAGGTTTCTGTCAGAAATTTTGTGTCCCTTATATGGCTACAAGAAAAAGAATGAATAGAACTATCACATACCTAAAAATGGTTAATATCACCCATTTTTTTTTGGATAGTGTTTAATGTCCACTTTTACTACATTAGACAACAGGGGATGACACTGATGATACATAGAATGAAGATGGAGCACCAGTGGAATATGTTAATGTGGGAGTAACCAGAAAACCCAGAGAAAACCGCCCCTGTGCCACTTTGTCCACCACAAATCCCTCATGCGGTTGTCTGGGGTCGAACCTGTTCTGCCTTAGTGATATACAAGTGGTCTAACCACTTGTCCATGGTGCAGCCATTAATATAATCAAAAAATTGATTTTACATAAATGGTGAGTTTTAATGAGATTTACAAATTTTGCGTTCTATTTCTAATGTTTAAAAATTACACAAAATTAGTTCAGGATAAACAGGAAATTACAGGCTCTTCCCATAATTCACATTCTATTTGTTATGTAAATATTTTGAACATATAATATTTTAATACAAATCACTAGGGTTTTTTGAGGAAATAAAAATGGCAGATTTTCATGAAAAGCTTCCTGCCACATCTTTAGAAGATGATGATTTTAAATACTATGTTTGAAGTTTAAGAAACTTTTGGTTTTTGAGCAATAGTGTTCACACACCCAGACCTACCTGCACCACACACACAGACCCATTTTTAAAAACTTTTTGTTTTTGCTTTTTTATGGTTGAGAAGGCATGTGTCAAAACACAAAATGCTGGTGAAATCTGTATATAAGTATTTTGGTTGGAATGCAATGTCCTTTCTCTCTTACTATTAGCTAAGTAGCAGAGATTAAAAAAAAATAATAAATAAAAAGTAGCTTGGAAAAATTCTGGGATTAACTGTAATAGATATTAAGAATGTGACAAATCCTATATACTGAAAAGAAGAAAAAAACATTGGAACTATACTAAAAGAACATTACAATCATAGCTAATTCCTATGCAGAAAAATGAGAAATACTAGCAGAAGTTTAGAAGCATAATCACAATATAGGATGTGTAGAGTGGTGCATAAAGAACCTGCCTAGAGTACCAGACTGCTCATTGTTGTCCGCCAACTGTCATCTATTGCTGCAATTTCTATATGCTTAATTCATGTTGTTTCTTTTTTTGCAAATATTTCCTTATTATCTAATTATTACATGTTTATCTATTTACTATTGTATCTGCTCATAGCAGGCAATAATTGAGCATAATTGGAGGATGAGCAGTCTGTACTTGGGGCTGATTTTTTGTCTGCCATCTGACAATTTACCTTTTCAAACATGTATAACAACCAAAGAGATTCAACATATGGAGATGAATTTAAACAGAAAGGTAAAAAACACTTGATGAAGTTTGAAACTCCTGCCAATGGTAAGTACTAGTTCATTAGACATACAACAGAACATCTTCAAAATTCCATGCAAGACAACGGCAAAGCTTCTGACAGTCGAAAATTGCTGAGAATACAGACAGCATTGTCTGAAAATCTTGTTCAGTTATAAACAATTGATTTTGGTAGGCAAATCAAACGTTAAAATAACTCAAATATTGCTTGAAACAGTTTTCATTTCACTTTACTGTGTATTACTTACTGTTTCTATGCTAATTAATAGTTTTGTTAGAATTACTTAGTTACATTGAAGCTTCATTTGTACGTCATGGCACACAAATTTGAAAATTGGGAGAAACTCAATATAAAGTGCTTATGTGCTCCATGAGAGTGATCAATAAGCAATGTGTAGTCCTTTATGTTCATATTTTATTTGCACAATCATAAAATAAAGCATGCTTCTTCAAGACCTTCTTATCTTCCTCATGATACAGGTGAAACTGAAAGCTTTTATGTCAATGTGATTGAATGTTTCATGCACTTTGCAAATCAGACCAGAGTGAAGGTTAATGCTAAATTCCTAAATTAATGGATCAAGTGGGATGATCCTACACAATGGCCAGCTGAGAATATCAACATAGTACCATTAATTTATTTTTGTTTTTTTCTTCCTTGTTTCATTTTTTTTCAGATGCACATGAAAGGAGACACCAACAGTTGTTCATTATTTGGGTGTTTTTGCTAGTAGCCTTTAAAATACATTAAGTACAATTTGTACAACATCTGCAATAGGGCTGATGATCTGTAGCAAGCAACAGTCATTCTGAATGTATGCTTAAGAGACTGTACCTACATAAGTTTGGAAATAAGTTGTATATTGAGTCTGCCAAACAGGCATAATAACCTCTGAAGTGAATTTCTAAATTTCAATAAATAAATTAAAATTATTTATATTAATACTACCATAACAAATATCTCTGCATTTGGAATTTATATCAATGTAGCATTAACAAATTAGATGCATTCATCATTCACCATTCTGCAGTATTGTGATGAGTTTAAGCATAATCAAAAAATTAATCAATGAATGTAAATATTATAAAAATGGGTTTGTATTAAAAAATTATGTGTAGAAAGATAGTATATAGCAAACATAATATTGTAGTAAGAAAAGCAATTATTAAATACTATAGATATATAAAGGTTATAAGAAATGCATTTGTAAACAACCATTATTATACATGTGTTAAGTGTACTGCTAAACCTCTGATCTATCCTACACAGTTGGAACATACAAATGAAATAAAATGAACGGAAATGTTCAGTGGAAAATATATATAACAGGGTATTAGTCCCATTCAGTAATAAACTACAATTTCTTGTGATTTTCAAGGCAAATGCAAGATTTAAAGATGCAAAATCCATTCTTGTGATACTTACGAGGGATAGGGGAACACCTCAAGAATGGGTCTCCTGTGTAGCCTTGAGTGCAGCTGCAAATTGGACTGTGATTAATCACTTCACATCTTGCATTTAAACCACAAGTGCCTGGACATGGATCTGCACATTTCTGATTGATACAGGCTCTATTTTGTGCACATTCTGAGCTCACTACACACTCTGGCCTGCATCCTGGTGGACTTCCAATATAATTAGGCAGACAAGAGCATACTGCCTGGCCATTTATATTCCTACACTGACTGTTTGGTCCACAAGGCGATGGTACACATGGATCTCCTGGTTCTCGAACAGCTAAGAGGAAATCATATTTATTAGTTTATATCTTACAGATATTTGTACACAACATTTGTACAGTAGCTAATATAATGCTTACGTTCAACTGGTTGAACATTGCAGTATCTGAATGGATCTCCTGTATAACCTGGCCTGCAGGTACAGGATGGTAAATGATTCACCACTTGACAGTCTGCATTTGGACCACAAGTTCCAGGGCAAGGATCTTTACATTTGTTGCCTATGCAGGCTTGATTAGAAGGACAGTCAGTGTTTAGTGTACATTCAGGTCGACAGCCTTCATATGGATTTCCTATATAGTCAGGGAGACAAGTGCAGGAGCCTGCTCCATTTTGTTCCCTACAAATTGCATTTGCTCCACACGGAGATGGTACACATGGGGTGGGTCTTTCTTCCAACACAGGAGCTGCAATATTATTTATGGACATGTTAGAAATAAAATACATGAAACAGCATATTCAACAAAACACAAGGACTCATTGATAACGTACCTCGTTGAGGAATGCATTGTGTGAAAGGATCACCAGTCATTCCAGATGGACATACACAGTTGGGAGTGTGACTTACTACACGACATTCTGCATTAGTTCCACAAGAACCTGGACAAGGATCTCTACATTTGAGATTGATACAAGCCAAATGACTAGCACATTCACCATTGCTGACACATTCTGGTCTGCAATTTGGTGGTGAACCAGTATAATCTGGTAGACAAGAGCAAGATGGACTTTCTCCAACCACTTGACAGACTGCATTTGGTCCACAAGGAGATGGCTGACATGGATTAACTGGCATAGTCACAACAGGTGCCTCAGCTGAAAGTAACATATTCACATATAGACAATTTGAAGTAAACAGTGAGCATAAAACTACAAAAGGGAAATATACCATTGAATGAAAAAGTTTTCATAGAGAAATCTTACGTATGGGCTGACATCTGATGAATGGATCTCCAGAGAATCTGGGAGGACAGCTGCATATGGGATTATGGTTAACCACTTCACATCGTGCTCCAATTCCACATGTTCCTGGACAGGGGTTCCTACATTTCTGATTGCTACAAGCTTCATTCTGTGCACATTCTGAACTCACTACACATTCTGGTCTGCAAGCTGGAGGACTTCCTATGAAACCAGGAACACATGAGCACACAGCTTGTCCATTTATTTCACGACATTGACTGTTTGGTCCACAAGGTGACGGATTACAGGGTTGCGTCACTGGAGGAGCTGTGTTAAAAACAAAAGTGAGGTCCAGATTAGCTTACTCATGCTGAATGTAGTATTTGTTATGAAACTGTTATACTTGACCGTTATCAGGTACTTACGTGGAACAGGGCGACATTCAACAAAAGGATTTCCAGACATTCCTTGTGGACAGCTGCATATTGGAATATGATTTACAACATCACATATTGCTCCCTGTCCACATGTTCCAGGACAAGGATCTGTACATCTGTTTCTAATACAGGCTCTGTTGCGAGGACAGTCTGTACTGAGCACACACTCTGGTCTACATCCAGCATAAGGGTCTCCTTGATACTCTGGTAAGCATGTGCATACTCCATCTCTGCATTGAGCATTGGCTCCACATGGAGATGGGTTACAAGGATCACTCTGAATAGGTTCAATTGCTGCAAGAAAAACAAATTGTAGTAGCATAATATTATATCATTTAAATATCATTCAATGGTGAACACAGATAAAATAATTGGAAATTTAACTTACGAGGTGGAGGAGCTGGAAAGCAGTTGGTGAAAGGGTCTCCTGTGTAGCCTTCTGGGCAAGTACATACAGGAGTGTGGTTGATGACATTGCACTGTGCTCCTGCACCACATGATCCTGGACAGGGATCTTGGCACTTCTCTCTCATACATGCCAAGTTACTAGAACACTCAGAGCTTATGACACACTCTGGACGGCAATTTGGTGGACTTCCAATATAATTTGGCAAACAGGAACATGAAGGAGAACCTCCTATATCTCTGCACTGTGAATTTGGTCCACAAGGTGATGGTACACATGGATTTATTACTTGTATTGGTTTTGGCTCAGCAGATGGAGCTAAAAAATAAAATACCAATGAAGTATTTTTGAAATTCAAAATTGTAGCTATTAGAACACATTACATTGCAAGTTTTCTCTTTTTGTGCATTTAGTTAGTGTGTTGCTATGTATTAATATTCTCTCCATTAAATGTGTAAATAACTCTGGGAACAATCATAGTTTGTTAACCCATTGTTCTGCTTTAAAAAGTAGCCAGTTTAATTCGTGCCTTTTTCATGCTATTCATCTCAAACACATTAAAGGAAAACAAGGATTAAATGAAGCACACTTACGTGGAATTGGGTAGCATCTTGAGAATGGATCTCCTGTATATCCTGAATTGCAACTGCAGATGGGACTGTGATTAATAACTTCACAGCGAGAATTTATTCCACATGCACCTGGGCAAGGATCTACACACTTTTGATTGACACATGCCTTATTCTGTGCACACTCTGAGCTAACCACACACTCAGGTCTGCAGCCAGGTGGGCTCCCAATATAATTGGGTAGACAAGAACATACACCCTGTCCATTTATGTTTCGACACTGACTGTTTGGACCACAAGGTGATGGTACACATGGATCTCCTGGTTCTGGTGGGGTAGCTGAATATGTTTAAAAGAAAAGAAACAGAAACAAATCAGTATTAGATACATATATAAATATCTAAGAATTATTTGAAACAGAGAAAAGTAAATATTTTAGGCAAACAACTTCTAGACCATTATTTAAGATTTAAATGATTTCTAAACACAAAGTAGCTGTAATACTTAAGATGGTTTTTCACAAAAAGCTAAAGTTTTATATGAAGAGCTGCATTTGTAATTTTATTGCAAGAGTGATTGCAAGTTAGTCAATAAGTTGAATTTCATCACCAAGCTTATGTTGAAAATGTATGACCACATAACACACTTTAAAAATTGTGCTGAAAAGCAATGGATGTTTACAGCTCTTTTCCTGAATAACTTTCTTTAAGCTTAAACAAGCATAGCTCTCACATATTACACAGAGAATGGAGATGTGCAAATAAGAAAATAATTAAAATAGAATGGAATGATAGCTGAGAATTATAAATAATAATTAATTGAATAATATTTGGCATTATAATCTCCAAAAGTTTTTTATGCTGGCAGATTAGATATTTCTTTTGTTACCTTTTCAATTTTCAAGAACAGAACTTAACCTAATGTCAAGTTGGTTACTCCTATGCTACAAATAGAAATCATTCTTTTGACAGACAGCATGGCATAATGAGTTTTGTTCATTCCTTTATAGCTTTTGCTATAGAGGTGTTTTCTCTAAGGCTTTTACTACAAACACCATTCACTATGGTTAATGTAATATTTTGTTCCAAAATAATTGCGCCAAATAAATTTGGAATAACCCAAAGGTCCCTATTGTAAATTCAGATGTTAACTTGAGATTTTTTGCCCATAACATTTTGTTGTTACTTTTAAAGTATAGCATTTGATGGATTCAAATAATTAAACCAGGACTTTCAGTATCTAACTGAGATGGTAATATATCAGATGAAGTGACTCTGTGGGCATATACCTAATCTCTCTTTATATTCAATGCAGAGGTGGCATGTATACATTATAATGTACTTAATATAAAAAGATACATGTAACCTATCAATTTAATATTATGTTCATATTTTTGTATTCAAAATTACAGCTTATGGAATTTTATTTTGGAATATAACAAATCTCACTTATACAGACTCCACTTTATTCCCCCCTTAAAATATCTATGTTTGTCCTCATACTATGTTCTTATATCTCTCTGAAACTGTTGCAAATATTAAGTATTTTGGAGAAGGTTAACCTATTGAAAATAAACACCCTAGTGTGGGCTATAAAAGGTTAATAACAGAATGGAGTTACATTAGGAGATACATATGATGCCATTAAAGATTAACAATTGTTGAATCTACATTTTGTTTTTGTGGGCAATCAGAAACAGTCATAGTATAAAGTCTGAACATCTTTGGTGTTGTATTTTAATACTGAGCCTGTTGCCAATTATGTTAGTAGAATCAAATACTTCAAAAGACAATAATAATTATGTCATAATAATGCAATAATAATTATAGTTAATAGTTACAGTGTTTATCTGAAATATAAATTGGTTACTTCTTATGCTTCCACATAAAATCATTAACTGCATTTGCTAATTAAATAATACATCTGAATGTACTTTATTACTATAAAACTGCAAGAGCAACATTTATCCAAATATCTAAAACTTTAACGGAACTGGCTACAGTTTAACTTAGGTTTCTATTTTTAGAAAAACAAACAAAAATATAATTTTACATTAGATGTATGAAGTAATAATGCATTAATATCATCATTATTGGTTCTGCTACTGCATACATCAGTGAAAAAGGATATCTCCAAATAATTGAGGTGGGAGGAAAGCAGAACACCTCATTTCTTACTGATGTTTAACTGTATTAAATGCTTCATTATCAGCAACCAGCTATAAATGTAAATGAAATACCTACAATTGGTAAAATTTAATCAAGCAATCCTAGCATTTTCTAAGCAATGAACGTAATTATACTTACTAGCAACTTTAGCAAATATATGTGGGCAGAAAGTCTTTAGTCACTCTCTGTGGTGTAATGGTTACCATGCTAACTTCATATACCCAAGGTCACAGGTTCAAACTCAGCAGAGGACAATGGATTTTTTTCGGGTATAAAAATTCTTAGCATCTCATGTCATAATTTACGGCACATAAAAGAACCTCAAGCCTGATAGAGAGGCCTCTGAGCAAAATTAAGCGGCTTTTTATGCCCAGTATACAATGGGATGCTGAGAGCCACAGTAGTTAAAGAGTGTTCGTAAATAACATGCTGTTTATATTTAGAAAATCTTCTCTTTAAATTACTCTTAAATCTGTTTCGATGAAACAACAAAGAAGGAAGGAGATACATAATATGATATGATAATTGAAAGCAGTGGCAGACAGCCTTAAAGGGTCAGGGGTATGTGCTCTCCTTACAAAAATTTCAGACACTAATTTCTCAATTATATTATCATGTAAAATGCTATAATCTATAACAAATTTTTGTATACATTTAAACCTTCTGTGAATTCTTTGAGCACTGCACAATTGTAGTGAAGATATTGGAAATAATAACCGGCTGCATTTCTTGAGCATAAGCGATTGTGTGGTCACTCTGTGCCCACCCCAGAAGAATGTAGTTAATTTGTGGGTGCAGGGTACAAGTTGAGAGGGGAAGCTTCTATTAGGGCACGAGATCCTCTGTGGTCATTTTCCGCACGTGTGCAGAGGAAATAAGAGCCGACAGCAAGGGAAACTTAAAGTTTAAGTCAAATTCTTGAAAAATCTTTTAGACAACGAGCTCTTCACATGTAAAATTAAATAATAAGAAATAAATCTTAAGTTTCAATATCTTCTTATTTAAAAACAAAGTTGATATATAAACCTCCTGAATGGAGCATACAAAAAGAAGCTTATATGGTAAAAATTGACAATGTTGAGACTTGGCAAATCTAGTAGAGCATAATGAATGCCCCTGCGCCATCTACCCATGTGTATAAGCAGTGTGTTGTAACTTACTACCATAACCCTAGAGGCCAAATAGATTCACGACTTTTTAATGGTTCTATTATTTAAAATCTGTTAGTAGTAGTTAAGGTTAATTTTTCCTTCCAAACATTCTACATTTTATGTTGCATTTGAAAACAAGAAAAGCCCAAATAACCAATAATTGAGTATTTATTGAAGTTATGGATGTCAACAAATAATAAAATGGTACCTTACTTGTGAGAGGTAAGAAACTGATAAGAAGTGGTGAAACAGTGCCTTGAATGTATTTCATGTGTTAATGAAACATAATCCAAATGTACTGGAGAATAATTTGGTGAAATGAATTTCAAAATAATATACTGATTTATCAGTTATATTCAAACAAATTGAATACTGAAATGTTTCCATGCAACATATTTTGATCTGATCTCACTTTTCAAGAGGATCAGATCTATGATTCAATACAATTTGAATCTGCATTTCCATGCAGTATTAGATGTAGAAAGGAATACTCTTTAATATAATTTTTTGACGTGCAAGAAGAGCTGATGTCACCATGCCAGACAGTTCTCTGTGGGGTATTGCGAAAGAAGATGTGCACCAAAACCAATATTGTCCTAGAATAATCAAATTTGCCCAAAATTTTATTTTTAAAAATATTTGAACATATTGGTTTGCTTAACAATACTTCTAGTGTAATTTCAGACTAAAGAGATTCCATTTTAATCTGAAAGACACAGTTAGTGCAGCATTTCAAAATATCACTCCTAATATGCTGTTGTAGATACGTAACTGGACATAAAAACACATTAAGTTAATGCTGTGAATATGGAGTTTGAATTGATTGGAGGAGCTGTAAATAACTACATGGTTTCAATATCAGTGCAAAAGGACTTTCTGCCCACCCTGTAATTTCCTTAATTTTATATAAGAAGATTGATTTTATAACAAAGCATTTTGTCACTCTCCTTGAAATCTCATACAATAAGTAAAATCAATGCAATATACAACTGATGAAATCTTACATGGTGGTTGAACATTGCAGTATCTGAATGGATCTCCTGTATAACCTGGCCTGCAGGTACAGGATGGTAAATGGTTCACCACTTGACAGTCTGCATTTGGACCACAAGTTCCAGGGCAAGGATCTTTACATTTGTTGCCTATGCAGGCTTGATTAGAAGGACAGTCAGTATTTAGTATACATTCAGGTCGGCAGCCTTCATATGGATTTCCTACATAGTCAGGGAGACAAGTGCAGGAGCCTGCTCCATTTTGTTCCCTACAAATTGCATTTGCTCCACAAGGAGATGGTACACATGGAGTTGGTCTCTCCTGAGACACTGGTGTCACTGAAAATATATTCAGAATTTATTTTTTGTATTTTATATAGGAAACAAAGTAATTTTTATTAATAGGATGTATTGCATAAATCACAATAGTTATTACTCATCTGAAAGCAATAAAAGTATGAGGTTAAGAAGGAGTCCTGTAACAAACAACTTTTATTAAGCTCACAATAAATATCCTCAATTTTAAAATAACTACTAATAGCCCTTTAGCTTATAAAAATATAACATAACACCCAGGTACATATATACATAAAGGCATGAAAAGTTTAAAAGAAAGGTATTCTTCACATTTAAATGGTACAATGGAAAAGAAAATCTTTATATATGGACACACTCAAAGATGCTGCAAAATTAAAGTAAGGGATTGTTAATATACATATTACTCTTTTTGCTCAATATAGTATTTTCAGTTGTAGTAGCTCTGAACAGAATACTCAAGAGATGTGGTGTATACTGGGTAGGAATATAGATGTAATTCTATGCATAGAAAGAAATGAATTATTGTAATACAATTTTAATCCATGAATGCTTATTTCACAAGAAAGTATGTTTTGCACACTTCATAACATTACAACTCAACTACAGGTTGTAAAATATAAGAGCATGGAAACTTAACCAATTTATCATCAAATTTACTTTCTTCCTTAAGCATCTTGTTTTGCCACAGTAGATATGTATGTTGAAGTTAAGACTAAGCATTAGCAATCTGAATAACTAATCTAAGACATTCTTCACATGCCTGTGGTTGTTCGGTATCACATGTTTATCAACAGCATTACCAACTTGCACATCAGTTTTCTTTCCTTTTATTGAATAAATAGTTTGTATTTTTGTTTATTAAATATTTAAATAAAATACTTGGATAATTTGTGTGTTTAATATCCTCAAATTGTTAAACAATGACACAATTTATTTTCCTCTCATTTAGTGTTACTGAATGCCTCAATAAGCGCTAGAATCTGTTTGTATCAGGCTGTAATAAACTACATAAGAACCAGACTACTGCTACTTGCTGGGACCGAAAGTAATTCAGATAATTCAGAAAGAAACTATTAAATGACTACAAAACTTTGATGTCCCATAGTGAAATTTGGATCAATGCAAAAGCAGAAGAGAAAAGAATTGAAAGCTATTCAATTGAGATGACCACTATCAGGACTGTCATGAAATGAAAGTTAATCTCATGCACTTTAGTTTTCATTGTTCTGCTATATTAACCATGATAATGGTACTTATTATTAGCTTGAAGTGTATGGCCAATGACAATCTCTATTTTATAACTGTTTACATTCATAACTATTTATCAACAATGCATGACTGAATAAATGAGGTGTTTACATTAAGTGCAATGTTTTTAGTTTAAAACTCATATTTTCTCTCAATTGTTTTTCTAAGTTAACAAATGTGTTTTATTTCATTAAATTAGTTTTAATTTCAAGTGCATAAATGGGAAATAAATACCATTAGCAGAAGTTTATTCCATTTCCATAACACATTTGCGATCAACTTTGGAAAATTAACGTGTATTATACTGTTTACTGACACTACCCTTACTCATCAAGAATAATTTTCTTTACCAAATAAAAGAGAATACATAGCGTCTCGTAATACTGCTGTTTTTAAAAGGAATTATTTTTTACAAATTTAAATAACATTGAAGAAAACTACTCAAAAGTGCTCTCTCTGAATTAATGCCTCATATATATGGCTTTTCCATCTATTATGTGTTTTAACAAGCATAGAGGTATTAAGTGGTACCTACAGCATCCATCTATTGTGGGAAATGGTTGTTTGCTTTAACTTTTCTGTTGAAACAAAAAATTTCAATTCATTCTATAAAAATATACAGGGCTTAGTATAGTTCAATATATAACTGTTTTATTCCCAAGGAAATGAATTTTATGTGTAACAGAACAATTGGCAACCACTGTCTGTGCTCAAGTTCCTCTAGTATTTATTTTAAAAGGTGTTCTGCTGGCTTTAGTTGCATAATAAAGTTGTTATTGATGGCATATAAGACCTGTAAATAGCAGAACCTACCTAAATTAATCTTACTACAAAATTGTAATTATGTAATTACCTACTGATGGATAAATTATTATTATTATTATTATTATTAAGAATGCTACGTATATCACATTTTAAACTGCGTAAAACAATACTTTGTAAAAAAATAAAATTGACTTAACATAAGCCATTCCCTTTTAGTTTGGGGATTTTTCCACCTTACAATTCATACTCAGATGTAATTTATTAATTCAACAAATTGTCAACATGAACTTTAATATGGAGTATTTGTGTCAGTAGAAAATGTGATTCTTTTTATTCATTCACTCACTAATAGTATGGCATCTATAGAAAGTAAAAACCTGAAATTCAATTGGCAAATAATGGATTAATCAATCAAAGAAATTTACAAAAGTAGTTCAAAGGCATTCTTAATTCATCTGATGTACTACTGCTCGTATAAACAGAGATGAAAACAGTTGTATTAGATTCAGATTCTACATTTATTAATTCTATGATTAACAGTTCATGTTTCTTCTGTAATTCAAAATTCCATTTAGAAGCTTTAAAATTTATAAATTTAGTTCTATATTTGTTATGAAAATAATGGAGATAATATTAATGTGTAAATAAAAAAGTATATTAATCATAGATTTGACCCTATATTATGTAATTATAGGGTTAATGAAAAAAATTTGAGTTGTATATTCATTTTTTCATTGAATTTTCATTGGAAATTAATCACATCGATGTCACAAGCTTCTTTGCAAAATTTAAAATAAAGTTCACTCCTTACTGTTAAAATTAGGACATAAAGAAAAAATAATTTTAAACTACTTAGTTACCAAGCATTTTCTTGCATACAAATTTGTGCCAGATTCTTAAATGATTAATGTAATACATTTAAGCCAAATCCTGAAGGGTTAGGATTATTAAGACTTATGACCCTAAAACATTTTTCTGTCCATAAATTTTGGTCACAAAAAATTACAAATGAATATTAGCATATTTATTTTTAAAAAAAAAAAAAATCTCAACTTGTATTGCATAGGCACTTTACTTCAGCAGAAAAATGTATCTAACTAGTCATATTTATAAATGAGGACCAAATGCACTATGGCCGAAACTAAAGCTTCATAATCAAGCAGTTATTCCTAGAAGATAAAAAACATAGTACAATTCATCAGTGGACAGTATCTACTAGTGCATTCTGTAGCTATCATGGTCAGCAGCACTTCCATAACAATCAACATTTTGAGATCTCCAAGTTGTATAGTGCTATCGACATGTGAAAATGAATAGACAATTGTGCAGTTTTTAAGACTATCAAGATTTTACTTTAAATATTGCAAAGCAAGAAGGAGAATAACTTCATTTTGAGATCTTTCAACCTTATTTTCTCCTTACTTTTTAAAAGTGTTGGGCCTTTATAGAATTGACTGTTTCAAATGTGATGTGATCTAATACTGAGTAACTCAACAGACTAAGTATTAAATCACACTGGAAAATATTTATATATTATTTGAAGGATAAAATTCTAGAGGATCAAAATTGAAGATTATCAGAGTATATTATATTGAAAATAACTTTAAGTCAATTGAATAGAGTATTTGTTGCTTCGCTGGAACAACCCAAAATTGGTGCATTTGATCAAAAAAGTTACAAATATTCAAGTTTGCTACATTGTACAGAGGCACATAGAAAAATGAGATAAAGGATGCAAAAATTATGCATTACTTATTTTAATTGTTTCTTTAGCATTATTTGAGATCATGTATGAAATAATAATGGCATTACAATTAACTAAAGAAGTCTGTTTTCATGTTTACTATAACTCCATGGCTCGACAGCTCACGGGGAACCTTGGCCTACTGCCCGGCCGCTTCTTCCCCCATCTCGGTCCACTACAGACGTCATGGATGGGGTGCAGTATTGGAGGGTGAGACGTGGTCAGCACCTCCAGCCCCCCGGCCAGTTAATGCGGTCCTCATGACCTGGAGCCACTACTTCTCCATCAAGTAGCTCCTCAATTGGCCCCCCAGGAACCTTACGAGACTGAGTGCACCCCGGGCCAGGTCTCCCAGCAGGGGAAAAATCCCCACGCCGGTACTGGGGGTCGAACCCAGGTCTCCCGCTTGGTAAGCAGCAATGCTACCACTGCGCTAAGGAGACGACCTTTCATGTTTACTATTAGCTTAAAAAGGCAAGTAAAAAAATGAATGAAAGTTTTGGTTGTTTCACAATTTGGATTCATTATCTTGTTATCCATAGCTGTAACTGAAAAAAAAAAAAAAAATGGGAAGGGGATTCTATACCTAGAACTAAGCTTAACACTATCTTGTACAGTTACCATGAACCTTTACCTTGTAGATCTGCTTCTAACAGTGGACCAACAGTTAACTAATGAAATTTTCCCTTTTGTTTGATATGAATTTAAATAAATAAAATGTATCAAAGTTTTGGGGGGGCGGGAGGGTGGCCCTAAACTCATATTCTAGAGTGATGTCATTTTATATGATGCTTACTTAACAGGTCATCATAAAGTACAAGGAGTGATCAACAGAGACTGGTTTTTATTTTCACAGACACTTATTAATATTTATATGATTTTTCTTTCAAAGTAGTCCCTTCCTACTTGAATGCATTTTTATATTGTTTCCCTAAATGCTTGAAAACATGATGCAGATCAATCTTTGTCAGGTTGTTGAACATAGCCTTGCTTTTCTTCAGAGTTCTAACTTGAGTGTCTTGGAACTTTATTTTTAATTGTGGGAATAAAAAAGGTCAGATAGTAAGAGCAAAGCTATTAGACTGATGTGGTACACAGGTAGTGTTAAATTTAGCCAAAATCTCCATGACTAGATTTGACACATGAGGTGTGCATTGTTAGTATAAAGTTTCCACACAGTCCTATGAAGTTGTCATTTCTTTAGATGCGCTGAGCTAAGGAGTTAGCCAGTAGCGATATGAGATAACAGTAGTATGAGGGGTAACTATATGCTGGTAAATAACTCCATTAAAGTAAAAAACTATTGTGACCAACATCACCATCATTGAAAATGGAACAACTTTTGCCTTTTTTGGTGCTGGAAAACCTGTCATTTTCACACAGAGCTATCTTGTTTTCCAGCAGGATTATGCAACCCAGATTCCTCAGTGGTGATAACTAATTCCAGGAGTGCATCCTCTTTATCAGTAAGTACAGAACCTCAAGGCATGTCTGCATTCACAGAGCCTTTTCTTCAGGAGTCAAGAGATGCAGTATCCAATATGCACAAACATCAGTCACAGTCATACACAGATGATAGTGTATAATTCTAAAGATAATTGTCATTTAAAATTTTTAACACGAAGCCCAAGCCTGAGTATTGCTCAGGCCAAGCGAAATATTCATGCATCCCATGTCAAGCATAGCTCAGGCAGGTATTTTTAACGCTTTTAATGCACTTGCATGACCTTAACTCGGACTTGGGCTATGGGGTAAAGAACATATATCACTTATCGTTTAGTTGTCTAATATGTGCTACCATCTGTTTTCGCTTTAGTCAACTATTAGGAAATTTAAGAGACTTAGTAATATTGGCTGCTCTCAGGTAGTAGCGCCATTTTCCTTGAAGGTGATCTGCTGGTCATGTTTTGTGTTCTTAAATGTTAAAATGTTGCATTTTTCTCGATTTCTGTGAACTGAAGCTGAAGCTCAGGATAAAAATGATGCTCTGGATAATTCTGAAACTGAGGGAGCGCTTTTCGAACTTTCAATAAATGGAGTGTAAGAAGTTTTACGCATATTTTTTCAAACTCATATTTGATACTTGTAAATTTTAAATAAAATGTTAATACGGAAGATATGATTATTTTTTTACAATACTTTTTGGCAGATTTGATTGATGTACTATAAATAGTAACTAAAGGTTTCTTGGCCCTTCAACTAAAGAAATGCCTGGGCTTCAATATGTTAATGCTTCACTGTTTACATACTGTTATCTGCTGAGCCTGACGGGAAATCTTTGTGGATGTATGGACAATGATCTCTGTACAGCAAAGGCCAAAATTCCAGGTCCAACTTGCTTAAATGGGATCTAACAAAGTGTGACTTGGCACATTATTATCTTTAAGGAGCCACATACATAACTTCCCATCGGACATACCAGACATACATTAATTTGCTTCTTACTTAAACAAACTAAATAAGGAAGATTGATAATTCAATACTTTTTGCACAAAGCCAGTTTTCTTATTCTTGTGTTGATATTGAATATCTACCAAATTGTTTATATCCTATCTTCCCAATCACTTATTAATTTTGCATTTCACCACAAATGATTAGTCTCAATAACTATTAGACACCTGATGCAATTATAAGAAACAAATGAATAAATAAAACACAAGAAAGTAATTGAAACTGAATAGCACATCATTGGCTTAATCTACACTACTAAACTACAGTGTTTTGGCACCTAACAGGTACATTAGGGCCCAAAAAAAGAAAATATCTGTCAGAAAGAAACTGGATGATATAGAATACAAAATTCATTAACGGAATGTAGCATGAACAAATGTACTAAATGATAACTAGAATAAAGATAACTTGATTATAAATGATAGACAGGCTTGTACGTCATGGTTATATGGCTTAATTGCTGAACGTTTCAGCACAGATTTTGATAAAACATCACCTATTAATTCATTTGCACCATGGCCTACAATCTCAGCTACCATTTATAAACAAGATGACCTGCTCAGCAGTGAAAGCATAAGTATCATTTAGGAATATAGATAAATTATAATTACTTCAAAATTTTAAACGGCTATTGCAAACATATCTGCAATATCCTAAGACAGGAAATGTCTAACTCAATTAAGCTAAGTAATAGTTTGACATACTCTAAAAATAAATCATTTAAAAATATTAGTACATGACAGCAGATTCATGAAAAAAAATTACTGTTTTAGAAAATTCTGATACAGCTATTCATAACCTCACTTAAAGTAATTATCTTAAATATAAGATATACAACAGGGTATACACCTACCAGTGATTAAAAAAAAAAAAACAGAAATAAAAAGGAACCATCTAGTGTAAACAGTGCTTTCAATAAGGAGTAAATATATCTATATATAAAATTAGCACTTACATTCTTGTGCATGGCATTGTATAAAAGGATCTCCAAAATATCCAACCACACAAATGCAAGTTGGTGTATGGCTGACGACCCGACACTCAGCATTGACACCGCATGATCCGGGGCACGGGTCGCGACACTTCAGGTTGATGCATGCCAGGTGACTGGCGCACTCGCTATTGCTCACGCATTCCGGGCGACAGTTGGGCGGAGAACCCGTGTAGTCAGGAAGACAAGAGCAAGAAGGGCTTTCGCCGGCCACCTGACACACAGCGTTGGGCCCGCACGGAGAGGGCTGGCACGGGTTAACAGGCGTCGCCTGCACTGGCGTCTCGGCTGCACACCACAACAAGAATCATGCAACGTCAGGCGTAAAAAGGTCAAGACACAAACAGCAGCAAAACTCACAGTCTAGAATAGATAAACCACAGAAAAGAAAACAGGTTCTTACGTATGGGCTGACATCTGACGAACGGGTCTCCCGTGAACCGGGGAGGGCAGCTACAGATAGGGTTGTGATTCACCACCTCGCACCGGGCTCCGACGCCACAGGTTCCGGGACAGGGATTTCTACATTTCTGGTTGCTGCACGCCTCATTCTGACCGCACTCCGAACTCACTACGCACTCAGGCCTGCAAGCCGGAGGGCTGCCTATGAAGCCAGGAACGCAAGAGCACACGGCCTGGCCGTTAACTTCGCGGCACTGGCTGTTCGGGCCGCAGGGCGAAGGATTGCAAGGCAGCGTCACGACGGGAGCTACAAAACATGCACGAGACAGAAAAAAAAGAAGAACAGTTAGGCAGGCAGAAGGAGAAAATGGGCAAACTCCATGCTTAGCGAACTCATTTCAGCAACAAGCACCAATAAACTGCTACCTACGCGGCACGGGTCTGCACTGGACGAATGGATTGCCAGACGTGCCCTGGGGGCAGCTGCAAATGGGAATGTGGTTCACGACGTCGCACGTGGCTCCCTGTCCACAGGTGCCTGGACACGGGTCCGTGCATTTGTTGCGGATGCATGCCCTATCCCTCGGGCAGTCTGTACTCAGCACACATTCTGGTCGACATCCCGCGTAAGGATCTCCTTGGTATTCCGGCAAGCAAGTACAAACTCCGTCTTGACACTGGGCGTTGGGGCCGCAAGGAGATGGGTTGCAGGGATCTGATTGTACGGGCTCTGGAGCTGAAACAAGAACCTGCGGTAAGGATGGGCACCGAGCCTACCATCTAACTTCATCTGAAGGTGATGATGCATCATCAGCTTTCAATTCTGTTTTGTTTTCGCTTACGTGGTGGGGGTGCAGGATAGCAGCTGGTGAAGGGATCTCCAGTGTAGCCTTCCGGACACGTGCACGTGGGCGTGTGATTGATCACACTGCACTGCGCACCGGCACCGCAAGATCCTGGACACGGGTCGCGGCACTTCTCCCTCATGCAAGCCCTGTTGCTAGGGCATTCCGAACTGATGGTGCACTCTGGACGGCAGTTGGGAGGAACGCCCATATAGTTGGCCAGGCACGAGCACGAAGGGGCGCCTCCAATGTCTCGACACTGCGAGTTCGGCCCACACGGGGAAGGCACGCAAGGGTCGACGACGACAGGGGCAGCTGGCCGCGTGGGCGGCGCTACAACAGAGGAGCCATCCTAACCGTCAGACCTCACTCCTCGCAATAGAAAAGCCAAATAAAAGTGAAACCCAGCTGCGAAAAGAGGACGGACGGACGTCCGGACCATCACGCACACTTGCATACATACATACTTACATGCATGCACCCATACCTACATGCATACGTACGTACGCACTTTAACACATACACACATTCTACATACCTACATAGAGACAGAGAGATAAGCATACATTCATTGGGTTTTCGTCCCCCCGCCCAACATTTTCTTTTTTAACCCAGACAGAAACGCATTCGTGGCTTACGTGGAATGGCGAAGCATCTGCTGAAAGGATCTCCTGTGAAGCCCTGGCGACAGCTACAGATGGGACTGTGGTTTACAACTTCGCAGCGGGCGTTGAGACCGCAAGTGCCGGGACATGGGTCCACGCACTTTTGATTCACGCAAGCTCTGTTCTGCGGGCATTCTGAGCTCACCACGCACTCGGGTCTACAACCCGGTGGACTTCCGATGTAATTGGGGAGGCAAGAGCACACGCCCTGCCCGTTCACTTCCTTGCACTGGCTGTTCGGTCCGCAAGGTGACGGATTGCAAGGATCTCCGGGTTCTGCTGCCACAGCTGTGGAACGAAACATAGAGTGAGCAAACCTTCTGACCTATATCCACCACATGATCACGCAGTATCATCTCACTTAAAAGCAAGGGGGGGTAGCTTACGTTCTGGGGGTTGGACGTTGCAGAACCTGAAGGGATCCCCGGTATAGCCCGGGCGACACGTGCAAGAAGGCAAGTGGTTCACGACCTGGCAATCTGCGTTGGGACCGCAGGTTCCCGGACATGGATCCTGGCACTTGTTGCGTATGCACGCCCGGTTCGAGGCGCAGTCCGTATTGAGAACGCACTCTGGACGGCAGCCTTCGTACGGGTTACCCACATAGTCAGGGAGGCAACTGCAGGAGCCTGCTCCGTTCTGTTCCCGACAAACTGCGTTCGAGCCGCACGGCGACGGCACGCAGGGAGTCGGCCTTTCCTGAGGTAGATGCTCCGCTGCAAGGCAGGGACACAAGAAGAAGAAATGAGCCAATACCATTCCCAACGAAATACAATACACACACATGACCACTCTATTGGACTAAGATCTTACGTTGCTGCAACAGGCATTGCGTGAAAGGGTCTCCAGTGAAGCCCGAAGGACACACGCACGTCGGCGTGTGGCTCACCACCCGACACTCAGCATTGGCTCCGCATGATCCGGGGCACGGGTCGCGACACTTCAGGTTGATGCATGCCAGGTGACTGGCGCACTCGCTATTGCTCACGCATTCCGGGCGACAGTTGGGCGGAGAACCCGTGTAGTCAGGAAGACAAGAGCAAGAAGGGCTTTCGCCGGCCACCTGACACACAGCGTTGGGCCCGCACGGAGAGGGCTGGCACGGGTTAACAGGCGTCGCCTGCACTGGCGTCTCGGCTGCACACCACAACAAGAATCATGCAACGTCAGGCGTAAAAAGGTCAAGACACAAACAGCAGCAAAACTCACAGTCTAGAATAGATAAACCACAGAAAAGAAAACAGGTTCTTACGTATGGGCTGACATCTGACGAACGGGTCTCCCGTGAACCGGGGAGGGCAGCTACAGATAGGGTTGTGATTCACCACCTCGCACCGGGCTCCGACGCCACAGGTTCCGGGACAGGGATTTCTACATTTCTGGTTGCTGCACGCCTCATTCTGACCGCACTCCGAACTCACTACGCACTCAGGCCTGCAAGCCGGAGGGCTGCCTATGAAGCCAGGAACGCAAGAGCACACGGCCTGGCCGTTAACTTCGCGGCACTGGCTGTTCGGGCCGCAGGGCGAAGGATTGCAAGGCAGCGTCACGACGGGAGCTACAAAACATGCACGAGACAGAAAAAAAAGAAGAACAGTTAGGCAGGCAGAAGGAGAAAATGGGCAAACTCCATGCTTAGCGAACTCATTTCAGCAACAAGCACCAATAAACTGCTACCTACGCGGCACGGGTCTGCACTGGACGAATGGATTGCCAGACGTGCCCTGGGGGCAGCTGCAAATGGGAATGTGGTTCACGACGTCGCACGTGGCTCCCTGTCCACAGGTGCCTGGACACGGGTCCGTGCATTTGTTGCGGATGCATGCCCTATCCCTCGGGCAGTCTGTACTCAGCACACATTCTGGTCGACATCCCGCGTAAGGATCTCCTTGGTATTCCGGCAAGCAAGTACAAACTCCGTCTTGACACTGGGCGTTGGGGCCGCAAGGAGATGGGTTGCAGGGATCTGATTGTACGGGCTCTGGAGCTGAAACAAGAACCTGCGGTAAGGATGGGCACCGAGCCTACCATCTAACTTCATCTGAAGGTGATGATGCAACATCAGCTTTCAATTCTGTTTTGTTTTCGCTTACGTGGTGGGGGTGCAGGATAGCAGCTGGTGAAGGGATCTCCAGTGTAGCCTTCCGGACACGTGCACGTGGGCGTGTGATTGATCACACTGCACTGCGCACCGGCACCGCAAGATCCTGGACACGGGTCGCGGCACTTCTCCCTCATGCAAGCCCTGTTGCTAGGGCATTCCGAACTGATGGTGCACTCTGGACGGCAGTTGGGAGGAACGCCCATATAGTTGGCCAGGCACGAGCACGAAGGGGCGCCTCCAATGTCTCGACACTGCGAGTTCGGCCCACACGGGGAAGGCACGCAAGGGTCGACGACGACAGGGGCAGCTGGCCGCGTGGGCGGCGCTACAACAGAGGAGCCATCCTAACCGTCAGACCTCACTCCTCGCAATAGAAAAGCCAAATAAAAGTGAAACCCAGCTGCGAAAAGAGGACGGACGGACGTCCGGACCATCACGCACACTTGCATACATACATACTTACATGCATGCACCCATACCTACATGCATACGTACGTACGCACTTTAACACATACACACATTCTACATACCTACATAGAGACAGAGAGATAAGCATACATTCATTGGGTTTTCGTCCCCCCGCCCAACATTTTCTTTTTTAACCCAGACAGAAACGCATTCGTGGCTTACGTGGAATGGCGAAGCATCTGCTGAAAGGATCTCCTGTGAAGCCCTGGCGACAGCTACAGATGGGACTGTGGTTTACAACTTCGCAGCGGGCGTTGAGACCGCAAGTGCCGGGACATGGGTCCACGCACTTTTGATTCACGCAAGCTCTGTTCTGCGGGCATTCTGAGCTCACCACGCACTCGGGCCTACAACCCGGTGGACTTCCGATGTAATTGGGGAGGCAAGAGCACACGCCCTGCCCGTTCACTTCCTTGCACTGGCTGTTCGGTCCGCAAGGTGACGGATTGCAAGGATCTCCGGGTTCTGCTGCCACAGCTGTGGAACGAAACATAGAGTGAGCAAACCTTCTGACCTATATCCACCACATGATCACGCAGTATCATCTCACTTAAAAGCAAGGGGGGGTAGCTTACGTTCTGGGGGTTGGACGTTGCAGAACCTGAAGGGATCCCCGGTATAGCCCGGGCGACACGTGCAAGAAGGCAAGTGGTTCACGACCTGGCAATCTGCGTTGGGACCGCAGGTTCCCGGACATGGATCCTGGCACTTGTTGCGTATGCACGCCCGGTTCGAGGCGCAGTCCGTATTGAGAACGCACTCTGGACGGCAGCCTTCGTACGGGTTACCCACATAGTCAGGGAGGCAACTGCAGGAGCCTGCTCCGTTCTGTTCCCGACAAACTGCGTTCGAGCCGCACGGCGACGGCACGCAGGGAGTCGGCCTTTCCTGAGGTAGATGCTCCGCTGCAAGGCAGGGACACAAGAAGAAGAAATGAGCCAATACCATTCCCAACGAAATACAATACACACACATGACCACTCTATTGGACTAAGATCTTACGTTGCTGCAACAGGCATTGCGTGAAAGGGTCTCCAGTGAAGCCCGAAGGACACACGCACGTCGGCGTGTGGCTCACCACCCGACACTCAGCATTGGCTCCGCATGATCCGGGGCACGGGTCGCGACACTTCAGGTTGATGCATGCCAGGTGACTGGCGCACTCGCTATTGCTCACGCATTCCGGGCGACAGTTGGGCGGAGAACCCGTGTAGTCAGGAAGACAAGAGCAAGAAGGGCTTTCGCCGGCCACCTGACACACAGCGTTGGGCCCGCACGGAGAGGGCTGGCACGGGTTAACAGGCGTCGCCTGCACTGGCGTCTCGGCTGCACACCACAACAAGAATCATGCAACGTCAGGCGTAAAAAGGTCAAGACACAAACAGCAGCAAAACTCACAGTCTAGAATAGATAAACCACAGAAAAGAAAACAGGTTCTTACGTATGGGCTGACATCTGACGAACGGGTCTCCCGTGAACCGGGGAGGGCAGCTACAGATAGGGTTGTGATTCACCACCTCGCACCGGGCTCCGACGCCACAGGTTCCGGGACAGGGATTTCTACATTTCTGGTTGCTGCACGCCTCATTCTGACCGCACTCCGAACTCACTACGCACTCAGGCCTGCAAGCCGGAGGGCTGCCTATGAAGCCAGGAACGCAAGAGCACACGGCCTGGCCGTTAACTTCGCGGCACTGGCTGTTCGGGCCGCAGGGCGAAGGATTGCAAGGCAGCGTCACGACGGGAGCTACAAAACATGCACGAGACAGAAAAAAAAGAAGAACAGTTAGGCAGGCAGAAGGAGAAAATGGGCAAACTCCATGCTTAGCGAACTCATTTCAGCAACAAGCACCAATAAACTGCTACCTACGCGGCACGGGTCTGCACTGGACGAATGGATTGCCAGACGTGCCCTGGGGGCAGCTGCAAATGGGAATGTGGTTCACGACGTCGCACGTGGCTCCCTGTCCACAGGTGCCTGGACACGGGTCCGTGCATTTGTTGCGGATGCATGCCCTATCCCTCGGGCAGTCTGTACTCAGCACACATTCTGGTCGACATCCCGCGTAAGGATCTCCTTGGTATTCCGGCAAGCAAGTACAAACTCCGTCTTGACACTGGGCGTTGGGGCCGCAAGGAGATGGGTTGCAGGGATCTGATTGTACGGGCTCTGGAGCTGAAACAAGAACCTGCGGTAAGGATGGGCACCGAGCCTACCATCTAACTTCATCTGAAGGTGATGATGCAACATCAGCTTTCAATTCTGTTTTGTTTTCGCTTACGTGGTGGGGGTGCAGGATAGCAGCTGGTGAAGGGATCTCCAGTGTAGCCTTCCGGACACGTGCACGTGGGCGTGTGATTGATCACACTGCACTGCGCACCGGCACCGCAAGATCCTGGACACGGGTCGCGGCACTTCTCCCTCATGCAAGCCCTGTTGCTAGGGCATTCCGAACTGATGGTGCACTCTGGACGGCAGTTGGGAGGAACGCCCATATAGTTGGCCAGGCACGAGCACGAAGGGGCGCCTCCAATGTCTCGACACTGCGAGTTCGGCCCACACGGGGAAGGCACGCAAGGGTCGACGACGACAGGGGCAGCTGGCCGCGTGGGCGGCGCTACAACAGAGGAGCAATCCTAACCGTCAGACCTCACTCCTCGCAATAGAAAAGCCAAATAAAAGTGAAACCCAGCTGCGAAAAGAGGACGGACGGACGTCCGGACCATCACGCACACTTGCATACATACATACTTACATGCATGCACCCATACCTACATGCATACGTACGTACGCACTTTAACACATACACACATTCTACATACCTACATAGAGACAGAGAGATAAGCATACATTCATTGGGTTTTCGTCCCCCCGCCCAACATTTTCTTTTTTAACCCAGACAGAAACGCATTCGTGGCTTACGTGGAATGGCGAAGCATCTGCTGAAAGGATCTCCTGTGAAGCCCTGGCGACAGCTACAGATGGGACTGTGGTTTACAACTTCGCAGCGGGCGTTGAGACCGCAAGTGCCGGGACATGGGTCCACGCACTTTTGATTCACGCAAGCTCTGTTCTGCGGGCATTCTGAGCTCACCACGCACTCGGGCCTACAACCCGGTGGACTTCCGATGTAATTGGGGAGGCAAGAGCACACGCCCTGCCCGTTCACTTCCTTGCACTGGCTGTTCGGTCCGCAAGGTGACGGATTGCAAGGATCTCCGGGTTCTGCTGCCACAGCTGTGGAACGAAACATAGAGTGAGCAAACCTTCTGACCTATATCCACCACATGATCACGCAGTATCATCTCACTTAAAAGCAAGGGGGGGTAGCTTACGTTCTGGGGGTTGGACGTTGCAGAACCTGAAGGGATCCCCGGTATAGCCCGGGCGACACGTGCAAGAAGGCAAGTGGTTCACGACCTGGCAATCTGCGTTGGGACCGCAGGTTCCCGGACATGGATCCTGGCACTTGTTGCGTATGCACGCCCGGTTCGAGGCGCAGTCCGTATTGAGAACGCACTCTGGACGGCAGCCTTCGTACGGGTTACCCACATAGTCAGGGAGGCAACTGCAGGAGCCTGCTCCGTTCTGTTCCCGACAAACTGCGTTCGAGCCGCACGGCGACGGCACGCAGGGAGTCGGCCTTTCCTGAGGTAGATGCTCCGCTGCAAGGCAGGGACACAAGAAGAAGAAATGAGCCAATACCATTCCCAACGAAATACAATACACACACATGACCACTCTAATGGACTAAGATCTTACGTTGCTGCAACAGGCATTGCGTGAAAGGGTCTCCAGTGAAGCCCGAAGGACACACGCACGTCGGCGTGTGGCTCACCACCCGACACTCAGCATTGGCTCCGCATGATCCGGGGCACGGGTCGCGACACTTCAGGTTGATGCATGCCAGGTGACTGGCGCACTCGCTATTGCTCACGCATTCCGGGCGACAGTTGGGCGGAGAACCCGTGTAGTCAGGAAGACAAGAGCAAGAAGGGCTTTCGCCGGCCACCTGACACACAGCGTTGGGCCCGCACGGAGAGGGCTGGCACGGGTTAACAGGCGTCGCCTGCACTGGCGTCTCGGCTGCACACCACAACAAGAATCATGCAACGTCAGGCGTAAAAAGGTCAAGACACAAACAGCAGCAAAACTCACAGTCTAGAATAGATAAACCACAGAAAAGAAAACAGGTTCTTACGTATGGGCTGACATCTGACGAACGGGTCTCCCGTGAACCGGGGAGGGCAGCTACAGATAGGGTTGTGATTCACCACCTCGCACCGGGCTCCGACGCCACAGGTTCCGGGACAGGGATTTCTACATTTCTGGTTGCTGCACGCCTCATTCTGACCGCACTCCGAACTCACTACGCACTCAGGCCTGCAAGCCGGAGGGCTGCCTATGAAGCCAAGAACGCAAGAGCACACGGCCTGGCCGTTAACTTCGCGGCACTGGCTGTTCGGGCCGCAGGGCGAAGGATTGCAAGGCAGCGTCACGACGGGAGCTACAAAACATGCACGAGACAGAAAAAAAAGAAGAACAGTTAGGCAGGCAGAAGGAGAAAATGGGCCAACTCCATGCTTAGCGAACTCATTTCAGCAACAAGCACCAATAAACTGCTACCTACGCGGCACGGGTCTGCACTGGACGAATGGATTGCCAGACGTGCCCTGGGGGCAGCTGCAAATGGGAATGTGGTTCACGACGTCGCACGTGGCTCCCTGTCCACAGGTGCCTGGACACGGGTCCGTGCATTTGTTGCGGATGCATGCCCTATCCCTCGGGCAGTCTGTACTCAGCACACATTCTGGTCGACATCCCGCGTAAGGATCTCCTTGGTATTCCGGCAAGCAAGTACAAACTCCGTCTTGACACTGGGCGTTGGGGCCGCAAGGAGATGGGTTGCAGGGATCTGATTGTACGGGCTCTGGAGCTGAAACAAGAACCTGCGGTAAGGATGGGCACCGAGCCTACCATCTAACTTCATCTGAAGGTGATGATGCATCATCAGCTTTCAATTCTGTTTTGTTTTCGCTTACGTGGTGGGGGTGCAGGATAGCAGCTGGTGAAGGGATCTCCAGTGTAGCCTTCCGGACACGTGCACGTGGGCGTGTGATTGATCACACTGCACTGCGCACCGGCACCGCAAGATCCTGGACACGGGTCGCGGCACTTCTCCCTCATGCAAGCCCTGTTGCTAGGGCATTCCGAACTGATGGTGCACTCTGGACGGCAGTTGGGAGGAACGCCCATATAGTTGGCCAGGCACGAGCACGAAGGGGCGCCTCCAATGTCTCGACACTGCGAGTTCGGCCCACACGGGGAAGGCACGCAAGGGTCGACGACGACAGGGGCAGCTGGCCGCGTGGGCGGCGCTACAACAGAGGAGCCATCCTAACCGTCAGACCTCACTCCTCGCAATAGAAAAGCCAAATAAAAGTGAAACCCAGCTGCGAAAAGAGGACGGACGGACGTCCGGACCATCACGCACACTTGCATACATACATACTTACATGCATGCACCCATACCTACATGCATACGTACGTACGCACTTTAACACATACACACATTCTACATACCTACATAGAGACAGAGAGATAAGCATACATTCATTGGGTTTTCGTCCCCCCGCCCAACATTTTCTTTTTTAACCCAGACAGAAACGCATTCGTGGCTTACGTGGAATGGCGAAGCATCTGCTGAAAGGATCTCCTGTGAAGCCCTGGCGACAGCTACAGATGGGACTGTGGTTTACAACTTCGCAGCGGGCGTTGAGACCGCAAGTGCCGGGACATGGGTCCACGCACTTTTGATTCACGCAAGCTCTGTTCTGCGGGCATTCTGAGCTCACCACGCACTCGGGCCTACAACCCGGTGGACTTCCGATGTAATTGGGGAGGCAAGAGCACACGCCCTGCCCGTTCACTTCCTTGCACTGGCTGTTCGGTCCGCAAGGTGACGGATTGCAAGGATCTCCGGGTTCTGCTGCCACAGCTGTGGAACGAAACATAGAGTGAGCAAACCTTCTGACCTATATCCACCACATGATCACGCAGTATCATCTCACTTAAAAGCAAGGGGGGGGTAGCTTACGTTCTGGGGGTTGGACGTTGCAGAACCTGAAGGGATCCCCGGTATAGCCCGGGCGACACGTGCAAGAAGGCAAGTGGTTCACGACCTGGCAATCTGCGTTGGGACCGCAGGTTCCCGGACATGGATCCTGGCACTTGTTGCGTATGCACGCCCGGTTCGAGGCGCAGTCCGTATTGAGAACGCACTCTGGACGGCAGCCTTCGTACGGGTTACCCACATAGTCAGGGAGGCAACTGCAGGAGCCTGCTCCGTTCTGTTCCCGACAAACTGCGTTCGAGCCGCACGGCGACGGCACGCAGGGAGTCGGCCTTTCCTGAGGTAGATGCTCCGCTGCAAGGCAGGGACACAAGAAGAAGAAATGAGCCAATACCATTCCCAACGAAATACAATACACACACATGACCACTCTAATGGACTAAGATCTTACGTTGCTGCAACAGGCATTGCGTGAAAGGGTCTCCAGTGAAGCCCGAAGGACACACGCACGTCGGCGTGTGGCTCACCACCCGACACTCAGCATTGGCTCCGCATGATCCGGGGCACGGGTCGCGACACTTCAGGTTGATGCATGCCAGGTGACTGGCGCACTCGCTATTGCTCACGCATTCCGGGCGACAGTTGGGCGGAGAACCCGTGTAGTCAGGAAGACAAGAGCAAGAAGGGCTTTCGCCGGCCACCTGACACACAGCGTTGGGCCCGCACGGAGAGGGCTGGCACGGGTTAACAGGCGTCGCCTGCACTGGCGTCTCGGCTGCACACCACAACAAGAATCATGCAACGTCAGGCGTAAAAAGGTCAAGACACAAACAGCAGCAAAACTCACAGTCTAGAATAGATAAACCACAGAAAAGAAAACAGGTTCTTACGTATGGGCTGACATCTGACGAACGGGTCTCCCGTGAACCGGGGAGGGCAGCTACAGATAGGGTTGTGATTCACCACCTCGCACCGGGCTCCGACGCCACAGGTTCCGGGACAGGGATTTCTACATTTCTGGTTGCTGCACGCCTCATTCTGACCGCACTCCGAACTCACTACGCACTCAGGCCTGCAAGCCGGAGGGCTGCCTATGAAGCCAAGAACGCAAGAGCACACGGCCTGGCCGTTAACTTCGCGGCACTGGCTGTTCGGGCCGCAGGGCGAAGGATTGCAAGGCAGCGTCACGACGGGAGCTACAAAACATGCACGAGACAGAAAAAAAAGAAGAACAGTTAGGCAGGCAGAAGGAGAAAATGGGCCAACTCCATGCTTAGCGAACTCATTTCAGCAACAAGCACCAATAAACTGCTACCTACGCGGCACGGGTCTGCACTGGACGAATGGATTGCCAGACGTGCCCTGGGGGCAGCTGCAAATGGGAATGTGGTTCACGACGTCGCACGTGGCTCCCTGTCCACAGGTGCCTGGACACGGGTCCGTGCATTTGTTGCGGATGCATGCCCTATCCCTCGGGCAGTCTGTACTCAGCACACATTCTGGTCGACATCCCGCGTAAGGATCTCCTTGGTATTCCGGCAAGCAAGTACAAACTCCGTCTTGACACTGGGCGTTGGGGCCGCAAGGAGATGGGTTGCAGGGATCTGATTGTACGGGCTCTGGAGCTGAAACAAGAACCTGCGGTAAGGATGGGCACCGAGCCTACCATCTAACTTCATCTGAAGGTGATGATGCATCATCAGCTTTCAATTCTGTTTTGTTTTCGCTTACGTGGTGGGGGTGCAGGATAGCAGCTGGTGAAGGGATCTCCAGTGTAGCCTTCCGGACACGTGCACGTGGGCGTGTGATTGATCACACTGCACTGCGCACCGGCACCGCAAGATCCTGGACACGGGTCGCGGCACTTCTCCCTCATGCAAGCCCTGTTGCTAGGGCATTCCGAACTGATGGTGCACTCTGGACGGCAGTTGGGAGGAACGCCCATATAGTTGGCCAGGCACGAGCACGAAGGGGCGCCTCCAATGTCTCGACACTGCGAGTTCGGCCCACACGGGGAAGGCACGCAAGGGTCGACGACGACAGGGGCAGCTGGCCGCGTGGGCGGCGCTACAACAGAGGAGCCATCCTAACCGTCAGACCTCACTCCTCGCAATAGAAAAGCCAAATAAAAGTGAAACCCAGCTGCGAAAAGAGGACGGACGGACGTCCGGACCATCACGCACACTTGCATACATACATACTTACATGCATGCACCCATACCTACATGCATACGTACGTACGCACTTTAACACATACACACATTCTACATACCTACATAGAGACAGAGAGATAAGCATACATTCATTGGGTTTTCGTCCCCCCGCCCAACATTTTCTTTTTTAACCCAGACAGAAACGCATTCGTGGCTTACGTGGAATGGCGAAGCATCTGCTGAAAGGATCTCCTGTGAAGCCCTGGCGACAGCTACAGATGGGACTGTGGTTTACAACTTCGCAGCGGGCGTTGAGACCGCAAGTGCCGGGACATGGGTCCACGCACTTTTGATTCACGCAAGCTCTGTTCTGCGGGCATTCTGAGCTCACCACGCACTCGGGCCTACAACCCGGTGGACTTCCGATGTAATTGGGGAGGCAAGAGCACACGCCCTGCCCGTTCACTTCCTTGCACTGGCTGTTCGGTCCGCAAGGTGACGGATTGCAAGGATCTCCGGGTTCTGCTGCCACAGCTGTGGAACGAAACATAGAGTGAGCAAACCTTCTGACCTATATCCACCACATGATCACGCAGTATCATCTCACTTAAAAGCAAGGGGGGGGGTAGCTTACGTTCTGGGGGTTGGACGTTGCAGAACCTGAAGGGATCCCCGGTATAGCCCGGGCGACACGTGCAAGAAGGCAAGTGGTTCACGACCTGGCAATCTGCGTTGGGACCGCAGGTTCCCGGACATGGATCCTGGCACTTGTTGCGTATGCACGCCCGGTTCGAGGCGCAGTCCGTATTGAGAACGCACTCTGGACGGCAGCCTTCGTACGGGTTACCCACATAGTCAGGGAGGCAACTGCAGGAGCCTGCTCCGTTCTGTTCCCGACAAACTGCGTTCGAGCCGCACGGCGACGGCACGCAGGGAGTCGGCCTTTCCTGAGGTAGATGCTCCGCTGCAAGGCAGGGACACAAGAAGAAGAAATGAGCCAATACCATTCCCAACGAAATACAATACACACACATGACCACTCTAATGGACTAAGATCTTACGTTGCTGCAACAGGCATTGCGTGAAAGGGTCTCCAGTGAAGCCCGAAGGACACACGCACGTCGGCGTGTGGCTCACCACCCGACACTCAGCATTGGCTCCGCATGATCCGGGGCACGGGTCGCGACACTTCAGGTTGATGCATGCCAGGTGACTGGCGCACTCGCTATTGCTCACGCATTCCGGGCGACAGTTGGGCGGAGAACCCGTGTAGTCAGGAAGACAAGAGCAAGAAGGGCTTTCGCCGGCCACCTGACACACAGCGTTGGGCCCGCACGGAGAGGGCTGGCACGGGTTAACAGGCGTCGCCTGCACTGGCGTCTCGGCTGCACACCACAACAAGAATCATGCAACGTCAGGCGTAAAAAGGTCAAGACACAAACAGCAGCAAAACTCACAGTCTAGAATAGATAAACCACAGAAAAGAAAACAGGTTCTTACGTATGGGCTGACATCTGACGAACGGGTCTCCCGTGAACCGGGGAGGGCAGCTACAGATAGGGTTGTGATTCACCACCTCGCACCGGGCTCCGACGCCACAGGTTCCGGGACAGGGATTTCTACATTTCTGGTTGCTGCACGCCTCATTCTGACCGCACTCCGAACTCACTACGCACTCAGGCCTGCAAGCCGGAGGGCTGCCTATGAAGCCAAGAACGCAAGAGCACACGGCCTGGCCGTTAACTTCGCGGCACTGGCTGTTCGGGCCGCAGGGCGAAGGATTGCAAGGCAGCGTCACGACGGGAGCTACAAAACATGCACGAGACAGAAAAAAAAGAAGAACAGTTAGGCAGGCAGAAGGAGAAAATGGGCAAACTCCATGCTTAGCGAACTCATTTCAGCAACAAGCACCAATAAACTGCTACCTACGCGGCACGGGTCTGCACTGGACGAATGGATTGCCAGACGTGCCCTGGGGGCAGCTGCAAATGGGAATGTGGTTCACGACGTCGCACGTGGCTCCCTGTCCACAGGTGCCTGGACACGGGTCCGTGCATTTGTTGCGGATGCATGCCCTATCCCTCGGGCAGTCTGTACTCAGCACACATTCTGGTCGACATCCCGCGTAAGGATCTCCTTGGTATTCCGGCAAGCAAGTACAAACTCCGTCTTGACACTGGGCGTTGGGGCCGCAAGGAGATGGGTTGCAGGGATCTGATTGTACGGGCTCTGGAGCTGAAACAAGAACCTGCGGTAAGGATGGGCACCGAGCCTACCATCTAACTTCATCTGAAGGTGATGATGCATCATCAGCTTTCAATTCTGTTTTGTTTTCGCTTACGTGGTGGGGGTGCAGGATAGCAGCTGGTGAAGGGATCTCCAGTGTAGCCTTCCGGACACGTGCACGTGGGCGTGTGATTGATCACACTGCACTGCGCACCGGCACCGCAAGATCCTGGACACGGGTCGCGGCACTTCTCCCTCATGCAAGCCCTGTTGCTAGGGCATTCCGAACTGATGGTGCACTCTGGACGGCAGTTGGGAGGAACGCCCATATAGTTGGCCAGGCACGAGCACGAAGGGGCGCCTCCAATGTCTCGACACTGCGAGTTCGGCCCACACGGGGAAGGCACGCAAGGGTCGACGACGACAGGGGCAGCTGGCCGCGTGGGCGGCGCTACAACAGAGGAGCCATCCTAACCGTCAGACCTCACTCCTCGCAATAGAAAAGCCAAATAAAAGTGAAACCCAGCTGCGAAAAGAGGACGGACGGACGTCCGGACCATCACGCACACTTGCATACATACATACTTACATGCATGCACCCATACCTACATGCATACGTACGTACGCACTTTAACACATACACACATTCTACATACCTACATAGAGACAGAGAGATAAGCATACATTCATTGGGTTTTCGTCCCCCCGCCCAACATTTTCTTTTTTAACCCAGACAGAAACGCATTCGTGGCTTACGTGGAATGGCGAAGCATCTGCTGAAAGGATCTCCTGTGAAGCCCTGGCGACAGCTACAGATGGGACTGTGGTTTACAACTTCGCAGCGGGCGTTGAGACCGCAAGTGCCGGGACATGGGTCCACGCACTTTTGATTCACGCAAGCTCTGTTCTGCGGGCATTCTGAGCTCACCACGCACTCGGGCCTACAACCCGGTGGACTTCCGATGTAATTGGGGAGGCAAGAGCACACGCCCTGCCCGTTCACTTCCTTGCACTGGCTGTTCGGTCCGCAAGGTGACGGATTGCAAGGATCTCCGGGTTCTGCTGCCACAGCTGTGGAACGAAACATAGAGTGAGCAAACCTTCTGACCTATATCCACCACATGATCACGCAGTATCATCTCACTTAAAAGCAAGGGGGGGTAGCTTACGTTCTGGGGGTTGGACGTTGCAGAACCTGAAGGGATCCCCGGTATAGCCCGGGCGACACGTGCAAGAAGGCAAGTGGTTCACGACCTGGCAATCTGCGTTGGGACCGCAGGTTCCCGGACATGGATCCTGGCACTTGTTGCGTATGCACGCCCGGTTCGAGGCGCAGTCCGTATTGAGAACGCACTCTGGACGGCAGCCTTCGTACGGGTTACCCACATAGTCAGGGAGGCAACTGCAGGAGCCTGCTCCGTTCTGTTCCCGACAAACTGCGTTCGAGCCGCACGGCGACGGCACGCAGGGAGTCGGCCTTTCCTGAGGTAGATGCTCCGCTGCAAGGCAGGGACACAAGAAGAAGAAATGAGCCAATACCATTCCCAACGAAATACAATACACACACATGACCACTCTATTGGACTAAGATCTTACGTTGCTGCAACAGGCATTGCGTGAAAGGGTCTCCAGTGAAGCCCGAAGGACACACGCACGTCGGCGTGTGGCTCACCACCCGACACTCAGCATTGGCTCCGCATGATCCGGGGCACGGGTCGCGACACTTCAGGTTGATGCATGCCAGGTGACTGGCGCACTCGCTATTGCTCACGCATTCCGGGCGACAGTTGGGCGGAGAACCCGTGTAGTCAGGAAGACAAGAGCAAGAAGGGCTTTCGCCGGCCACCTGACACACAGCGTTGGGCCCGCACGGAGAGGGCTGGCACGGGTTAACAGGCGTCGCCTGCACTGGCGTCTCGGCTGCACACCACAACAAGAATCATGCAACGTCAGGCGTAAAAAGGTCAAGACACAAACAGCAGCAAAACTCACAGTCTAGAATAGATAAACCACAGAAAAGAAAACAGGTTCTTACGTATGGGCTGACATCTGACGAACGGGTCTCCCGTGAACCGGGGAGGGCAGCTACAGATAGGGTTGTGATTCACCACCTCGCACCGGGCTCCGACGCCACAGGTTCCGGGACAGGGATTTCTACATTTCTGGTTGCTGCACGCCTCATTCTGACCGCACTCCGAACTCACTACGCACTCAGGCCTGCAAGCCGGAGGGCTGCCTATGAAGCCAGGAACGCAAGAGCACACGGCCTGGCCGTTAACTTCGCGGCACTGGCTGTTCGGGCCGCAGGGCGAAGGATTGCAAGGCAGCGTCACGACGGGAGCTACAAAACATGCACGAGACAGAAAAAAAAGAAGAACAGTTAGGCAGGCAGAAGGAGAAAATGGGCAAACTCCATGCTTAGCGAACTCATTTCAGCAACAAGCACCAATAAACTGCTACCTACGCGGCACGGGTCTGCACTGGACGAATGGATTGCCAGACGTGCCCTGGGGGCAGCTGCAAATGGGAATGTGGTTCACGACGTCGCACGTGGCTCCCTGTCCACAGGTGCCTGGACACGGGTCCGTGCATTTGTTGCGGATGCATGCCCTATCCCTCGGGCAGTCTGTACTCAGCACACATTCTGGTCGACATCCCGCGTAAGGATCTCCTTGGTATTCCGGCAAGCAAGTACAAACTCCGTCTTGACACTGGGCGTTGGGGCCGCAAGGAGATGGGTTGCAGGGATCTGATTGTACGGGCTCTGGAGCTGAAACAAGAACCTGCGGTAAGGATGGGCACCGAGCCTACCATCTAACTTCATCTGAAGGTGATGATGCATCATCAGCTTTCAATTCTGTTTTGTTTTCGCTTACGTGGTGGGGGTGCAGGATAGCAGCTGGTGAAGGGATCTCCAGTGTAGCCTTCCGGACACGTGCACGTGGGCGTGTGATTGATCACACTGCACTGCGCACCGGCACCGCAAGATCCTGGACACGGGTCGCGGCACTTCTCCCTCATGCAAGCCCTGTTGCTAGGGCATTCCGAACTGATGGTGCACTCTGGACGGCAGTTGGGAGGAACGCCCATATAGTTGGCCAGGCACGAGCACGAAGGGGCGCCTCCAATGTCTCGACACTGCGAGTTCGGCCCACACGGGGAAGGCACGCAAGGGTCGACGACGACAGGGGCAGCTGGTCGCGTGGGCGGCGCTACAACAGAGGAGCCATCCTAACCGTCAGACCTCACTCCTCGCAATAGAAAAGCCAAATAAAAGTGAAACCCAGCTGCGAAAAGAGGACGGACGGACGTCCGGACCATCACGCACACTTGCATACATACATACTTACATGCATGCACCCATACCTACATGCATACGTACGTACGCACTTTAACACATACACACATTCTACATACCTACATAGAGACAGAGAGATAAGCATACATTCATTGGGTTTTCGTCCCCCCGCCCAACATTTTCTTTTTTAACCCAGACAGAAACGCATTCGTGGCTTACGTGGAATGGCGAAGCATCTGCTGAAAGGATCTCCTGTGAAGCCCTGGCGACAGCTACAGATGGGACTGTGGTTTACAACTTCGCAGCGGGCGTTGAGACCGCAAGTGCCGGGACATGGGTCCACGCACTTTTGATTCACGCAAGCTCTGTTCTGCGGGCATTCTGAGCTCACCACGCACTCGGGCCTACAACCCGGTGGACTTCCGATGTAATTGGGGAGGCAAGAGCACACGCCCTGCCCGTTCACTTCCTTGCACTGGCTGTTCGGTCCGCAAGGTGACGGATTGCAAGGATCTCCGGGTTCTGCTGCCACAGCTGTGGAACGAAACATAGAGTGAGCAAACCTTCTGACCTATATCCACCACATGATCACGCAGTATCATCTCACTTAAAAGCAAGGGGGGGTAGCTTACGTTCTGGGGGTTGGACGTTGCAGAACCTGAAGGGATCCCCGGTATAGCCCGGGCGACACGTGCAAGAAGGCAAGTGGTTCACGACCTGGCAATCTGCGTTGGGACCGCAGGTTCCCGGACATGGATCCTGGCACTTGTTGCGTATGCACGCCCGGTTCGAGGCGCAGTCCGTATTGAGAACGCACTCTGGACGGCAGCCTTCGTACGGGTTACCCACATAGTCAGGGAGGCAACTGCAGGAGCCTGCTCCGTTCTGTTCCCGACAAACTGCGTTCGAGCCGCACGGCGACGGCACGCAGGGAGTCGGCCTTTCCTGAGGTAGATGCTCCGCTGCAAGGCAGGGACACAAGAAGAAGAAATGAGCCAATACCATTCCCAACGAAATACAATACACACACATGACCACTCTATTGGACTAAGATCTTACGTTGCTGCAACAGGCATTGCGTGAAAGGGTCTCCAGTGAAGCCCGAAGGACACACGCACGTCGGCGTGTGGCTCACCACCCGACACTCAGCATTGGCTCCGCATGATCCGGGGCACGGGTCGCGACACTTCAGGTTGATGCATGCCAGGTGACTGGCGCACTCGCTATTGCTCACGCATTCCGGGCGACAGTTGGGCGGAGAACCCGTGTAGTCAGGAAGACAAGAGCAAGAAGGGCTTTCGCCGGCCACCTGACACACAGCGTTGGGCCCGCACGGAGAGGGCTGGCACGGGTTAACAGGCGTCGCCTGCACTGGCGTCTCGGCTGCACACCACAACAAGAATCATGCAACGTCAGGCGTAAAAAGGTCAAGACACAAACAGCAGCAAAACTCACAGTCTAGAATAGATAAACCACAGAAAAGAAAACAGGTTCTTACGTATGGGCTGACATCTGACGAACGGGTCTCCCGTGAACCGGGGAGGGCAGCTACAGATAGGGTTGTGATTCACCACCTCGCACCGGGCTCCGACGCCACAGGTTCCGGGACAGGGATTTCTACATTTCTGGTTGCTGCACGCCTCATTCTGACCGCACTCCGAACTCACTACGCACTCAGGCCTGCAAGCCGGAGGGCTGCCTATGAAGCCAGGAACGCAAGAGCAGACGGCCTGGCCGTTAACTTCGCGGCACTGGCTGTTCGGGCCGCAGGGCGAAGGATTGCAAGGCAGCGTCACGACGGGAGCTACAAAACATGCACGAGACAGAAAAAAAAGAAGAACAGTTAGGCAGGCAGAAGGAGAAAATGGGCAAACTCCATGCTTAGCGAACTCATTTCAGCAACAAGCACCAATAAACTGCTACCTACGCGGCACGGGTCTGCACTGGACGAATGGATTGCCAGACGTGCCCTGGGGGCAGCTGCAAATGGGAATGTGGTTCACGACGTCGCACGTGGCTCCCTGTCCACAGGTGCCTTGACACGGGTCCGTGCATTTGTTGCGGATGCATGCCCTATCCCTCGGGCAGTCTGTACTCAGCACACATTCTGGTCGACATCCCGCGTAAGGATCTCCTTGGTATTCCGGCAAGCAAGTACAAACTCCGTCTTGACACTGGGCGTTGGGGCCGCAAGGAGATGGGTTGCAGGGATCTGATTGTACGGGCTCTGGAGCTGAAACAAGAACCTGCGGTAAGGATGGGCACCGAGCCTACCATCTAACTTCATCTGAAGGTGATGATGCATCATCAGCTTTCAATTCTGTTTTGTTTTCGCTTACGTGGTGGGGGTGCAGGATAGCAGCTGGTGAAGGGATCTCCAGTGTAGCCTTCCGGACACGTGCACGTGGGCGTGTGATTGATCACACTGCACTGCGCACCGGCACCGCAAGATCCTGGACACGGGTCGCGGCACTTCTCCCTCATGCAAGCCCTGTTGCTAGGGCATTCCGAACTGATGGTGCACTCTGGACGGCAGTTGGGAGGAACGCCCATATAGTTGGCCAGGCACGAGCACGAAGGGGCGCCTCCAATGTCTCGACACTGCGAGTTCGGCCCACACGGGGAAGGCACGCAAGGGTCGACGACGACAGGGGCAGCTGGTCGCGTGGGCGGCGCTACAACAGAGGAGCCATCCTAACCGTCAGACCTCACTCCTCGCAATAGAAAAGCCAAATAAAAGTGAAACCCAGCTGCGAAAAGAGGACGGACGGACGTCCGGACCATCACGCACACTTGCATACATACATACTTACATGCATGCACCCATACCTACATGCATACGTACGTACGCACTTTAACACATACACACATTCTACATACCTACATAGAGACAGAGAGATAAGCATACATTCATTGGGTTTTCGTCCCCCCGCCCAACATTTTCTTTTTTAACCCAGACAGAAACGCATTCGTGGCTTACGTGGAATGGCGAAGCATCTGCTGAAAGGATCTCCTGTGAAGCCCTGGCGACAGCTACAGATGGGACTGTGGTTTACAACTTCGCAGCGGGCGTTGAGACCGCAAGTGCCGGGACATGGGTCCACGCACTTTTGATTCACGCAAGCTCTGTTCTGCGGGCATTCTGAGCTCACCACGCACTCGGGCCTACAACCCGGTGGACTTCCGATGTAATTGGGGAGGCAAGAGCACACGCCCTGCCCGTTCACTTCCTTGCACTGGCTGTTCGGTCCGCAAGGTGACGGATTGCAAGGATCTCCGGGTTCTGCTGCCACAGCTGTGGAACGAAACATAGAGTGAGCAAACCTTCTGACCTATATCCACCACATGATCACGCAGTATCATCTCACTTAAAAGCAAGGGGGGGTAGCTTACGTTCTGGGGGTTGGACGTTGCAGAACCTGAAGGGATCCCCGGTATAGCCCGGGCGACACGTGCAAGAAGGCAAGTGGTTCACGACCTGGCAATCTGCGTTGGGACCGCAGGTTCCCGGACATGGATCCTGGCACTTGTTGCGTATGCACGCCCGGTTCGAGGCGCAGTCCGTATTGAGAACGCACTCTGGACGGCAGCCTTCGTACGGGTTACCCACATAGTCAGGGAGGCAACTGCAGGAGCCTGCTCCGTTCTGTTCCCGACAAACTGCGTTCGAGCCGCACGGCGACGGCACGCAGGGAGTCGGCCTTTCCTGAGGTAGATGCTCCGCTGCAAGGCAGGGACACAAGAAGAAGAAATGAGCCAATACCATTCCCAACGAAATACAATACACACACATGACCACTCTATTGGACTAAGATCTTACGTTGCTGCAACAGGCATTGCGTGAAAGGGTCTCCAGTGAAGCCCGAAGGACACACGCACGTCGGCGTGTGGCTCACCACCCGACACTCAGCATTGGCTCCGCATGATCCGGGGCACGGGTCGCGACACTTCAGGTTGATGCATGCCAGGTGACTGGCGCACTCGCTATTGCTCACGCATTCCGGGCGACAGTTGGGCGGAGAACCCGTGTAGTCAGGAAGACAAGAGCAAGAAGGGCTTTCGCCGGCCACCTGACACACAGCGTTGGGCCCGCACGGAGAGGGCTGGCACGGGTGAACAGGCGTCGCCTGCACTGGCGTCTCGGCTGCACACCACAACAAGAATCATGCAACGTCAGGCGTAAAAAGGTCAAGACACAAACAGCAGCAAAACTCACAGTCTAGAATAGATAAACCACAGAAAAGAAAACAGGTTCTTACGTATGGGCTGACATCTGACGAACGGGTCTCCCGTGAACCGGGGAGGGCAGCTACAGATAGGGTTGTGATTCACCACCTCGCACCGGGCTCCGACGCCACAGGTTCCGGGACAGGGATTTCTACATTTCTGGTTGCTGCACGCCTCATTCTGACCGCACTCCGAACTCACTACGCACTCAGGCCTGCAAGCCGGAGGGCTGCCTATGAAGCCAGGAACGCAAGAGCACACGGCCTGGCCGTTAACTTCGCGGCACTGGCTGTTCGGGCCGCAGGGCGAAGGATTGCAAGGCAGCGTCACGACGGGAGCTACAAAACATGCACGAAACAGAAAAAAAAGAAGAACAGTTAGGCAGGCAGAAGGAGAAAATGGGCAAACTCCATGCTTAGCGAACTCATTTCAGCAACAAGCACCAATAAACTGCTACCTACGCGGCACGGGTCTGCACTGGACGAATGGATTGCCAGACGTGCCCTGGGGGCAGCTGCAAATGGGAATGTGGTTCACGACGTCGCACGTGGCTCCCTGTCCACAGGTGCCTGGACACGGGTCCGTGCATTTGTTGCGGATGCATGCCCTATCCCTCGGGCAGTCTGTACTCAGCACACATTCTGGTCGACATCCCGCGTAAGGATCTCCTTGGTATTCCGGCAAGCAAGTACAAACTCCGTCTTGACACTGGGCGTTGGGGCCGCAAGGAGATGGGTTGCAGGGATCTGATTGTACGGGCTCTGGAGCTGAAACAAGAACCTGCGGTAAGGATGGGCACCGAGCCTACCATCTAACTTCATCTGAAGGTGATGATGCATCATCAGCTTTCAATTCTGTTTTGTTTTCGCTTACGTGGTGGGGGTGCAGGATAGCAGCTGGTGAAGGGATCTCCAGTGTAGCCTTCCGGACACGTGCACGTGGGCGTGTGATTGATCACACTGCACTGCGCACCGGCACCGCAAGATCCTGGACACGGGTCGCGGCACTTCTCCCTCATGCAAGCCCTGTTGCTAGGGCATTCCGAACTGATGGTGCACTCTGGACGGCAGTTGGGAGGAACGCCCATATAGTTGGCCAGGCACGAGCACGAAGGGGCGCCTCCAATGTCTCGACACTGCGAGTTCGGCCCACACGGGGAAGGCACGCAAGGGTCGACGACGACAGGGGCAGCTGGCCGCGTGGGCGGCGCTACAACAGAGGAGCCATCCTAACCGTCAGACCTCACTCCTCGCAATAGAAAAGCCAAATAAAAGTGAAACCCAGCTGCGAAAAGAGGACGGACGGACGTCCGGACCATCACGCACACTTGCATACATACATACTTACATACATGCACCCATACCTACATGCATACGTACGTACGCACTTTAACACATACACACATTCTACATACCTACATAGAGACAGAGAGATAAGCATACATTCATTGGGTTTTCGTCTCCCCGCCCAACATTTTCTTTTTTAACCCAGACAGAAACGCATTCGTGGCTTACGTGGAATGGCGAAGCATCTGCTGAAAGGATCTCCTGTGAAGCCCTGGCGACAGCTACAGATGGGACTGTGGTTTACAACTTCGCAGCGGGCGTTGAGACCGCAAGTGCCGGGACATGGGTCCACGCACTTTTGATTCACGCAAGCTCTGTTCTGCGGGCATTCTGAGCTCACCACGCACTCGGGCCTACAACCCGGTGGACTTCCGATGTAATTGGGGAGGCAAGAGCACACGCCCTGCCCGTTCACTTCCTTGCACTGGCTGTTCGGTCCGCAAGGTGACGGATTGCAAGGATCTCCGGGTTCTGCTGCCACAGCTGTGGAACGAAACATAGAGTGAGCAAACCTTCTGACCTATATCCACCACATGATCACGCAGTATCATCTCACTTAAAAGCAAGGGGGGGTAGCTTACGTTCTGGGGGTTGGACGTTGCAGAACCTGAAGGGATCCCCGGTATAGCCCGGGCGACACGTGCAAGAAGGCAAGTGGTTCACGACCTGGCAATCTGCGTTGGGACCGCAGGTTCCCGGACATGGATCCTGGCACTTGTTGCGTATGCACGCCCGGTTCGAGGCGCAGTCCGTATTGAGAACGCACTCTGGACGGCAGCCTTCGTACGGGTTACCCACATAGTCAGGGAGGCAACTGCAGGAGCCTGCTCCGTTCTGTTCCCGACAAACTGCGTTCGAGCCGCACGGCGACGGCACGCAGGGAGTCGGCCTTTCCTGAGGTAGATGCTCCGCTGCAAGGCAGGGACACAAGAAGAAGAAATGAGCCAATACCATTCCCAACGAAATACAATACACACACATGACCACTCTATTGGACTAAGATCTTACGTTGCTGCAACAGGCATTGCGTGAAAGGGTCTCCAGTGAAGCCCGAAGGACACACGCACGTCGGCGTGTGGCTCACCACCCGACACTCAGCATTGGCTCCGCATGATCCGGGGCACGGGTCGCGACACTTCAGGTTGATGCATGCCAGGTGACTGGCGCACTCGCTATTGCTCACGCATTCCGGGCGACAGTTGGGCGGAGAACCCGTGTAGTCAGGAAGACAAGAGCAAGAAGGGCTTTCGCCGGCCACCTGACACACAGCGTTGGGCCCGCACGGAGAGGGCTGGCACGGGTTAACAGGCGTCGCCTGCACTGGCGTCTCGGCTGCACACCACAACAAGAATCATGCAACGTCAGGCGTAAAAAGGTCAAGACACAAACGGCAGCAAAGCTCACAGTCTAGAATAGATAAACCACAGAAAAGAAAACAGGTTCTTACGTATGGGCTGACATCTGACGAACGGGTCTCCCGTGAACCGGGGAGGGCAGCTACAGATAGGGTTGTGATTCACCACCTCGCACCGGGCTCCGACGCCACAGGTTCCGGGACAGGGATTTCTACATTTCTGGTTGCTGCACGCCTCATTCTGACCGCACTCCGAACTCACTACGCACTCAGGCCTGCAAGCCGGAGGGCTGCCTATGAAGCCAGGAACGCAAGAGCACACGGCCTGGCCGTTAACTTCGCGGCACTGGCTGTTCGGGCCGCAGGGTGTTGGATTACATGGATTTCGAGGACGCTCATCTGCGGAAGCAATTGATTCATAATTTATATTTAGTGAGAGTTTTTTAAAAGTGTAAAATATATTTTCTGGTTTAATGAAGTCTGTTTATATGCGTAATTATATGAACTAATCTAATTTTGTTACCTTGCTTTGTTGAGAGGAATATTGTATATAAACGTTCAAGTTTGGTGTGTTTTTGGTAACCAGAACTAGCTTATGAATGTATTTGCTAATGCCTACTGCTTCTGTGTGCTGAATTAATATTTAGTATATTACCGATTGTTTCCCCCCCCCCCTTTTTATTTCTTATTCTAATCTTGCTCCATATATTTAGGTGATTAGGTTATGGTAAATTTTGAAAAATTAAATTATTTATATGATGCTCAAAGTATCGTAGTATTCTTTGATGTTTTAGCTACAGCAATTCTATGTTCGGTGTATTGCCGATAGAAATGTAATTTGGAACCTCTCGAATGGTGTAAACAAGCTGCTCTTACTCAGAGTTTGGTATGTTTCATATTAATGTGGATATATATTTTTCAAATATACAAGGGAGGTTTTTGTTTTGAATAATGGCAGATATGTAATTTCTTGCTGTCACAAGTAAGAAAAACGTTTACTAATATTTAAAAGATTAGAATGATAGTAGCGTAATATTTTTAAAATGCGCTATAAGTGCAAATTTGATCATTTTTAGTAGAGAGCAATGAGTATAAGAAATCTATAAGTGTATCTAGATCTTTCCGTCAACTATGGTATTGTAAAAAACAAAACAACACACACGCACACACACACACATTTCAGGGTCTAATGTGTGTTGAAAGGCGTTGCGTGTACATACAGCACGTAAATGCAAGCTGCTGTGTTTAGTACAACTCGTACACAACCAAACTTCGTTTACGTGGCTCATAGTGAGAGTTTAGGGTACCGAGCTAATAGCAAACTTTCCTTAGACAATGATACTTCATTTAATACATGCTAAACTAGCAAACATTCTTTTAATTGTCGACGTAACTGACGACGCTGCCAATGCTGCGAGGGTTCTAAATCATCTTCCAAGAGACGTAGGTTCACTGACAGCAAAACATGTGTGTCAAAAGATGTGTGATACACTTTCTCTTATTTCTCAGTTTGAAGCTTGCTTAATTATTGAGGTTTAATTTTGATTTTTCGCCTTCGCAAGAGCAACATGAGTGTGATTTTGTAGTTTAAAGAACGGAAGTCCAAATGCTTACATGTTGTTTTGACCTCTGTGTTTATTGAATTAAATCGCATTTAAATGAAGTATAATAATGTAATTGTGTTGAATACTTTTAAGTTGAACCTTAAAAACACTGTGCATCCTAATCAGATATCTATGGAAACGAACACGTATGGTTACATAGGTTCAAGTTTCAGAGCAAACAATTTTCTTTCTCACATCACGCCACCTGTAGTCGGGCAGGGCATTGGGCAATGGAATGCCCACGCTGTTTGAGGCAGGGAACAATAACTATCTTAATAAAAATCATGAAGTTTTGCTCGTCTACATATCTTTAGAGAATAGCGAAAAAGAAAAATAATATTTTGTCCTTAAATGCTGATACAAATATTCGCACTCGTCACTTCCCACTATGTATAAACAGAGTGTTGCAGAATTCAACCGAAAAAATAGTTTAGGATCACATTGAGATTGGGCACCTATGGTCTTTGACAACAAAGTTTGCGGTTAAGTAATGATTTTGCATTGAAATATTCCTACTGATAATTGCACACACATGGAAAATGACTACCAATGTGGTATTTTTGAAGTTTGAGCTTAGCTATTCTGAAAAAAAAAATGCTCTGTCAGCAAGGACTAGTGCACCACTGAGCTCCGGTTTCACATTGTACGAATTACAGAGGATCGTTTCTTTATAGAGCAGTCAGCGAGTTCGGCTCTCAGTCTGATAGGCCTCGGCTCAAACCTCGCTCAAAGTCCAAATTTTCTCATCTTTCTTCCCAAGCACGTGAATGGCATACGTATGGAGTGAACCCAATGTTCATTCTTAGTGTTTCTTTTTTAACTTAGAATGATTTTACGGCATGCTGTTTTAACACATTGCAAAGGAAAAAGGAAACATCTTTCCGTTTTTGCTGTGCATGGTTTGTACGGGTAGTACACATTTTTGAATGGGAGATTAGGTGTGAGTTACGTACTCACATTTACTGTGTATTCTCGAAGCGTAGTCATAAGGAAGCAGAGCTGTTTGCTATTGTAACATAAACTATTTGCTGACCTGTTTATCAAGAGTAGGCTTGCTCTCTGTATCTTCGCTAGAAGAACGATCAGCCTATAATATGGTTATCCAGTATTGAGCATACGGATATGGATGCGTACCTACTTTAATGATACTTTCAGATTAATAGCGTATTCCGCGCTCAATTAGATGGTTTAAACACACGTTCAAGTTATCAATTTCCCAGCCGGCTCAGTTGAATGGTATAAGTTTAGGGTGAACCCAATTTTCATTTATGATCTTTTTTCGAAACGTTAGTAAATTTTACTTGATGTTTAAGTTTAGTATCTTCCAGGGATACAACACGAAGATTTTGAGAAAACTCCTTTCACCCCACACTACCCTTTACATGGAAAAAATTTCGAAAATTTTGATTTTCTCAAAAATGGCTCTAATAATTTTGATTAAAATACTGTATATTAAAGATATCTATCAGGCAAATAAACTGTATATCTTGAATTTTCTGGGAATAGCCTTTAAAGACCCCTTTATTCTGAATGATTTTTGCTGAATTTTGTGTAACTGGTAAACCATTACATACAGACAAAAACTTACTGCACAAAAAATGTAGATCACGTTAAAACACACAATTTTTGTCATATACGTTTTTTTTCCCTGAATTGACTATTTCTGAGATATTCCTTGTTATTTGTTTCAGATTTAAATACTTACATTTTTTCACATGTAAAGTTGTAATCTGCATAAAAACAAATTTCATCCACATGGCAACCGGCTTTTAAAAGATTTGATTATCACTTTAGCCTAGTGTCTTCCCTTATTTTCCTTCTACTTACAAGGAAGCAAGTAATTAAGACAATTCATGGTAATGTTTATCTTCATCATCATAAAGTAGATAGCAGAATATGCTTTTTAACAAAAATTTGTTACAGCGATGTAGAGAAAGCTATGTAAATGGAACATATCATATTTTTTTTTTTATAGTTTTGCAAAAACTATGGAATATCAAAGCCAATATGAAGGAAATCTCTTTTTAAAGATTTTGCTCTCTCTTCAGCCTTGTGCAATTTTCTTATAGTTACAAGAAAATTTTCATTTTGATTAATATGGAGTAGATGATAAAGTAAGCTTTTGTAAGAATGATTTGTAGAAGAGTGGTTAGAGGAAGTTATGTGAATTTAACACATCAGAATTTTGTATAATGGCATTAGTTATGTCAGGTAACAGGAATCTGTTTAATTAAATTTCTTAGATGCTTTAACTGATATTTCCAGGGCAAACAATAAATGGAAATAAAAGTAACTGTAGGCTATAATTAAATGTGGCTATACCAGAATTTATAGATTATTGTTTTCTTTGATATGAATAAAGCAGAAAACATTTAGTAGCCACAGATTGAAGTGCCAGTAAAGTTAAATGTTAGTCACAAAAGCTGAATGTTCGGACGGGAATAACAAAAGATGATTGATTTTGAACAACTGTCATAATAATATGAAAAACAGTCTGAAATGTTCATTTATGGTCAGCGCCAATTCATGTGCATTTTTTATAAATGAAGGTGACAGAAAAATTGCTCATGAAGCACTGAAGAAAGTATGTATTTAAGAGAAAAAATTAAAAGTAAATGCTAATGCATCAAAACAGTAAAATGAACAACAATGTGTGTCTTCAATAAGTCCAGGTCAGTAGGGTAATGTTTCACAGACCCAGGGTTTTAGGAGGCCAGAAGAGACTCTATACAAGTCCAAGCTGTAAAATATATTTAAGAGTATGTATTACTTTAATATAATGCTATTCTCCCTTGCACACATTCCCTTATCACATTCCATTGTTATGCAAATTATATGGAACTTTAAGACAAACTTTCGAATGGGCTGGGCATATAGAAATAAACTGCAAAAATCATCATTTATGGCACAAAATATAATCATCAAAGTAGCAGAATGAGGTTGAAGCTATTCAGTAGGTCAGTGATAAACAATAGGACAGTAAATCATATGGTCTTCTTTTGGAGACTTTTTTCTGATGTAACAGTGCAATCCAAAAAATCTGATGTGTTCCATTCACATGACTTTCTGTACATCTCTGCAACAAATTACTGTTAAAAAGCTAATGCTTCTATTTATTCATGCTCATTGAGAAAAAAACTTAGCAGAAATAGTCTTATTACTTGCTTCCTTGTAAGTCGAAGCGAAAAAAGGGAGTACCATAGGTTAGAGTGCTAATCAAAAGCTGGAAGCTATGTGACTGAAGACCCTTTGTTTGTATAGACACGAGTTGACAAATTCCTGTATGAGAAAAGCATACATTTTTCAAAGCTGAAACCAAAAACAATGAATATCTAAAAAACGATCAACTCCACGAAAAATTCTATTGAACATAATTGTGTGTTTTAATGTGCTCTACATTTTTTTACCAGTAAGTTTTTTTCTTACTCTTATAGTTTAGCAGTTATACAAAATTCCGTAAAATTCATTCTGAGTAAAGTAGTCTTCAGAGGCTATTCCCAGAAAATTCAAAATATACATTCTATTTGTCAGGTAAATATCTTTAATATACTATATTTTAATCAAAATCGTTAGTCATTTTTGAGAAAATCAAAATTTTCGAAAAAAGTTCCATGTAAAGGATAGTTTGGGGTGGGGGATTTTTCTCAAAATCTTTGTGTCACATCCCTGGAAAATACTTAATATCGTGTTCAGACACACTGACACACACACACACACACACATACATATCTTTTTGTGAAAATGCTTTTCTTGGATACAGGTGACCCTAAAACACATATTTGTGGTGAAATCTCGGTATCAAATTTTTGGGTGGAGTGCAATACCTTCTCTATACACTATGCACATAGTACGTGCAGAGAAAGTAAAAATTTGGGTGACCCTAAAATGGGAACTTTATAAACTCCCTTCTTTAAAAAAAAATTAATGCTACATCCATTGTTTTTATTTTTGTAAAATGCCTTGTGTTTGTTTTTTTTTGTGTGTTCTTGAATTATAATGGAGACTAATTCACTGCAGTTAACCTATGTTCAGTGTATGTATTTATATATTCTTTATTCTAGTTCATATTTTTTCAAAACAATTGTTTTTTTTTTGTTTAATTATTGGTCATTAATTACATCCAGCATTTCATCCCAATAAGCAGCATATATAGCTAAATATTTTGGCAATAATTAGCGTCTTGATATTTATTCATAGTACCAACTTCTTATATTGCATTTCTTATGTTGTTTAGCATTTCATTGCCTGCAGTGTACTTTTGTGATCACAAATATAAATGATAAAAGATATAGCTTTGTAAATATTAAGCAATACCTAATTTAAGAATTCTTCCTTAAGAATATTCTGCTTACTTGGCTCAAGCCTACAACTGATGAATGGGTTTCCTGTGTAACCTTGAGGACAGCTGCACATGGGAATGTGGTTTATAACCTCACACTTGGCATTCAGACCACAAGTTGCTGAACAAGGATCGACACATTTGTTTCGAATGCATGCTCGGTTTCTCGGACACTCTGTGCTCAAAACACATTCAGGTCTACAGGCTGTGTATGGGTCTCCTTGATGTTCAGGTAGGCATGTACATATACCATTGCTACATTGTGCATTTGGACCGCATGGTGAAGGATTACAGGGATCAGTCTGCACTGGTTCTCGAGCTGCAAGGATTGAAACATGCAGATTTAATGATCTCCTCAATTTTCTGAAATAACACTGTATGTTTATTACAAAGATAGAATCTTACTTGGTTGAGGTGCAGTTACACATTGGGTAAAGGGATCACCCGTAAATCCTGGCTGACATGTGCATACTGGTATGTGGTTCATAACACTACAAATGGCTCCTATACCACAAGAACCTGGACAAGGGTCATTACATCTCTCCCTTATGCAAGCTTTGTTCCTTGGACAGTCTGAGTTTACAACACATTCAGGTCTGCAGTTTGGTGGCATTCCAATGTAATTGGGTAAACAAGAGCAAGAAGGTGTTCCACCTATATTTCGACACTGAGAATATAGACCACAAGGTGTTGGCATGCAAGGATCTGCAGGCTGTGGTGGTAATGATGGTAGTGGTGGTGGTGCTGAAAGACATTGAATGATAATGTTAAAAATGACAGACATAGAGGATAAGAGTAACAATTTTAGACAGTAGTTTGATTCAGTTACCTCACATAATCTTATACCTGCATAACAACAACCAAGGAGCTTATTTCCAAAATATATCATTTTTATTTCAGTAAATAGTTGTCAAATAGGAAAAAAATGTTTATGCATATTAAATTAGCCTTAGAGACGTAAGCTTCAGGGTTGTATTTTGTGGGCAAGCTAAGCAGCTGTGAAGACTGATAAATTTATGAAGAAAGAATTTCTATTAAACTTATAAATAATAAAGAATTTATACCTAATCTGCTGGCTGTTTGCATTTTAGCCTATTGTTATGGTATAAACTGGGCTTCTTGTGATAATAAAACTTGAGTCTGTTCACAATGTAAGGAGCTTGTCTTCTCAGGCGGGAGTAGCATGGCTGGCTGATATTATATAATGGGTATATTTGCGGAACGAGGTGTGAAGGAAGAAGTACCCCTGCAACAAACCTCTCAGGGCTTCTCTTTTGTGATGCAAAGCATAGTCAACAAGTCTTGAGGATAGCTGAAGCAGTTCACAATATGCGCTTGAGTATAGCCACTCTAGTGCTATTACAGAAGATAGGGATCTTTAATTTGCCTAAAGTACACAAAATTTATTTAAAAAATAAATGGACATTATTATTCATTACCTTTTTTTTTTTAATTTAAAGGGCTGGTTAATGAATAATTGCAATAAGATTGTTATATTCTTCTTGTTCTTAATATAATAATAATAATAACAACAACAATAATAATAATTTATGAACTCTATGTATTAAACTTCATTGGAAATACTTACATTGTTATAGATAACTCATTAAATCCAGAACAAAAATTTAAATATGTGTTGCCAAGTAAACAAAACAGCTAGCCCAGAACTTGGTAACATATGCCTGTATTAAGGTCTTATTTTGCCAATTTTCACATATTTTTCTTAACTTTATAATTTTTTGAAGTAATTTAACAAATGCTATGATATTAAAAAATCACCTAGCCATTTTTTCATTTACAAATGTTGCTTGATTGAATTTCAAAAGAACATCTATTTCCTTGGTATGCTTGAAGTCCTTACATTGATGTGCTACTTGTCTTAACATCATTATGTAACCTTAATGGAAGATTTACTATACAATTATGCAGAAAACATAAGCACAAAGTATATGAGATTATTAAAGGTTTTTGAATGAATTTTTAATTACTCACATATCACTTGCATAGTTCACCCACAATATGTAACTAATAAAATTAATTCAAACAAGAATAACTTTGGAATAAAATTAAACAAGAGACATTGAAACAATTGGTAGGAAGTTTCAACACGAGTTTCTTCAATTCTGACATATTATGGAAGGAAAATAATGTCTTATGTATAAGGAAAGCCATTGTTATATGGGAATGTGACAATTGAATTTGAAATTTTTTGGTTGAGACATTTTTGAAATAAGCTTCTCAACTTTTTTAGGAATACCTAAGAGAAATCTGAGAAAACTGAGCTATAGAAATTCAGCCAGCAATGAATTTAGGATGCTGTATTTAGATTTCATATAGTTATTGAATTTTATGATAGATTTTTAATAGCATATTTTCTTTAACACAAAGTTTTTTGGATCATTTGGTTTTGGTCAACTGATTCTTCTCTGTTTTTTATTTGGAATGAAGTTCCTCATCATAGTATTCTGAAAAATACTTATGAGTTTTAAAGTATCTGCTCACACCCACACCCAAAAGTTTTCTTGTATATGTGTATTTATTAGTTCAAGATGTGCATTCAATAGGCTTTCTTCTCTGAAAACTTGTGTATTTAATTTCTATGCCTGTCCTTAGTGGGACAGCAATGCTGTTTGTTTGAGAGCTATAGAAATGCATAAGCAATATTCTGCATATAATGGAGAAAACTTAAGGCAAGGAGAGTGAGGAAAGGAGCAGAGTCCAGTATGCTAATATGTAGGCAACAAACTCAAGAGATGCGATTCACATAGTGCAGCTGTACTGTATACTTGGCACATCCTATTCCAATTGTTTCTCAGTTTTCCTTGCTATGGCATGACACAGCTCCCACTCCTGGCATGGTTACAGAATTTCAATGTGCCGATTCAAGTATGAGACTTACCAAGCACACAAGTCAGTCAGTTGAGGTCACAACAGAAGAAATGGTGAACAAAGTTTATGATTTTGTGACGAAAGATAGTTGAGTGAAAATCTGTGAGATAGCTAAAACTGTAAACATCTCAAGCGAATCTTGACAACAAGCACAATCAGTGACCATTTCACAAGAATGCTTGAACATTTTCCAGCACAATCCAAATTTTACAGTGTTATATTACAGTTATGAAACTTGGATCCATTACTACCAACCTGAGACAAAACGACAATACAAGCAGCAAATTTCCATTGGTAAATGTGCTCCCAAGAAAGTGATTTCCAAGGTGTGATATTCAACCACTAACTGGAAATGGGTAAAGTGATACAGGTTCATATTATACTGCAACACTGGCTCAATTTCACAAGCATTAAAAATGATTTCATTTAGTGAAGAAAAAGTTTTCTTTTATGAGGATTATGTGCCTGCTCACACATCTGTCTTGCCATTGCAAAATTTGTGAAATTTGACTATGAACTGGATCCTCATCCATCAGATTCTCCAGATTTGGCTCTGAATGACTTCTTCCTCTTTGCAAACTTGAAAATTTGGCTTAATGGGAAGAAATTTAGTCCAATGAAAATCATAGAAGAACAAACTTGTAGTTTGCAGACTTTGAACAATCATATTTTTTGGAAAGATTAAAAAATTAGAGAATGGGCAATGTGTATTGAGTTAAAAGGAGATCATGCTGAGAAACAAAGTTAATTAAAAAAAAAAAGTCTTTAAAAAGTGATGAACTCATCAATGTGCTATCGCACATTCCACTTAAAAGCATCCAATGTATACATGTTCAAATGAAGTGCATCCATTGAATGGTTCGAAATTACAACTAGTTCCACATAAAGCCTGTAGTAAAAGCACGAAAACAAGAAGGAATTTACACTTATACATTTTATCTTTTAGTTTTATTTTAATCTCCATTTTAAAATTACATATTTATTATTTGTCCTTTCAATGAAAAACTGGTCATTTGCATACTGGAAAAACTATTTCAGAATGATGGTGGAAAATGTTTAAAATAAGCCTGTTCTGGGTTAAACAGGATGTCTGGTATTCCTATCTAACATCTTTAACAGTGGTCTAAGAATGAAATTGAGATTTTTGAAATAACTCAATCCCACCTAAAACTTCTTTAAGAACTTTTGTAAATAATGCCAAGGTTGTGGGTTCAAACCCACTGGAGGGTGATGCATTTTTTCAGATGTAAAAATCTTTAGAATGCTTTTTTGGAAGGGAAGTAAAACCATTGGTCCATGTGATGTTTACTTGCATATAAAAGATCCTATACCTTGAAAGAAAAGATTTCTGGGTGAAATTCTGTCATTTTCATATCTGTAAGCCATGATTTTGTCCTCTGGTGCCATCTATGGGTCTAAGCATAGTGGCAAACTCATGAACTAGAAATTCCACTTGATCAACAAAGTACTGTATGTGTCCCAATATACTGACATGGCACTTTAATGAATGTATGCTATAAAAGAAATAAACTTTTCTACGATGAAGGAAAAATACAAATAATTTCCGAAATAGCAGCTCTCCATCTCTCTCTCTGTCCTCTCTCTCTCTCTCTCTCTCTCTCTCTCTCTCTCTCTCTCTCTCTCTCTCTCTCTTATATATATATATATATATATTAGTAACTGTTACACTATTTTGAAGCCCAAGTAATATCTCCTACAATTCTTGATAACATCTTTATTAATTTCTTGCTAAGCTCATTCGTACTATGTGAAAAGGAACATTTATTCTGAGTGTTTATAGGTACATAATTTATTATTTTCATAAGAATATGCTTACGTGGAACACTAAAGCATCTTGTGAAAGGATCTCCAGTAAAACCTTGACGACAGCTGCATATAGGGCTGTGATTTATAACTTCACAACGAGTGTTGAGGCCACATGGACCAGGACATGGATCAACACATTTCTGATTCACACATGCTCTGTTTCGAGAACATTCTGAGCTTGCTACGCATTCTGGTCGACAATTTGGTGGGCTGCCAATATAGCTGGGCAAGCAAGAGCAGACCCCTTGCCCATTCACATTTCTACATTTGGAGTACGGTCCACAAGGTGATGGAGAACAAGGGTCACGATCCTCAACAATTGGTGCTATAAATATATTACAAGTTGAAACATCAGGTGTGCATGCAACATAAGAATCAAAGACATACATTGCATAAGAAACATGCAAAACATACACAGTAAATTAAGAACATATAACAAAACTGAAAGAATTGTTATTACACATACTTCTTGATATACAGTTATTTAAACATCAGCTATTTCTGCTTCTAATAACATTTTTAAGCTATCATGATATGATGTGCTCAATATGTGGCTTCAGCAAATATTGTAATCTTGAATACCTGCACCTATAGTGCATTGAAACCTATTTTCTTGTTGCATAGGAATTAAGTTTATTTCTTTGCGGGTGTGTTTCTCTCTGAAGCATTACCTCAATCAAAATAAACAAATATGCTGTCGTTACTTCACTGCATTTATTGCTCATATCCTTGGAAACCCTATATAATAAGAGATTTTGTTTAACATGAGCATTTTATGCAATGTAAATCAGTACATCTATAGGTGCTTTCATTTATTTATTTAGTAATCCATTTATTTCTATTTCATGTTCTTCCTGAAATCAGTTTTCAAAAAGGAAATATTGTACATTTTGTATTTTTTATACACTGCTTCTGAAAATGAATATGCTAATTTTGCCTAAGATGTTTTCTATGTTGAGAAATAATTGTATTGTGATTGATTGAAGTTGCTAGGAAGCAAAAAGAAGTTGTCCTTGTGTTTCAACTTTTCCACGGTGTGAATCCAAATAATAATGGTTTGCATAAGATTACTACTAGCTGAACAACTTTTGAAATTAAGTTACAAAAACATTAACTGATTTTTTTTTTCTTATAAAATCTGTATGAATCTGTTTTCTATCCTGCAGTTACTTTCATTTCAGTTAACAACTCATGTGGCAGAGAGTTCTGGAAACAGTTGAACCTTACTTATATATTACTCCTTAAACATTTTTCACAAAGATATGCTTAACTTTTTAGGCATTAAACTTTTGTTTATTGATATTAAGCTCAATTATACATGTTTTGATTATAGGCTCTCACATTAACGTGACATTTTTCTGCACAAAATATATTAATTTACGTACTCGTTTATATGTTATGTTTTTGTTGTATTATACATTGTTTCTGTATATTCTATCCTTGCTATGACTGCACAAAACAATTGCATGTTGATCAAGGTATAAATTTTGGATGATGATGATGATGATGATAGTGTTTAAGGGCGCTTAACTACAAGGTCATCAGCACCCTTATCAAACAAATCATGGCAAAAGCCAGAGATAAAGCTCAATAAGAAATTTTATAAATAAGAACGAAAGATAAAACTAAAAATCAATGTATAAAAGTAATCATGGAAAAAGCCACAGATTGGTGATTTAAGAAAAAAAAATTCAAAACTAATACAAAAACAAGGGTAAAAATAACTAAATCCATAATTAGAAGGCTATCTTTGATAAAAATTTAAAAATCTTAGCTACCGCTCGATTATTGTCCGCCAGGACTTCTGCAAGACTGACCGGCAGTTGCAGTGATTCCCAAATATGTACCTTCTAGCAACACATGAAGGACAGACAAATCTTCTCCACATAACGGACACACTGGAGCAGATTCATTCTTAAGAAGGAAACTATGTGTAAAATTGCAGTGGCCAATATACAAACAAGCTAAAATCACTTCCTCCCATCGAGATTGACGAGAAGAAGTTACCCAGTTTGTTGGAAGGTCCTTCACTACACTAAGCTTGTTTCCGCGGAGAGCTGAACACTCTTCGTGCCAGCACAAAAGTATCGCCCTGCACACAACAAGCTTAAAGTCTTCCAATGTTACACAAGAAATTTTTGTACTGGGTTTGGTGGTTGCCGTCTTTGCTGCAAAATCTGCCAGTTCATTCCCCAGCAAGCCAATGTGCCTAGGAATCCATGCACACTCCACATTAACCCCGGAAGCTTATAAAGCATGGAGGGCATCCTGGTTATGCTGCACGATAGGATGGTAGTTGTACAGATCACTAAGGCTGAAGTGCAATCAGGGAATCGCTCAATATAAGGCAGTCACTCAAATTTCGACGGCCAACGTGCAGAATGGCTCGATATATTGCATACAGCTCCGCACTATAAATGGAGGTACCACTATGAAAATCGAATGTATATTGTTCGGTATCATAAACAAAGGCACACCCAACACCAACGGTACACTTACTTCCGTCAGTATATATACAAGTTCGGTCATTGTAGTTTGACAAACATTCTAAAAAAAAAACATCTAAGGATACTAGAAAAAGGCATTGTAGACTTTCGATATGCCGTCATCCCGAGGTTAACGTAGGATGTTGTACGTAACCAAGGTGGGTGCACCCTTTTCCCCTTGGGAAACATTCTAGACATTACGATATCGTGCTTATGAAGAAGCTTTCGGAAGCGAACACCTGGGGGCCGTGGACTAATTGAGATATTTCTATAACGTTCTTCCAGTTCGGTGTTAAAAAAATGAGTGAACGTTGGATGCGAAGGCATGCACTTTAGCCCATAGCCACAATTTGTTAACAGGATATCACGCCTACACTACAGAGGGGGTTCTGCCGATTCAGCATAAAGGCTGGCCACTGGACTGGTTAGAAAAGCTCCAACAGCCACACGAATACTCTGATTATGGACAGTGCTTATCTCAGCACAGATGGTCTTGCCGAAGAATAAACTATGTATCCGTAATCTAACTTGGCTCGGATCAGTGCGCGATAAAGTCGCAGCAAGACTGTCCGATCTACTCCCCAAGATTTGCCACTTAGTATCCTTAAAATATTCAGAGAACGGTTACAGCGCGCTTTCAGCTGTGCTATATGTGGTGACCAACAAAGTTTTCTATCGAATACAACCCAAGGAATCTTGTCTCATCCGCGAATGGTAGTAAAACTACTAAATCGCAGCGAAGGTGGTAATCGCCTCCTACGGCGCAAGAAGTTCACGCAGAGTGACTTCTCAGCAGAGAAGCGTAAGTCCTTTTTAGAGCTGCAATCTGAAAGGTTATCCAAACACCGCTGCAGACGGTGTTCCAAAAAAGGTGTGCGCTGAGAAGTACAATAGATGGCAAAGTCGTCTACGAATAAGCAGGACGACACTCCTGGGAGAATACATTTCGAGATAAAATTAATTGCTATAGCAAACAGCGTGACGCTTAGTACCAATCCCTGTGGCACTCCATTCTCTTGAACAAAAATATTTGATAAGACCGAGCTGACCCTTACTCGGAAAACGCGGTCCCTCATAAACTCCTGAATGAATAACGGAAGGCGTCCACGTATGTTTCAGTTGTATAGGGAACGTATTATTCCTGCCCGCCAACACGTATCATAAGCCTTTTAGGTCAAAGAATACTCCAATGGTTTGACAGTTCTTCATGAATTCATTCATTATCTGCGTCGAAATCGAGACAAGGTGGTCAGCTGCTGAACGACGTCGTCGAAAACCGCACTGGGTGTCGGCAGATTGCGAGTTTCCAGCCACCATATCAACCGTCCATTGACCATGCGTTCCATCACCTTGCAAACACAACTGGTGAGGGAAATTGGACGGTAGCTGGATGGAAGTAAACGGTCTTTTCCAGCTTTCAAAATAGGTACGATGGTGGCCTCTCGTCACTTTTCTTGAAAAGTGGCGTCAACCCAAACACGATTATAGACCTTGAGCAGGAAGGCCTTACCTTCAGGAGAGAGATGTTGCAACATTTGGACGTGTATTCCATCAGGACCTGGTGCAGAGTTTCGCGAAGATGATAGTGCATGGTCTAACTCCCTCATGGTGAAGAGACGATTGTAATCTTCAAGATTTTTAGAACAAAGTTGAAACCTTGAGATTCCACCTGAGCCTTAACGAGAAGAAAATCAGGCGAATAATTCTCTGAGCTAGACACTTGAGCGAAAGCAGTGCCAAAAGTGTTGGCAACGTCAAACTTGTCAACATCTCCTACAGCTGTTTTAAGACCGGCGATTGGCGTATGAGTCATTTTTCCGTCCACGCGCCTTAACTTATCCCATATGATAGAGGAAGGTGTATGTCGATTGAATGATGCTACAAACTTGCTCCATGATGTCTTTTTGCTATCCTTAACAACCTGCCTAGATTTGGCACGCATATTTTTATATTCAATCAGGTTATCCAGTGTTGGGCGACGTTGGAAAATCCTGAGAGCACGCCTCCTGCGAGCACGAATGGCATTCCGGCATTCATCCGTCCACCAAGGCACCGGAAATCGACGACAGGTTTGGGTCGTCGACCGTGGAATAGACTGCTCAGCAGCATCAAGAACAGTTTTTGTGAGGTGCTCCACTAAAACATTCACAGAGTCGTGCTCATTGTAATAAAAGGCAGCCAACCGGGAGTAAAGGTTGGCTTGATCTATGTACCATCTAAGTAAACATGTGGAAGATGTATGTTGTGGCAAGAGACTAATAAGACATGGAAAGCGGACACTAGAATGTAAATCAGAGATGATATTCCACTGTAAGGAAGATGCTAATTGTGGTGAACAAACTGCTAAATCCAGGTGTGAAAAACTGGTGAAAGCATCAGAAAGAAATGTAGGTTCTCCGGTGTTCAGGAGAATTAGGTTATAATTATTCAAGAAATCGGCAATTAACTTACCTCTCGCACAAGCCCGAGGTGAGCCTGAAAGTGGAGGGTGGGCATTTACATCACCTACCAAAAGAAAAGGTGTTGGTAGTTGAGAAACTAGATCCCCTAAATCAGTGAGCAAGAGATCATCACTTGGAGGAAGGTATATATTACAAATGGTGACTCTGGTATGTGACAGTTTAATCCTTACAGCCACTGACTGGATATCTGACTGTAATGATACTGATTGCGCGAATAAATCATCTCTGATGAGTATCATAGTGCCTCCGTTCGCAGGTACACCCTCTTCTGGTGATAGATCACACCTTACAGGGGTGTACCGTTTAATTTTGAAGCTGTCTTGTGGACAGAGCTTAGTCTCTTGCAAACATACAACCAAAGAATCCTTCTGGTTAAGCAGCAGTTCAAGCTCAGGTCAATGTGTTCTTACTCCATACATGTTCCATTGTAGAATAGCCATGTTCTTTATAATGGGATAAGTTGTATATTGTGACTATTTCTATTTTGAAGGCTGCAGAGGTCGGTTCAGCTTATTCTTTTTAGGTGTCAGGTTAATACCTTCTACAGGAGGATGGTCCTGCCTCTTTGTTACTGTCCTTCTGGCAGTGAGGACAGTATCACCTTCCTCCATCTCCTCCACTTAGGAGGACCCCTTTCCAATTGAAGATTTCGGTTCGAGTATCTTGAACCGATTGGAAATAGAGACCGGCGAAGATGAATATCGCCGACCTGAGTGCTTCCCAGACGAATCCTCAGAAGAGGGCCTCCGTAGACTCTTTTTTGTTTTGGGAATAGACATTATGCTTTGTTTGAGGAAGTTGGTTCTTTCATAGGTGTTCTTGAACTTTCTTTCTGGTTCTTTATATGTTATTAGCTTGCAAGTCTTGTTGGTCGAGGTCGATTGCTTTGGCAGCGATTTAACTTTAGCGCCTTTTACAGTTTCAGAAGTAGGAGATGTTGCTACTGGCTTAGATGTACATTTTGGAAAACCTTATTGCTGCATACAAGTTAACAATACAGTTGGGTAGGTTATTTTACGCAGTTTGCATTTATGATACTGATGCTAATGAAGATGTAGACCGAAATAATGAATGTGTCCACTAATTTGAGGGAATAGAAACTAGTAACATGATGCGTAGTCATGTACCATTTCCCAACTCTCTTAACATATAATATAATGAATGTGTTCCCAGTGTGCGTGAGGTAACACACATTTTCTCTCACGCAAAGCCTAAATGAGGATGTTTCTGTGATTAGTGCATATAATTGACTAGTGTGTGGCTGTCTAGAGAAATCAAAGAAGAAAAGAAAAAATTGACAATTTTTTAAGCCAGTGTAAAGCTCTGGTACCTACTCTGTATTCTTTTTACTTTCTCTACACATACTATGTACATAGTATATAGAGAAGGTATTGTAGTGCACCCAAAAATTTGATACCATGATTTCTACAGAAATACATATTTTGAAACCCCCTGAATCCAAAACAAAGCATTTTTAGAAGAAGGTCCGTGCACGGTGTGTGTGCGTGTGTGTGTGCATGTGTGCATGCGCACATAAGCTCAAAAATGAAAAGACTTGGTATTTAAGTTTGGTATCTTCCAAGGATGCAACATGAAGATTTTCAAGAAAATCCTCTCACCCCAAACTACCCTTTACATGGAACATTTTTTGAAAATTTTTATCTTCTCATAAATGGCTCTTAACGATTTTGATTAAAATATCTTATGTATAGGATAAGATGTATAGGATATTTTTATGGCAAATGAAATGTATATCTTGAATTTTCTGGGAATAGCCTCTGAAGACCTCTTAATTCTGGATAACTTTTTTAAAACTGGTAAATTGTAACAAATATACAAAAACTTACTACACAAAAAAAATGTACATCTCACTAATACACAATTTATGTTATATGCATTTTTTTGTGGAGTTAACCATGTTTGAAATATTCCAGGTTATTTGTTTTAATTTTAATATACTTAAATTTTTCTCAAATGGGAAAACATCTTTTTTCTCATTTCTCCCGGCAAGCAAAGAGACTGGAATTTCAATTGTTTCTCATAGCGGCTGGCTTTTAAAGGACAAGACTGTCACTTAGCCTGTGCATTTTCTTATTTCTCTCCTATTTATAAGGAAGCTAATAATATGACTAATTCTGCTTATGTTTAACTTGATTAATATGATGTAGATAATTAATTAATGTTTTGAATAAAGCTTTGTTTACCGAACAACTAGAGGACATGATGTGAATGGGACACATTAGATTTTTGTCCTTCTACTTACAAGGAACCACGTAATAAGGACAATTTCTGTGAATGTTTATCTCGATTATCATGAAGTAGATAGAAGAATAAGCTTTTTAACAATAGTTTGTTACAGAGAAGCAGAGAGTCATGTGAATGGAACACATCCGATTTTATTTCATTCTCTCCTTTTTTTTTTTTATTTACTTTCTTTACATGTATTATGTAGATAGTGTATAGAGAGGGAATTTTAATGCATCCAAAACCCAATGTCGAGATTTCAAAAGAAATATATATTTTGAGGTTTTATGTTTAGAAAAAGGTTGGTTGGTTGGTTCGCTAGAATCTAGTGTTGAGCTGATGGTAGTGAAGCCATTCGCTCTCTTGCATTCCAGTATTTTGATGTTATATTATCATGCTGACTGAAGGTTGGGTAGCGCAGTAGTTTCCATCCCACAATCTTTTTAGAAAAAGGTGTGTGTGTGAGAGAGAGAGAGAGAGAGAGAGAGAGAGAGAGAGAGAGAGAGAGAGAGAGAGAGAGAGAGAGAGAGAGAGAGAGAGAGAGAGAGAGTGAGAGAGAAAATCGCTCAGAAACAGTTAAATCCTAAGTTTGCTATCTTCCAAGGAAGTGTCACAAAGATTTTCAAGAAAATTCCCTCTCCCTTTACATGGAAAAATGTTTGAAAATTTTGATTTTCTCAAAAATGGCTTTAACAGTTTTGATTAAAATGCCATATTGTAAAGCTATTTACATTATAAATAAAATGCATATCTTGAATTTTTGGGAAAGAGCGTCTGATGACTTCTTCATTCTGGATCAATTGTCCAATTTTACATAACTGGTAAATCGTAAGAGACAGACAAAAATTGTAGATCCCATCAAAACTCACAATTTAAGTCCTTTAGATACAGACATTTTGAAACATTTGATTATTCCTTTAGCATAGTGAATTCCTTTAGTTTTCTTCTACTTATAAAGAACTAAGTAATAAGAACATTCTGCTAAAGCTTATCTCAATTAGCATGGTGTAAATAGAAGAATAATCTTTTGCAATTTGTAGAACAGCTAGAAAAGGCCATGTGAGTGTAACGCATTAGCTTTTTAGAAAAGATCTGAGTGTGTGGTGTGGTATTCAAATTGTATTAATTTTGGTATCTTCCAAGGATGTGACATGAAGATCTTCAAGAAAATCCCCCCACCACAAACTCCCTTTATGTGGAAAAATGTTTGAAAATTTTGTTTTTCTGAAAAATGGCTCTAACGATTTTAATTAAAATACTGCATATTAAAGATGTTTATATTACAAATAAAATGTTTATTTTTAATTTTCTGTGAATAGCCTCTGAGGACCTCTTTATTTTGGATGGGTTTTGCAGAATTTTGCATAACGGTTAAACTGTAAGAGATAGAATACAACTTATTGCACAAAATATGTAGATCTCGTTAAAACACACAATTTATGTCATATATGTCTTTTTTTGTTGCAGAGTTGGCCGTTTCTGAGATATCCCTTGTTATTTGTTTCAATTTTAAGCTACTTAAACTTTTCTCAAACCAGAAGTAATATTTTCTTTCATTTCTCTTGTTTTACTGCAGACCAGTGCAAAGCGAATCGAACTTCAATTGTTTCACATAGGACTAGCTTTTAAAAGATTTTTCTATCATTTACCCTTGTCCCTTGTGTATTCCCCTATGTCCCTTCTAGTTACAGGGAAGCAAGTAATAAGACAATTTTTGCTAATGTTTAATTTGATTAGCGTGTCACAGATAAAAGAACAATCTTTTGTAAGGAAAGGTGTTTGAGTAACAACTAAAAAAATCTGATGTGTACCATTCACATGACTTTCTCTATATCCCTGCAACAAATTATTCTTAAAAAGCTTATACTTCTATTAACTTCATGCTAATCAGTAAAACATTAGCAGAAATAGCTATATTACTTGCTGCCTTGTAAGTAGAGGTGAAATAAGGCAGTACCATAGGTTAAAGTGATAATCAAAAGCTGGTTGCCATGTCGCTGAAGTTCCTTTGTTTGTATGGACAGTAGTTGACAAATTCCTGTACAAGACATATATAAGTTTTTCATAGCAGAAACCAAAAATAGGAATGTCACAAAAACGACATACTCCACGAAAAAAATGTATATAACATAAATTGTGTGTTTTAATGTGCTCTACATTTTTTGTGTAGTAAGTTTTTGTCCATCTCTTACGGTTTAGCAGTTATTCAAAATTTAGTAAAATTCATCCAGAATAAACTGCTCTTCAGAGGCTATTCCTAGAAAATTCAAGATATACATTTTATTTGTTAGGTAAATATCTTTAATACACGAAATTTTAATCAAAATCATTAGAGCCATTTTTGAGAAAATCAAAATTTTCGAAAAAAGTTCCATGTAAAGGGTAGTTGGGGGTGGGGGGACTTTTCTCAAAATCTTCGTGTCGCATCCCTGGAAGAACTTAAATACCAAGTTTGGTAGTTTACCTACTTTTCATTTTTGAGTTATCGTGTTCACAGACACACGGACACAGACACACACACACATGGACCTTTTTCCGAAAATGCTTTTTTTAAATAAAGGGGACCCTAAAACATATATTTCCGGTGAAATCTCGGTATCAAATTTTTTGGTGGTGTGCAATACATTCTCTATAGACTATGTACATAGTGCCTATAGAGAAAGTAAAAAGTCATGTGAATGGAACACATCAGATTTTTTTTTAATATGAATAACAGTATTCATTTAAGTGCTGTAATTGGCGTTTAATGATTATTATTTGTGTACTTGTTTCAATTATTGCTTTCTTATATTAAATAATGCATAATTAAGTTTAAGCAATAATCTAAAAAATCTGATGTGTACCATTCACATGACTTTCTCTATATCCCTGCAACAAATTATTCTTAAAAAGCTTATACTTCTATTTACTTTATGCTAATCAGAAAAAATTAACAGAAATAGTCTTATTACTTGCTTCCTTGTAAGTAGGAGCGAAATAAGGGACTACCATAGGTTAAAGTGATAGTCAAAAGCTGGTTGCTATGTCAGTGAAGTTCCTTTGTTTATATGGATCAGAGTTGACAAATTCCTGTATCAGAAAAATGTTTTTCATAGCAGAAACCAAAAATAAGGAATGTCTCAAAAACGGCGAACTGCACGAAAAAAATGTATATAACATAAATTGTGTGTTTTAACGTGTTCTACATTTTTTGTGTAGTAAGTTTTTGTCCATCTCTTACGGTTTAGCAGTTATTAAAAATTTAGTAAAATTCATCCAGAATAAACCACCCTTCAGAGGCTATTCCTAGAAAATTCAAGATACACATTTTATTTGTCAGGTAAATATGTTTAATATATGAAATGTTAATCAAAATTGTTAGAGCCATTTTTGAGAAAATCAAAATTTTCGAAAAAAGTTCTATGTAAAGGGTAGTTAGGGGTGGGGGGATTTTTCTCAAAATCTTTGTGTCGCATCCCTGGAAGATACTAAACTTAAATACCAAATTAGATATTTTACCGACTTTTCGTTTTTTGAGTTATTGTGTTCGCAGTCACATGGACACACACACACACACACACACACACACACACACACTGACCTTTTTGTGAAAATGCTTTTTTTTTGGATATTGGGGACTCTAAAACATATATTTCCGGTGAAATCTCAGTATCGAATTTTTGGGTGGAGTGCAATACCTTCTCTATACACTATGTACATAGTGCATATAGAGAAAGTAAAAAGCAGTTTCAATTCCATAAGAAAATGTATTTTTATGTTTTCTCTCTCTGTGTAATGCATTTTTACTCATGTTTCAGAATTTGTAATTTTATGCCACTGGGAAAATCAGAGGTATATTCTGTGGGCTTACCTAGGCTGGCTGCAAAACCTGGTCAAGTTGTGAAGAAAGAATTTCTATTAAATGTATAAATAACAAAGAATTTATTCCTAATCTGTTTGCATTCTAGCCTATTGTAATGGCTTAAAATGAGCTCCTTACAATGAAACTTGATTCTGTTCGCAATGTATTGTAACCTGTCTTCTCAGGCAGGAGTAACATGACTTACCGACAAGGTGTAATGGGTATGTTAGTAGAATGAGACATGAAGGGGAAAGTCACTACAACAAATCTCTCAGGTTTTCTGTCTTGCCATGCAAAACATTGTCAACGAATCTCAAGGTCAGCTGAAGAAAACCAACATATTATGTGCTGTATAGCCAGTCTAATGACTTTTATTACTGAAGATAAGGGTTATTAATTTGCCTAAAGAACAGAAAATCAAAATTATCCATTTCTAAAATAGATGGGTGTGGTTCTTTTGCATTTTTTTAATTTAAAGGACCAGATAATGAGGAATTACAATTGTTATATTCTTCCTCTTCTTATCATCACATCATCATCATCTGTATGTACCAAATTTCGTTAAGGATAATTTTCATTAAATCCTGAACAAAAATGCATACACAATTTTCCAAGTGGGGGGGGGAGGAAATAAAAATAAAAAGTAAATAAATAAATAAAAAATATAAATAAATAAAAAAAAAACTCGGAACTTAGTTGCAGAATATGTCTCTGGGGGAAATAGTATCTGCAGTGATGTGGTATTCAGGTCACTATTTATAATGACAATAAGATTGGAAAAAGGTGTAATAAAAATACAGCAGGACCCAATCAACTGTGAACTCACTTAAGGTAACTTTCCATTGGACATACTCCCCATTGTTGGTACAATTTAGGTCATACTAGTATCTGGCTCTCCTGTATTAACTGTAGAGTGGTTAAGTTAACTGAACAGTTCTTCAGTTATTTTCATTAATTTATTTTGTTCCGGCATTTAATCACCAAGTGATTATGGCTGAATGCACACTTTATGTTGCATATGTATTAACTCAGCCAGCTCATCCAGTTCAAATTATGATATGCAGTATCCCAGGTGGAAAAATTGCCAGGGCATTCAACAATTCAAGATCTTTATTATAGATTTCAGGTCACAATAGTGTTCAAATTAAGAAGTCTAGCACACTGTTTGAGGTCCTTACCAAAGAAACATTAAACAACATTGATCATTAGTTAGAGAATTCCCCTAAAATTGCTTAAGTATCACTCACAATAAGCAAACACTTCCTGTCCCTCTGTGCAAAGAGCTAGTAAATTGTTGAACTTAAAACCACATTAAATAATCATGGCACATGGTTTTCAAACAGATCACTTGTACTCAATAACCTGAATAGTGTTTATACAGGATGGCCTCTATAACGTGTTACAGTGAACACCTTTTAAATGAATAGAAAAAACCAAATGCGAAGAATTCCAAATCTTATAGGAGCAAGGGGCCTTCCAAATATTTTCTTGGGACTCAATATCAGAATTTTATATAAAACCATGGTAATTGTTTTGTATATACTGGTTCCCCATAGTAAATTAGGCAACTTTTATAAAACATTTTATTTTTAAAATGAATTGTTGAGCTGTTATAGGATGATTTTTTCCTTGAAGACATCTCCTTCGTGAACTCCGGGAGAAAATAATTTATGAAATGAAATAACATAGGTATTGTGGTTTCAAAGCCTCCTGAGCTCCTAAAATACAACGCCCTACATACTGTTGATTATTTGCTGTGGCTCTTCAAAATTAAAAAAAAATCTGATGTGTTCCATTCACATGACTTTCTCTATACCTCTGCAACAAATTATTGTTAAACAGCTTATGATTCTATTTAATTCATACTAAGCGAGAAAAAATCAGCAGAAATAGTCCTTTTCCTTGCTTCCTTGTAAGTAGAGGCGAAATAAGGGAGTATTATTTGTTAAAGTGATAGTCAAAAGTTGGTTGCTATGTGACTGAACTTCCTTTGTTTGTATGGACTGGAATTGCTAAATTCCTGTATGAGAGAATATGTTTTTTAAAGCTGAAATCAAAAAACAAAGAGTATCTAAAAAAAAATGTATATAAGACAAATTGTGCGTTTTAAGGTGCTCTACATTTTTTGTGTTGTAAGTTTTTCTCCATCTCTTACGGTTTAGCAGTTATGCAAAAATCCATAAAATTCATCCAGAATGAAGTAGTCTTCAGAGGCTATTCCCAGAAAATTCAACATATACATTTCTATTTGTCGTGTAAGTATCTCTAATATACAAAATTTTAATCAAAATCATTGGAGCCATTTTTGAGAAAAACAAAATTGTCGAAAAAAGTTCCATGTAAAGGGTAGTTGGGGGTGGGAGGATTTTTCTCAAAATCTTCGTGTCCCATCCCTGGAAGATACCAAACTTAAATACCAAGTTTGGTATTTTACCATCTTTTCGTTTTTGAATTATCGTGCACACCCCCCCCACACCCCACACCCCCACCCCACCCCACCCACCCGACCCCCACCCCCACACCCACACATACACACATACACCTTTATCCAAAAATGCTTTTTTTAGATAAAGGGGACCCTAAAACACATATTTCCGGTGAAATCTCGGTATCAAATTTTTGAGTGGAGTGCAATACCTTCTCTATACACTATATACATAGTGCGTATAGAGAAAGTAAAAATGGCACATTTTGATGTAGAGGTAGATGTGATTTTAGTATTAGACGAATGCAGGAGAAATTTTCTAACTCCATCAGCAGTGTTCAGTGAGAGATACAGAGTGTAAATGTTGAAATTCAAATGACTGGAAGTGTAAAGAACAATAGTTGCATGAATGTGAAATCAAAAGTGAATGATGAAAATAGTGTCAATATAAACCAATGTGAATTGTCCAAAGACAGTAGGTTCAGCCACACTTCTGCACAATGGATTCAAAAGTAGCAGAAATACCATCCTTATCATATGCATTTGCATTAGAGCTCACACAAAGAGATTTTCAGCTTCAAATTGCTTTTTGCGAGCAGCTATCCAATGCTATTCATTCTTGGCAAACATATTTTCCAGTGAAGCAACATTCTCAAATACTGGATAAGTTAATAGACACAATAGGCAATATTGGGCACCTGAAAACCCTAAATGAATGAGAACTGTGCCTTTTCAGCTAAAATTTGGTGAGGAATTCTTGCCTACCTTGTCATCGGCCGTTACTTCTTTGAAGGCACAATTACTGGTGAATCATATTCCATTTTCTCAACCATGAATTACCTCATTTATTGGACGTGTCCTTCAGTATGAGAATGGAAATGTATCAGCAGGATGGCGCGCCATCACATTTTGCAATATGCACATGTAACTTCTAAATGAGAAATTCGGTGATAGGTGGATTAGATGTTTGCTGAACTTATCATATGGCCTCTTCATTCACCCGACTTAACCCCCTTGGACTTCTTTTTATAGGGATACATCAAACAGAAAGTCATGTTTAAAGCATCTACAACCAAAGAAAATATGAAAATTTGAATATGTAAAGCTTGTCCCACTATTAGCCTTGTATGTTGTTAACAGTTAGAAAAAATTTTTCCGAAAGAATTGCCAAATGTTTAGATGTTATTGGAGGCAACTTTGAGCATTTAATAAAGTATTTTAAAGTAATCACCTGAGTAATCTGAGCTATTTGTGTAGTATTATTTTCTACTAATTTATGGGTACTTCAAAGAAAACATCCTATAACAGCTCAACAATTCATTTTGGAAAAAAAAAAAAATTTAATAAAAGTTACTTTATTTACTGCGGGTAACCATAAAAGACACTAACATACTTTTATTTAAAATTCTGAGATTGGGTCCCATGAAAACATTTTTCGTATCACAATTTAGAAGGCCCTTTGCTCCTGTAAATTTTGGAATATTTGCATTAGGTATTTTTCTGTTCGTTAAGAGATATTCATTCACCTTTAACACTTTCTATGGGCTACCCTGTATAATGGAAAAACAGGCCCATATTTAGTATTTCTTTTGGATGAGGCCTGGTTTCACCTTCACGAGTTTGTAGCATGCAAAATAACGATTAATGGAGCTCTGAGAATCCTAATAATCATTCATGAAGTGCCCTTCAAGCACAAAAGAATATGGTGTACCATGAAGAAAGAATTGTAGACCCAAAGCTTTTACAATCAAAAGTAGGTAGCCTACATATTTAAATATAGTTTTTTCTTCTTCTCTGCCTAATAGGGAGAATGACTTTCTTTTTCAATAAAATCTCTGTCTCGCCGTAGGTAATAGTCAGATGAGAACAATTGAAAAAATGTTTTCAGAGTAGAGAATTGTTAGAGATTTATGACACCTTGACACCCTGCCTTACTGCCTACAACTTTAATCTCTGGGGTAAATTAAAAACAATGTTTAGAGAAAGAACCCACATACCAGGAAGATTTTGAACAAAATATGTACTTAAAAATAGTACTACTCAATATGAACAACAATGGCATATAATTTCATAGTAGATGTGCCAAAAATGTAGGACAAAATTGGTGGCCAGTTTCAACACCTTTAATACACTTGTAAGTAAAGCCTCTTAAAATACCTAGATAAGGAAATTGTTGAATACTTGAATCATTCCCAATTTATGTAATGATCACAATGCTAAAACATTGCATACTAGTTCACTGGATCACTCTGTATACTGTTCCCTGTAATCTGAATTGATGAAACTAGGAGATTCTTAGTATTCCCCTCCCTCTTTTTTTTTTTAAATGTTTTCGCTGTACAACATAGAGCAATCTGGGAAGCAGCTCACATATTTAAAGAAAAATCATGTTACTCTTGGCATGACTGGATAGACAGAAAATGTTATTTTCTGCTGTACACTGACACACTTAGTAGTAGGAGGTAGTATTTTACAGAGTGTATGATTGTTCATGGCTACCAATAGCTGAGTGTTTTTCTTGCTTAATGTGCAATATGGTGCTCTGTGTCTATGAAATATGAAGTGTTTTAATTTTTATACACTCTGATGGACACAAATCCTTCTGTCCATGTAAATAAATGAAATTCCATTACTGAAAATATTTTTAAAGAGTCTTTAATTCATTTCATTTTTACGAAAGAAAGACATAATTGATAACATAATTCCTGGTTTCACACATCTCATAACAAACACATATGATGATTATAACAGGGTGGCCCTAGCATTTCAAAAGAGGTAGTTTTGCAACTGTTGTAATTTCTTAAACAACCACAGCAGCAACAGCAACAACAATGATAATGATAATTAACAATTAATAAATAATAATGACAATGATAATTAATAAATAATAATGACAATGATAATTAATAAATAATAATGATAATTAGTAATTAATAAATAATGATAACGATAATGATAATTAATAAATGATGATAACGATAATGATAATTAATAAATGAATAATAATAATAATGATGATGATGATGATGATGATGATGATGATAATAATAATAATAATAATAATAATAATAATAATAATAATAATAATAATAATAATAATAATAATAATAATAATAATAATAATAATAATAATGTGTGTGCACATGCATGAACATATTGAACCTGCTACTCTCAATATCACTTTGTTATCCATTTTCTGTAGCCTCTCAATATGACAGTGAAGTGTATGTCCTACATGCATGCCTATACCTAATTTAGTTTTTAACATCCTTGAGTATGTTGGTATTTTTGTGGGGTCCGGTTTGGAGCATGTACAGAATTTCTTTGGTTGCTGATTATTATTACTACCATACTATATTGCAGAGGATAGTAAAGGTTACAAATCTGTGTTACTTGTAGTTGCTGATAACAACTTGCTAATGTTGCAGTGCAAAGACAGTGGCAGATTATAACAAACAAAGTAAACCTTGTGATGTTGAAAATGAGTCGGACTCATTTTCAACATCACATTGATTAAAACTTCACTTGTCTCAAACTTCTGAGTTATTTAATTTAATTTAAAGTAAACCTTGTTTTGCCTGTGTGTGGCTTATATAATCTGCTATCTCTCCTACTGACCTACAGATGAATATGCCAGATGAATATATTAGGGCTAGCTACAGAATTTATCTTGGTGCTCAATTAGCTACCTTTATGCTTGTGACAACACATGTGACAAACCTAGCTCAAATTTTGAGTTTTCTCTAGTTCTACCAAAATTATTTTTACCAAGGCAACTTTGCCTCATATGGCTCCTGCTACAGTAAATTTTGACTTCTGCAATAGCATGGATAGAACTCAAAATTTTCCTGTTATGCATACAATAGAAATGTCCTTGGCTACCAGTAGCCTGTCAACTATGTTTCTTAAAACTTTACATTCTACAGTATTTTCTTCCCTGTCAGCAGTACATACAAATATATCATTCTATTCTTACAGCTGGCACATTTAGAAATGTATTTTGTAATTTAATTACTTGTCAACCAGTAATTATAAGGTTGAGTGATATTTCTGTCTCAGTATATGTGTATGTAATTAAAAATAGGCAACAGACCCATTCCTATACAAGTGCCACTGGATAATTTACACTGAATATTAAATCTGACAGAAATACCTTATAATAGGAAACATTCAATGCTTTTTTTTTTTTATATGAATGACATAACTACTTCCTAATTCTACATCATCATTACTGAGGGATGTATTTAAAATGTTGTGTCATTTTAATAGTTGTTTGCGAAGTTTAATGTAAAGCCATCATATTTGCACATCATTATCACTGCATTTTGTATAACAGTACAATAATGTTTAAAGATTCAGAGTGTTTTGGTTTTTACAGTTTTTACATTATATTCAGTTAAAAATCAAGAAGGAGGTGTAAGAATTCAAAGAAACAACAGAATGTTTTGGAAATTGCATGAGATTTAAATGAACAAGAGCTCTGAAGTTTTTAAACGTTAACATTAAAGCACATGCAGTTCTGTGCAGAAATTAGCACATATGAAGAAAAATGTTTAATTCTCTTTTTATTTTCTCATGCAAATTCATTCAGATATACCACATGCTTAAATACAAACTGGAACATGCTATATTTATTGCATTCACACTAAACATAGATAACATAGAGAATAAGAAAAATATGTGATATCTTAATTAATTAAGAAATAGATATTAAGAAATGAATGAATGGTTTAGTATGAAACAAGGAATTTGAAACTAAATTCACCAAAGAATAAAACTGAAATATAGAAACTAGTAGCATAAGTATGCTTACATTGCTCAAGTTGCAGTCTACATGCTCTGAAGGGGTCTCCAGTATAACCTGGACGACACGTGCAAGATGGCAAATGGTTTACCACCTGACAATCTGCATTTGTACCACAGGTACCAGGACAAGGATCCTGGCATTTATTACGTATGCATGCCAAATTAGAAGGACAGTCAGAGTTCAACAAACATTCTGGACGACAACCTTCATAGGGATTGCCCACATATTCCGGCAGGCACGTGCATGATCCTGCTCCATTCTGTTCACGGCATACAGCATTTGAGCCACAAGGGGAAGGCATGCATGGAGTTGGTCTCTGCTGAACAACAGGCTCCGCTGGAAGTGAGTAATGTGTAGTAAGAGACCAGTAATAGCAAGAAAATAGAGTAGTGATAATTAGGGTTAGTATTACTTTCTAACGGTTAGTTATTAAGCAGTAGAAATGCATTAGTGGTTAGCTGAAGCAGAGAGGAATGGTGGAGTTCAACTATATTTATAAATTCAAACATTATAGTAAGTGTTTGCTTCCACAAATGTTGTATCCTTGTGGAAGGAATCTCTTATTGAAAGCACTGTATCATATTGTCCCTTTCTATATTTCTAATAAACTTTATAATCATTCTACATTATAATTCTTAAATGATAATCAAAATGCAGTAAATTGTAAAAGTACTAGACTACAGAATAGGCTTTATTGTTTTGATCTAAGAGAGTAAGCCTCATTAAGGGAAGATGTAATCTCTTAGTCAAACAGTTTTCTCTTCAGTAATCTATTGTGCTTTAATTTACTGCAGTTTTGACTGGATTCTCTAAGTGGTGCATATAATGCACTGAATTCAATATGAAACCTTCTGATCACAGAAAATTTCAATGCAGAATATCTTCAAGCAAATTATCTATAGTATTCAGTGTAAAAAACGCTCTAAGAAGGCATGGAAACTAAATATGCAACAGACAACAACGCTGAAACAACGATCTTGCCAAAGTGATGAAGTCTTCTTTCTCCCCTATCCTTCACTGTAATAGCTTCACTGCTTGCATTTCATTTTAAATAAAAAAGTACTTCAGTATTACGAGTTTTTAGAACATACGAAAGCCAGAATTACATTTTAATTTGCTATTTTAAGTATCTTTCCAATGCATAATTATCTTTAAAGAAATTATTTTCCTAGCATGTTTGATATCTGGACTGCCTATTCATATAAAAGTTCATGCATATCTTCGCGATTTCATTCTAAAAAAAATATGATTCTTAATGTTGCCTGGTTTATAAATATTTAGTTTGCTGTCATTGCTAATATTTAAATCTGGGTGCAGATTTAATTCCTCCTAGACACACAATGAAATTTATCTCCCCTCATAAATATTCATCATGAGGATATTCTGTAATCCACTGAGTTATTTCTAAATTCAAAATATGACATTAACAATAAAACACTTTTTTTTATAGATCATACAGATTAATTATATTTACGTTTTTTATAAAAGCTGTTCAAATTGTACTTTTTTGCTTTGAATCTACATAGAGTTTCAATCATTGAATAGTAGCATTTAGGCATACTTTAGTTAGATATTTGCTTTTAGTTCAAGCACTTACATACTTAAATGGAAAACTTTGTGTTAAATTTACAAAATAATTTCCAAAATGAAATGCAAATGTGAAGCTTATGCAGTACAGGATTAGGGAGATGCTGTCCATCGTTGAGGTGGGGGACTCCATTCACCTACCTTTGTTGATATGAGCCCCCTTCCATGCATCCTGTTGATAAAAGTTTTATACGAATGCATCGTGCATAGTATCTGCATGCACAATTACATACACATATAACAAGACAACAGAAGACATACATAAAGAATATAATTTAACATGACAAAACAGGAAAGGAAAAGTGTACTAAGGGATGGGAGATGCAGCGTGCAACATGCTATGAAACATATTTGCTGTTTATGGAACTATATTTTCAGTACTTTGCATAGGCTTTAAAGCTTCAAATATTTATATTTTTATGAAACTTGTAAATACCAATATTCTGATTCTAAACCATGAATGAGGGTTCTGACTTTCCCCCCCCCCCTTTTCCCTGCTTAGTTATAATGCTAGCTGAAATAGCTTGGCTCTTCTTCTTATTCACTCTGTAGGGAAACAGGAGTTATGAAGGGGAGAATAATGGTGTGAGAAAGCAGAAAAGCAAAGAATTGAGTAAAAATGTGAAATAATTGATTACAGAGCTAGGAAAATATTTAATAAGGTTTGAAAGAAATATTTAGAACTGTGAATTAAAGTGGGAAATGTGCTGAATGCAAAGGTACTCAGAGTTATTGTGTTGTAAAGTGTAATCTTATATTATGGTAACCAGGAAGCCAAAGGCACTTTAGAAAATGCTGGCAGCATCATAAAGTTTTTAAATATGATCCTTTACATAGCACAACATGCATTTCATGCATGTACTTCAATTTTTATTTTCTCTACACATATTATGCAATAGTATGTACAGAACATACTGTATTGCAACCAAAAATTTGATACCGAGATTTCAGAGGAAATATATCTTTTGAGACCCCCTGAATAAAAAAAAAGGCATGTGTGTGTGTATGTGTGTGTGTGTGTGTGTGTGCATGCATGTATGTGCACGTGAGTTTGTTACAGGCAAGAGTATGTATTATTTAGAGACAGGTACAGATATAGCACTAGCAGTCACCTGAGTTTAATCTGAAATAGAAGCATAGATTGTTGAATTGAATTTTTAGTAGTGAAATGATAGTAACTATTGTGTAAATCAGGACAAAATGGATTCCGGAAATTAGGACAAAACAATATTTCTGGATATTTTGATTACCCTAAGCCTGAACCCTCATAGTTACTATCTGCACCTGCTTTCACAAAATTACAACTTCTTGTTGCCAAAGTGGAGCCATGAAAGAAAACCAGAAGTGGAAGAATTGGTGAAAGTGATAATTCAGGTTCTGCCAACCTGAGTTTTTGACATAAATCTAGATGAGCCGGCAGTTTGGAAAGTATGGTACCTACATATTACTGAGCATCAAATCACCAAGACCTTGACTTAAGAAAATAATCATACAAAGATTAAGGGGATAAAAAATATATCCTGGGAATTGAAACCAAAGTATTTGTGACATGATTACCCTACTGGGGAACTTACATAGAATTGATAAGTTTGGTAGTATTTCCTTGTCTCCTAAGTGGAGCAAAGAGCATTGTAATGATGTTTCCATGATTGGATTTGAAATTCTAGTTCATGAGTTTGCCACTATGCACCATGATGATGAGGGATCAGCTTGCCATCCACAGATGGCTTTGTAGGATGAAATCACGACTTCTAGATACAAAATGGTATTTACATGTTAAAGAAACATTACATGGGATTACGATTTTACTTTCCTTTCAAAGGAAGCCATGCTAAGGATTTTTGCGTTCGAAAAAACACACAAGGATCTTCTGAATATGACATTGGTACAGGAGTTACATGTCCCTTATTTTCACACAACAATGCAGTTGGGATTGACACCACTAACTTTGATGGAGGATGTACTGGGATATATATACCTAACTCTAAAATAACTGATCAACTTTCCAATTAATATGCTCACTAAAGCAGTCATTTTCTCAGATTCCAGAGCAGCAATTCCAATAAATATATCCTAAAATCAGAGGGTATTTTAAACAAAATCCATACAAAAATTCACTACTGGCCAAGAAAGAATCAAGAAAACCAAAATAAGTCTATCTCTACAGTGTGGTGATAGAGTGTCTGTGTCACATTCAAAGAGGTCCCAAATTTGAATCTTAGTTAGGGTACATTATCTGGATAAGGTTTTTTCTAGGGTTTTCCCTTATCCTGAGAAGACAAATGTCAGATAGCTCTAAGCTCTATGGACCCCGGGCCCATTTGAGCTGCATATCATCTATCCATCATCTGATATGACCTACCAGGTTTAAGGGACATTAAAAAAAATCTGTTTTGTTCCATTCACATGACTCTCCACTCCTAAACTTTAGGTATATGCTTCCAGATACATCATCATCTGATATGAATTACCAAGATTAATGGACATTAAAAAAAAAATCTGGTATGTTCCATTCACATGACTTTCTCTATATCTCTGTAACAAACTATTGTTAAAAAGCTTATTCTTCTACCTGTTTCAGGTTAAACAAGATAAAAATTAGCAGAAATGCCATTTTACTTAATACCTTAGTAAAAAGAAAATGAGGGAATACACTTGGCTAAAGCGATAGCCAAATGCTTATTTTAAAAGCTGGTTGCTATGTGATTGAAATTAGTTTTCTCGTATGGCCAGGAGTATACACATTCTCATATGAGAAAAATATTTTAAAACTGAAACCAATAACAGGAATATTTTAGGAATGGCCAACTCTACGAAAAAAATGTAACTGACATAAATTGTGTGTTTTAATGAGATCTACACTTTTTGTGCAATAAATTTTTGTCTATTACTTAAGGTTTACCAGTTATGCAAAGTTCATTCAAAATAAAGAGGTCTTCAGAGGCTATTTCCAGAAAATTCAAGATAAACCTTTTATTTGCCATGTAAATAACTTTAATGTTCAATATTTCAATCAAAATCCTTAGATCCATTTTTGAGAAAATCAAAATTTTTGAAAGTTTTTCTATGTAAAAATTAGATGGGATAAAGGGGTATTTCTGAAAATCTTTATCAGATCCTTGGAAGATACTAAACTTCAATACCAAGTATGGTGTTTTACCAACTTTTCATTTTTGAGTTATTATGTTCACACACACCCACACCCACCCACGCCCACACAGACTTTTTTTTAAAAATGCTTTTTTTGTAATACAGGGAACCCTAAAACTTGTATTTCTGGTGAAATCTTGATATCAAATTTTAGGGTGGAGTACAATACCTTCTCTACCTATGTAACATGTGCTATGTAGAGAAAGTAAAAAGATAGGTTAATCTTTCTTTCATGTTGGAAGAAATATCAAACAATACTGAAAACAAGAATTGGAACACCCTCCTTATTAATGCCAACAAGAAAAACAGCTGTTGCAGCCTTCAGGCTTCACATAAGTCCTGATTATTTAGCAGTCTATATTTAGCAGTCACTTATTTTCATAAATTAGAAACTCTGACTTCAGCAAAAACAGTTCAGAAATGAACGAAGATTATCTACTATTCTGCAGTGCATAAACTAAAGTGAATACTGTAGCACAGAAATGAACAAAGATTATCTACTCTTCTGCAGTGCATGAACTGAAGTGTATACTGTAGCACAGAAATGAATGGAGATATTTTAATATTCTACAATGCATCAACTGAAGTGAATACTGTAGCACAGAAATTTTGGAGAGCATGAATACTAATGGCTTCATTGCCAAATGCATGGTATTAAACAATAAAGCACACATAGATCAAAGAAAGATGCTGTGGGTCATGTGTCAAAATGTCATATGATTTGAAAGGATACAGGAATGACATCTTATTTGAATTTGTTTATAGCATTCACCTAAATGTTGGTTAAAGCATTATTCATACTTTTAGAATTAGAAAATTAGCAAAAGTTACCATCAATCAAGTGTTTAAGTGTGTGTATAGAACTATAAAGGAAATGATCTTTCCATATAGCTCAGAAAGACCTAATTTCACAGAATATGATGCCATGATATCATGTGTATGTCATTACATCACCTACTGAATCAGGAATTAAAAAGGTATTGTTGCTGAAGATATAAAAATTCTACAGTTTAAGAGTGAATTAATACAGAATTGAGGATGAGGGCGTTTCTAACCTATGGTATTGATAGTTTAGAACCTTTTCTGCTTTAATTATCCCTTTCATCAAGATTCTTAAAATTTTCTTAAAATTACCTATAGTTATATTTTTACTTTCTCTACATGTACTATGTGCATAGTGAATAGAGAAGTATTGAATTCCACCCAAACATTTGATACAAGATTTCATCAGAAATATATATTTTAGGACCCCCTAAAAAAAAAAAAAAAAAAAAAAAAAACACTATCTTCCAAGGATGTGACACATTTTCCAAGAAAATCCCCTCACACCCAACCACCATTCATGGGAAAAAAATTCAAAACTTTTGATTTTCTCAAAAATGGCTCTAACGATTTTGATTAAAATGCCATACATTAAAGATATTTACATGACAAATCAAATGTACATCTTAATGTTCTGGGAATAGCCTCTGAAGACCTCTTTATTCTGGATGAATTTTGTATAACTGTAGGCAATAAATAAAAGCTTACTCCACAAAAAATGTAGATCTGATCGATGAACACAATTTATGTTATATAAATTATTATTTTTTTTTTTTTTTGTGGAGTTGACCATTTTCGAGATATTCTTTTTTATTGGTTTCAGTTTTAAAATACACTTTTCTCATACAACAGTTTTTCAACTCCTGGCCATTAAAGAAAGGTATTTCAATCCCATAGCAACCAGATTTTAAAACATTTGACAGTGCTTTAGCTTAGTGTACTCCTGTATTTCCCTTCGACTTACAAGGCAGCAAGTAATAAGACAATTTCTGCTAATGTTTCTATTGATTAGCATCAAGTAGATAGAAGAATAAGGTTTTTAACAATAATTTGCTACAGAGATGTAGAGCAAGTCACATGAATGGAAAACATTAGAGTTTTGTACATGGTTATAAAAAGTTAATGAATTTAAATCCTGCTTAGTTGCCTCATTCAATTACACTATGGAATTATTTTGAATTATATTTTTATTATGCCTTATGGGTTGTAGAGCCCAAATAAATTGTTCTATTGTCCTGCTGTCCACAGTCCAATTAAACTGAAATATTGTTTTGAAGTGATTTTAACAAAACTGATGCTGGGTAAATAACCACTAAAATATTGAACATGAGGCATTCCACTCTTTGTTTTAATAGGCACAAAGTAGTAATGAATTAAAGTTGCATACTTTTTGTAAATCTTGCAATATTTATTCTGCTACAGGGTTCCTTTTTCTCCAATTTCATTTTGTTTATTCTCTCAAACAACATAATGTTCACATTACTTCTATGTAACATATAACTTCTTTTATTCTGAAATCAATGTAGAGAGAAATGTTCTAATGCAATGTCTTGATACTGGAGGCCATTGTGTCTCATGCAATCTTCAACCCCTTCCCTTTCCACAATTAAAGTCCTTCATTGCAGAGCGTGGTGGAATAGAATTCCTCAATAGTTAGTTGGACATTTACCGAAGAATGGGTTCTTTCATATTTTATAGTGTACAAAGTTACTGCAATGTATGTTATTTTATATATAACCAAATTCAACTTCTATCAAAATGAGGCTGTCATATACCAAGCATCTAAGTAGCTAAACTTAAAGGGATATAAAAACAAAATTGAAATTGTAAATAATAGAAATGACTGCTAAAGTTGCAATCATATAAAACATAACCGAAAAATAATTATAATTCTCAAACATGTATGAAAATGGCCCTTATCTAAAACAAATAGTTTTGTATATAATAATAAATTAGTTTATGAACCTTAAAAATGATTTTTCAATATAGCTATTTAAGAGCACTGAGGCACACTACATTAATAAATGAATTCTTTAATTTATATTTTCTGTAAAATTCTATAAAAAACACTGAGTAGTTCCCCTCATTTCAATTAGTAAGCCAATAGTATTTATTTACTATAAAACTGTAAGTATTCAATATTGCTTGTTCATTTTTCATGCAAGTTTATAAATATTATGAAATTTATTACTTCAATTTGATAAAAAATAGGAGATTTCTGTCAAATCTTTATTGTATGAATAATAATGAATAAAGTATTTGATTTTGTTTTTTTCATTTATATGTATACCTAGCATTTTTCTAAAGTGGCATTTCAGATTTTTCAAAACTATGAATTATATTACATCACTGCTCTGATAGAGGCATGTCTAAATTGCTGCATGGCATCCCCTCTATCACCCTCCTTATCAGAGTGACCCATGGGAGGCCCATACCTGTTCTAATTAATATATGTAACTGCATCAGAAGAAAGATTTATAGAAGCAAAGTACTGAAAATATGAGAAAAGAAAAACATATTTCATGCAGCAAGCAAAAAAACATGCAAAATATCTCCTACCTGGTACAGAAACACAGCTGCTGAATGGATCTCCAGTGAATCCTGGATTGCAGGTACACACTGGTGTGTGATTCACGACACTACAACGCGCATTAGCTCCACACGAACCCGGACACGGATCACTACACTTTTGATTAATACACGCTAAATTACTTCGGCACTCTGGATTTATAGTACACTCAGGACGGCAGTTTGGAGGAACACCGATATAATTTGGCAAACACGAACACGCAGGACTATCACCGCGCACAAGGCATTCCGCATTTGGTCCACATGGTGAAGGCTGACAGGGGTTTGTAGGTGCAGTTGGAGTTGAAGGCACTGAAATTTAAAGAACATACATATTTTCAAATTTTGAAAAAAACAGAAAAGCACAGTGAATGTAGTGATGAAGTATATTTGAGAGCATTGGACAAATTGAAAATAAGAAACACCATCAATTTTTAAATTACTATAGTACTAGTAGAAGGACTTTAATTGCTGAGCATTTTCAGTATATACTTGGAAATATACAACAATCGCATGGGCCTCAAGACAGCACATGATTTTCCTATCCTTGGATATTTACAATAATTTTTTTTTAAATATTAAAGATATTATTGCAAAATAGCAATAGACAAGTGAGAAAAGCACTTACAATAGAATGAGAAAGAACTAAAATGAAATTCAACTATAAACTTAGCATTACATATAATATATACAGTGATCTGATGATTAAGAATAACACACATCACTCTCATGTACCCTGACCCTCTTCCATTCTCCTTGGTAAGGTTTTTGTAAAACAGTAAGATAAACATTTAGTTATTGTGTAATAATACAACAGAGAGTGAAGATAAAAAAACATTGAATGAAAAAGAAATAAGGTGAAGTTTAACTACAAATTTATGATTGCATATAATATAATGCAAAGTAAGAACACTGCTCTTATGTACCCCATCCCTCTCTTCAGTTCTGAATAGGAATTAACCTCCTTTGTCGAATCTTGGATAACAATAACCCCATTATATAATATAAGTATGTAGATTGATGTAGTGAGGTCTCCTCAGTATTGTTTCTCAGGAAAAAAGTGAACAAAGGTGAAGGGAAGGGCAAAGTGGAAAAATTGTTGTTTTAACTTAGGACAGTAGGCAGGTATAGTACTGAAAGATGATACAGGAGATATATGGCAATCAAGGGATAAGAGCTCACTGGTACACTACAGGACTTTTAAGAAAGATTGGAGCAGGGAAAAATACTCATGCTTGTGATAAAATGGAAAGAAAGCATATGGCTTGAGCAAGAACAGTAATAATGATATTAAGGGGTTTAAAAATAGACAAATAGTGTGCCCAGTGCATGGCAAGACAAACAAGAATTTGTATTGTATAAAATATTGTTCAGAAAGTAAATTTTGGAGAGGAAGTATAGAATTAGAAATAGGGTAACTTGCATCTGGATACAATTTACTTAAAACTTACATATCCAGAATTGCTATATTTGGTGTAATTTATTGCCAATGTAATAAAAATAATACTATATCTTGATAATACTAATAGGTTATTTAAAATCTATTGGCAGAACAAGAGAAAACATTTATTTTCTATTAAGTAAACTGCAGTGCACACATTTAATAGTTTATCTGGCAATCACAGTGCAGCCCTTAACCTTAAATTAAATAGGTATCCTGTTTTTCTATATTATTTATTTCCTAGTTTTTGGGCTCATATCTCCTAAACATTCTCTCACCTGGTATAGCATAACATCTTGTAAATGGATCTCCTGTGTGACCAGTTGGGCAACTACAAATTGGATTATGATTCACCACTTGGCAGCGAGCATTAAGGCCACATGTTCCTGGACAAGGATCTCGACATTTGCTGGATAGACATGCTTGAGTCAGAGGACACTCTGCACTGACAACACACTCTGGTCGGCATGAAGGTGGACTGCCAATTAGACCAGGTTGACAAGAGCAAACTGCATGGTTGTTAACCACATGGCACACACTGTTTGGCCCACAAGGAGATGGTTCACAAGGCCGTGAGGGAACTGTACAGAAAAAGAAGATTATGTATGAAAAAATAGTGAAGTTTGCTTCTTACAGATTATAAACTTATTGTTTGTTTAATCTTTGTGAAATCAATATGCACATTACTTATAAACCATTTTCTGAAAGAAGAAAATTGTATCTTCATAAATAAACTTTGAGTTTTCTCCTAAGGTTTATAAAATCCCTATTTTATGCTAAATACCGATATTCAATCATTAATGACCACAGAAAATCTCACAGCAGTTCAATTTCTTGTTATTTAACATGAACTTTCCTATTCTTTCTCCCCTTCCTATTTTAGTGACCTTAAGCTGTTTATAAAGTACACCATTATGTGGGAAAACTCCAGAAAAACCTTATATGGGTAACTCATTCTGACCAAGATTCAAACTTGGGACATCTTTAATGTGATGTAGACATGCTACCTCCACACTACAGAGGCAATGTTCTTAATTGATTATTATTGGTTTCTTTTTTTCCTCTTTCATGTTTACAGTTTCTCTTACTCAGTTCAGTGTTTCTTTCTCTAATTCCCTATTTTTTTTTTTTTTTTTTGTTAATGTGTGTACGCTGCTTTTGCTTTCTTGCTTATTTTATTCTAGATTAAACTGAGTTTTATCTATGGATGCTCTTTAATGGCTTATGTGCTCAGAGACCTCTTTATTAAGGCTTGAGGTTTGTTTATGTTTTGGTTTTTTTTCCCAAAGGAAATCACGCTTCAGATTTTTATGCCTGCAAAAATTTCTTCTAACTGTGAATTGAATCTTTTTTTTAATTTATGGATGCTCCTTAACTACTGTGGTTCTCAGCATCCCATTCTATATTGGGCATGAAAGAGGTTTAATTTCACTCAGGAGCCTCTTTATCAGGTTTGAGGTTCTTTTATGTACCGTAGGGACATGGGACCAACAGCTTTAGTTCCCTTCCAAAGGAAGCCATGTTAAGGATTTTTACATCTGAAAATATCCATTGTCCTCTGCCAGGTTTGAACCTCCGACCTCGGGATATGAGGCAAACATGGTAACCACTACACCACAGAGGGCGACTGTTCTGTGACTATGCCACAAAGTAGAGTCATAAATGTTAGCTAAATATCCTAGGTCAAGATTTAGCCCTTAACTTCAATTACTTCTTTTCCTTCCATAGCTTGAAATCAAAAGCAATTCATCACCTTTTTCCTGGATTCTCATTACCACAAAGAAGCGAAATCTTTATTCTATTTCATATATACAATATGTTGTAATTTCTGTTTATATTCTTATTATATTGAGGATTCTAAACTACTTACCAGTAGGGGTTCGCATTGGTCTGCATGAGATGAATGGATCCCCTGTAGTACCTTCAGGGCAGCTACATGTAGGAATGTGATTTATGACATCACAACGTGCTCCCTGCCCACATGTTCCTGGACAAGGATCTATACAACGCTGATTGCTGCAAGCTCTGTTCCGTGGACAGTCTGAATTCATTGTGCATTCAGGCCGACAATTGGTGTATGGATCCCCAAAGTAATTTGTAAGACAAGTACAGATTCCATCTTGACACTGTGCATTTGATCCACAAGGTGATGGATTGCATGGATCAGTCTGCACAGGTTCTTTAGCTGCAAATAAAAATGGTAGATTCAATTTAGTCTCAAGTTCTGTAGTGTTTAAAAGACCACAACTTTTATTATTGGAAAATGTTTTTTTTTAACTCTTGTTTTACATGTGTATCTTAAGAACTTCCAAGTCTGATACCTGTATGATGCATTTAGGAAGCCATATAACATGAAAAATTCTGCTTTTGTTTTTACCAATAAAAAACTTGGCTGATAAATTCTCATTTTTATCATATTTGGTATCTATGAAATTTTTTAAAAGCTACATGCACACACATATATAGTGATTTTCCTATACACTGACTATTGCATACTACCCATACATTAAAAGAGCTATCAGACAATAAGTATAGTCAGTCTGAAAACTGCAATTACATAGTCAGGATTTTTCAGTCTGACTCTACCTATCTAACTCCTGTCCTGCTCACAGCTTGTTTGGAACAAACAATTTATTAACACTAACACACGATAAATTAACTCAATTTTGGATATTAAATTCTAGAGTGTAATGCACATTTTTTGAGCATGCCGGAAATCTGTGAGAAGGACATGTACAACATATCTTATGATAAGGTATGCGTCTATTATCATTTTAGCTGTAACTATAACAATGAGAACGTGAAGTGGCTGCAAGAATATTATACCTCTTTTGGTATTAGACCAAGTCAACAACTGGCATCTGAGCAGTGGTCATAATGGGAGGGAAAAGCACTGTGTACATAAAGTAGTTACTCTAAATTTCTGTATTCTCAAGATTCATCTGGTATCAGAAGAACCAGAGAAGACATTTTAGTGTTGAAAATATATTTTGTGAAGGGATTTTATTCTTTGATAAAAATAAAGAGAAGCAGTTATAAACTAAACAATTATGTACATATACAACTACTTTAATGTGAATTTAGAAGCTAGAGAATTCTAATTCAACCAGAATCCCAAAAAATAGATTTTTAAATATAAAACAATACAGTTTTGTACATTTTGTAATTGAATTCCTCCTACTATTTTGATCTTATAAGCTTTAATGATCAGTGCCATAATTATAACCTTATTATGCTTTCAATCACTATTAGAATGTAATTAGAGCATGAACATTCATATTTTCTTTATTTTTGTTCATGGTTATGTCTGGTTTTTAAAGTATCTAAGCATATAAAACCACAGGTGCAACCAAAAGTCCTCAGATGTCTTACAAATTGTGAAGGAAAACCTAAGATACAAAACATAGCTAAAACAATTTTAAAGCAGCTATATTTTGGATATCTGGAACATACTGGGAAAATAGATAAAATTGCAGAAAAATTGTGCTTTAAATAAATCATTCCTTATTTTCATTGAGAATTTAGCATATGTACAAAGGCTATTTGCATTATTTATGATAAGAGGTACATCCAGAAACTAAGTCCTGATCATGCCCAGAGATGGCACCAACAATCGAATAAGTGTGTGATGTGCAGGAGTAGAGAGGAAGGATGTGGGAATAATACAGTAAAGTTTCAGTTTTGTGACAGTAGTGGTTACCACACTGTGCTACGAGAAAATGGCTGCTCTAATATTGTCTCCCACCAACTGCGAGGTTCTTGCAGTCATACAATTTTTGTATACTCTAAAGCAATCTCCAGCAGAGATCCATCAACAATTGTGTCAAGTGTATGGACACGACATTATGTGCGACAGTATTGTAAGATGACGATGCAGACAATTCACTGAAGGACAAACAAATATTCACAATGAAGACAATAGTGGCCGACCGTCCCTCGTGATGCCAGAAATGTTGGAGAGTGTGTGGCAGGCAATTGTGCAGAACCTGCTCTTCACAATTGCAGAGCTTTCTTGTCAATTCCTCCAGATGTCTCGCTCACTTTTGCATGAAATTATTTCCAGGTGGCTTGGTTTTCACAAGATGGGTGCCTAAGCAACTGACAGGTGAACACAAAACAAACATCTAGCACAGCATTGATATGCCTACAGTGTTACACAGAGAAAGGTGACAAGTTTCTCAACAATATTGTGACTGGGGATGAAATATGGGTGTCGCATGCCATGCCAGAGACAAAACAACATCAATGCATTGGTTGCATAGTGGTTCACCTGTGAAAACTAGATTCAAGCAGACAATCTCTGTCAAAAAAATCATGTGCAGTCTTCTGGGATTGGCCAGATGTCTTCTTGTGTGAGTTTTTACTGCGAGGAGAGACCGTAAATGCCGGTCGGTATTGTCAGACGTTGCATTAACTGAGGAGGGCAATCCAGAACAAGAGATGTGCGATGTTGACAAGTGGCATAATGCTATTGCATGACAATGCAAGATGCCCTACCCCAATGCCACATGAAATGTGTTGAATAAGTTTGGATGGGAGATCTTCAACCATCCATCCCACAGCGCTATCCTCGCTTGAAGCGATTTTTCATCTCTTGTCTCATGAAGTGTTTTCTGGCAGAAAAATATTTCCACAATGACGTTGAGGTGCAAAATGAAGTGACTTCATGGCTCCAGATATTGGCAGCAGACTCCTATGATTTGGGCTTACCAGTGATGGTGCACCATTACAATAAACACCTCAAATGGTGGTGATGTTGAAAAGTAGCAAGTGAATCTATGTAATTATTCCAATAAATATTTCTTAGTGATGTTTTTGTTTTCTTTATCGGTCATCGGGCCTTACTTTCTGGATGCACCTTGTGCTTTAATTCAAGCATGATTTTGTTTAAGATATTCTTGAATGTTTAAGGATGATTTTTCTAACAAAGGAAATATCAGCCAGATAGGGTAAGAAAGCAATGATTACTTCCATGTAGTTTAAATTAGTGATTTGATACTTAATTTTGGAACTTAGTGATTTAAAACTGACAGCTAATTTGGCATGGTATTTTGCTTTATAACCATAATTTCAAGATCAAATTGACATTTCCTTTGCTGATAAGAACATATATTGGCTTAACCCCAGCTTTTCTTACCCAGCATCTACCATTACATCCGAACAAGCCTTCATCACATTACTGGAAGTCTTAAATTGATATACTTTTCTTAATAATTTTGCTTCTTCTGTTTTTTGCCAGAATATGAATCGATGTCTTTCTTCTCCAGAGTGGACATGTTCTCACCTTGGTGTTATCAATTTTTTCTATCTTTTCAGGTACCCTGTCTTGGCAAATCACTTCTTTATTCTCAGGTATAGTCGTCAAGTAGGTCTCCCTCCTCCCAAAGCCATCCTATTTGACAGTGTAAGTTAAATCAAATTTTAGCCACACATTATGACTCCAAATTGTCTATCAATATCCATTGTCTTTGAATTGTCTTCCACCTACAACAGTTCATGTCCCTTCTACATAACCAAATGTATTCTATTCCAATTTCTTTTAAGCCCTTACGCAGTTTTGTTGCCCAATATGGGTATGAGGTATGATCAGAAACTATGGTTACAAGGGCCATATCCTTGGCTTTTTGTCTTTCACAACAAATTTAGTACTGTGTGGTAATTTTAATATATGTGGTTGACAAAAATGCAGAGTTTCAGTCAACTGCCACCTGCAGTGCTATTGCAAGGAAAGCACAAACGGAGACTGACTTAGAAAACTGATCTTGGAAAGAAATCTGCTTGGTTATTTGATTTCTGAGGGTGAAACATGTAACCGTGGCTAACATTCACCACAGCTGGTAGACATTCATGGAGAGATTGTAATATCTCACCAGCACGTCCAGAATGGTGTCAAAAGTTTGCAACTAACAGAGAAAACATCACCAACGAGGATCGCAGTGGCTGATCCAGCACAGCATCCACAGATTTGAACATAGCTCGTGTGGAGGAGCTGATTCAGGACAACAGGAGCATCATGTTAAGACATATGGTGGTAGAACTGGGATGTTTTTTGGAAGCATTCATCATATTATGATATTCTGCAGTACTGTAAAGTTTGTTTCTGATGGGTTCCATGAAATCTGTCCAACTAACACAAGGAGAAGTGCATGAGGGAAGTCTGCAACTTTTGCAATGGTTCTCCATGGAAGGAAACAGTTTTCTTCAACACATTGTCATGGTTGATGAAACATGGAACCACCACTATAACCCCAGCAATAAACATTGTCAGTGGGGTGGAAACACCTCCTCTTCTCCAAAGACAAAGAAGTTTAAGGTGGCACCATCTGTCAGGAAGAAGATGAACGAGATTCCCTGTGTCATGCTCATGGGGTTTTTGGAAATCACACAGTGTCATGAAATATCAGTTGGGTTTCTCCCAGTTTTCATTCTCATATTATTGCAAGCCTACCATATCATGGAGACCAATTGGAGTACAGTGGCATCTTCAGTGTTACTCAGAATCTCTCCCATTTTTCTTGATATGTCTCCCCTTCCACCTCCCTCCATTATTGTCCTATTACAGTTGGCCTGTATCTTCTGTGTTATCAACTTATCAATCTCTGGAATATTCCCTCTCTCTTTGTCTGCTGCAATGTGTAAATTTAAAGGAAAAATGCAAAATTCAATCTTGACTGCATACCCAAAAATACTTAATTGATGCTAAATATCTGAACTGCATATAATATAATCTAATATGGTTCCTCTATTTGCATTTATAAATGTTTTCCATTTCATAGATCTTGATGAATCTTGCAAATGAAAACTTCTACACTTTTTGTATCACAAAAACTAAGAGCCCACTTCTGTATTGCAGGGATAGCATGACTACCTCACATTTAAGAGTCCCAAGTTTGAATCTCGGTTAGAGTGAGTTGTCCAGATAAGGTTTTTTTTTCCCCCTGAGACAAGTCAAATAGCTTTATGGACCCTGGGCTCATTTGAGCATAACTTCACCAATTTCATCCATCATTCTACATGACCTACCAGGTTAAAGAATGTTGGTTGGGTGGTATCTAGAGTTGAGCAGTTGGCAGTGAAGTCATTCGCTGTTCCAGTATTTTGATGTCTTATTATCATGTTGACTAAAGGTTGGGCAGTGCAGATGGCCATTCGCTGTTCCAGTATTTTGATGTCATATTATCATGTTGACTAAAGGTTGGGCAGCGCAATAGATGGTGTCCATCCATATCTTCTTTAAGTGTACAGAAAGGACACCGAAGAGATCTCATTATACCAATCTTGAATAAATATTTATTGAGACAATTATGGCCTGGTAGGAGTCTAAAAGTTGCTACAGAGGCTTTTCTTGGTAATGCAGTGATTCTAGTTGTGTTATTACATACATTTTCCCGTGGTTTTCTTTTTGTTTGTAATACATTATCTTATTTAATTTTGTTATTATAAATGTTGATATAATGATTCTTTTGATAGAGTAATAACTTATTGGATCAGATGAATTTGATGTTAACTTTACTACCTTTCTTGGCTAGAAAGTCAGCTTTTTCATTACCCTGTATTCCGCAATGTGCTGGTATCCATTGAAGTATCAATCTTTTATTTAAATTCATTAGTTGTTTTATAATTTTGAAGCATTCTGCAATGTTTAGGCTATTAGGTGTTACATAAGATGTTATGGATATGATAGCTGCTTTAGAGTCAGATAATAGTACAACTTTTTCAAATTTATTTATATGATATAGAAGATTTTGTAAGCTCTGAAGTATTGCCGAAATCTCTCCATCAAAATTTGTGAATATTTTGTTGAAAGAGAAGAGAGGGCATATAGCACCTGCGCCAGTACCACTGTAATTTGGTAAGCTGGCACCATCAGTATAAACATGTAGCCATTCATTGGTAGGGTATCTTAAGTTTATTATTTCTGGAGTCATTTGTTTCAGAACATACGAAGAGGTTTCAGATTTTGTAAATTCTTCAGCTAAGTGTAGATAGTGTTCAATATCAAATAATTCTAACGGGTGAATATTTGTTTGTATGTTTTCTTTTAAGTAAGGAAGTTTTAATCTATGTTTGATTTCTTTGACTTTAGTAAGGAAACTTTGTTGAGTTTTTAGGTTTACTTGTGGTTTTCTTTTTTCCCAGTCATTACAAGTAGGTCTGATTAATTTTTCATATTATAAGATGGCTGCTTATTCAATGTCAAGTTCAAATCGTGAATTATTTGTTAAAATTTGAACAAAAAGTTAGGTAAAAACATTCCAGTAAAATGATGTCCCATTGGAAAAAGAAACATTCTGGAAGTAAAACAGTCCCCCATTTGAACTTCTGGGTGGGACCATTTTCCAAGGTAAACAACAAAATTTGAATGGTTAAAGAATGTTAAACTTAACAAACCTAAGCAGTTCAACTTTGGCATTTGTTGTTTTATCTTTGCTGATTCGCCGGTGTATTATATTGTCATCACTTTCTGCCTTCCCCTTTCCCCAATGATTGAAAAATATGCTTTTGCCATCAATTTGGGCAATGAAATCTCTTTAATATAATAAGTAATACATTTCCTGTAAAACCACCACATTTTTTGTTAAATCTTCAAAAAATGTCGGATTACAATATTTGGATGCAGTTACTTCAAACCTCAAAATATGCTTGCTGTTAAAAATTACTTTTGAGCTATATTGAAACATTGTCTTTATTAACATGCTGTATGATTTCCTAGGCCATATTATAGCATTGAAAGCTTCTGCAAGAGGTATTTTTATTTCTTCCACCATTTAAACCAAAAAAGGCACTTAATAGTAATTAAAAATCTGATGTATTCCATTCACATGACTTTCTCCACAAACTATTGCTACAAAAGATTATTCCTTTACCTACATCAGGGTAATCAAGATAAAACTTAGCAGAAATTGTTGTATTAGTTCCTTCTAAGTGGAGGGAAATAAGGTAATATACTAGGCAAAAGTGATAGTCAAGTCTTTTAAAAAGCCGGTCACTATGTGAAACTATTGAAATTTGGATTACTTTGCATGGCCAGGGTAAAACAAAAGAGATGAAATGAAAGATGACCTCCTGTTTGAGAAAAGTTAGAGTAGTTTTAAACTGAAACCTATAACAAGGAATATCTCGGAAACATTTAACTCCACAAAGAAAGTATATGACATAAACTGAGTGTTTTAGTGAGATCTACATTTCTTTTGTAGTAAGAACTTGTTTACCTCTTAGGGTTTACCAGTTATGCAAAATTTATCCAAAATGAAGAGGTCTTCAGAGTCTATTCCCAGAAAATTCAAGATATACATTTTATTTGTCATGTAAATATCTTTAATATACAGTATTGTAAACAAAATCGTTAGAGCCAATTTTTAGAAAAACAAAATTTTTAAAATATCTTCCATTTAAAGGGTACTTTGGGATTGTGTCGCATTCTTGGAAAATTTGGAATTTGGTATTTAACAAGTATTTGAGTTATGCTGGCCATGCACGCACACATACACACACCCACTGACCTTTTTTTAAACATGCTTTTACTGGATTCATAGGGTCTCAAAACATTTCTGGTGAAATCTTAATATCAAATGTTTGAGTGGAATATAATATCTTCTCAATAGGCTATGTGCATAGTATGTGTAAAGAAAGTAAAAATAGTAATTAAAATAGTAAAGAAAAATTATCTGTCAACTTACGCAGTTCAATAGGTGAGCACTGAGTGAAAGGATCCCCTGTGTTTCCAGCCATGCATGTACATATGGGAACATGATTCTGCACACGACATTCTGCATTGATTCCACAAGATCCTGGACAGGGATCTCTACACTTATTTGTGATGCATGCCATAGTAGGGCTACAATCTGTGTTAACTACACATTCAGGTCTGCAGTTGGGAGGTGCACCAATATAATTAGGATGACAGGAACAGGCTGGCTGATCTCCAACAGGACGGCATTCTGAATTAGGTCCACATGGTGAAGGTTGACATGGATTAACAGGAATGTTGACTGGAGGTGGTGGCGGAGGTGGTGGTGGCTGGTAACATCTGCTAAATGGATCACCAGTCATGCCAGGAGGACAGCTGCATATGGGGTTATGGTTTATCACCTCACAGCGGGCACCAAGACCACAAGATCCTGGACAGGGATCTGCACATTTAAATTTGTAGCATGCACGATTTCCAGGGCAGTCATTGTTAATGACACATTCCGGTCGGCAACTTGGTGGTGCACCAATGTACTGGTCTTCACATGAGCATACTGCCTGGCCATTCACATTACGACACCTGCTGTTTGGACCACATGGTGATGGTTGGCAGGGGTCTGCAACTGTTGCTTCTGTAATAGCTGTAAATAAAAAATAATTTTAACAACAAACCTTTGCTTTAAGAACTATTAAACTAAGCTTATTGTGCATAAACAGCCATTATATGAAGATGCTATTAATACTACTATCTAATCATTAGCTTATCTACACTACATTATAAAACTAATAAATAAATAATGACCAAATTAAAAATGGGACTATGACATCATAAGGCTTAGAGATTCAGAAGGAATTTAAATTTACTTATTCCTGTGTCCAAAACTCATGAGTCCTGCATCAATCAATCAGACCTTCAGACTTGACACAATACAGGATTTTCTCATAAATGACTAATCATTTTGATTAAAATTCTACATGTTTTAGATATTGCCTTGGGATATTAAATGTATGCCTAAAATGTTCAATAAATATTTTGCGAATTGCTTTTTGATCACACTGAATTGAATAATTTGGAAACAACAAAGGATAAACAAAAGCCTACTACAAAATATTTAGGGATAATTAAAACCTAAGGGTTTTTTTACGTAGCCTTGCTCATTTCTGAGATATCTTTTTATATATGCATATTTTCCTAAGGTAAAAAAACATCATTAAGTATAACATGATTGAGAATATTTCTACTTTGTTTGCTATATGAGCTGATTGAGAATAAAAAGTTCTCTTGTGACATAAACAGTGAAGATTTTCTTCTTTTGTGTCATGTAAGCAAAAAATTCATATTGCAATTAGATCTTTTGAAAAAAAGTCATATGGAAGCTCATGTCATGATTAATGTCAAATGGACCGAGGAATAATTTTTTGTATGGAAAGCATAATATATGGGTATCAGTGAATTGATAAGAGGTAAAAAAGTTGTGTGTTACACAAATCTGTCATTTGTAAATCTTTCAGTATTCTAAAATATTAATAATCACTTAGGTACATAAATAAATAACTAAATAATATATTTGCTATGTACAAATATTCCTGTATGTTTTGTTTGAATTTTAAAAAAAGCACCTAGATCTGTTATCAGATCCTAATACAAATGTTTTTCCTATAATCTTAAGATAGAAATTCAAGTGAATGTATATTCCATATATAACATGGTTGCTTTATAGGAATAGTTATTTTTTTCCATATTGTAGAAGAAACCTAAGAAAAGTGCTTTGAAAGCAGCGGGTATTTCCAAAGTGATCTTATGCGCACTTTTATTGCATATTATTTGTTCATACTTATTTAAAAGTGATGAGTAAACAAATCATAGATAGATATAAATTAATTTAGATTTAATATAATTAAAGTCAGTATTGAATACGTTTATATATGTATTCACAAACATTTTTATTGATACTTTACTAACAAGAGACTGTTAAAAAATATGTTCCTTAACCTTATATGGTAGCTCAGTGGTAGAGCAACCAGCTAGAGACCAGGAGATCTGTGGCTCAAATCCTATGACTCTACTTATCCTTCTCCTTAAATATATCTTAATGTTCATTTTAAAATAGTATATTTACATTTAATGTTCAAAACATGAATGTAGTTAAGCTTTAAATGTAAATATTTACTTATTTAAAATGATAGAAGTGACTTACCTACTAATAGTTTCAATTTATAACTTAATGTTACTTACGAGGTGTAGGTTTTGGCTGGCACGAAACAAATGGGTTTCCTACATATCCCTGAATGCACGTACATGTTGGGATGTGGTTTACAACTGTGCATTGTGCAAACTGTGCACACACACCGGGACATGGATCCTCACATTTATTGCGCACGCAAGCTTTATCAGATGGACAATCAGAACTAAGGACACATTCTGGACGACAGCCTTCATATGGATTCCCTTGATAGTCTGGAATGCAACTGCATGCTCCTGCACCATTACGCTGAGTACATACAGCATTAGCTCCACATGGAGAAGGCTCACATGGGTTTATTATTTCTTCTGAAATAAAAATATCAAGACAAATTTATTTTAAACATTAAAAAAATGTATTTTAAGAGATATCTGATAAAATATTAAAAAGCAACATATATCTTAAGGTCCTGAACTATAACTTTATAAGAGTAAAGATAGCAAAGATCATGGTGTTTTGTGTGTGCTAAAATAATGACAATTTATTTATTAATTTCAGCATAAACTGGTTTTTTGTTTTTTATGTCATGAGGAGTTACTCAGGATAAGGGAAAACCCCAGAAAAAAAACTCATCTGGGTAACTCACTCTAATGAAGATTCAAACCTGGGACTGATGTTTTGTTGTATACTTTACAAAAATGTTACAAACTTATGCTTCAAAATATGAGCTATTACATACTGCAGTTGTAAACATAAAATTTACTAAGAATAATTCCTCTGTTCACAAGTAAATTTATTCATCAATGAGGAGTTACTTACGTTCTTGAGGCATACACTGAACAAATGGGTTGCCAGTGAATCCTGGAGAACAAGTGCAGGAGACAGCATGACTGATGACACTACACTGTGCATTAACTCCACAAGAACCAGGACATGGATCACGACATTTGCTGTTGATGCAAGCCTGCTGAGTTGGACAATCAGGATTGATAACACATTCAGGGCGGCAGTTAGGTGGTGTACCTATGTAGCCTTCTAGACATGAACAAGCTGGACTGCTACCTTTTACTTGACACTGTGAGTTTGGTCCACAAGGGCTTGGAACACATGGATTTTCAGGCACATCAGGAACACGTGGTGGTGCTGTAACAAATGTAAAACAAATATTGAATAATTAAAACTATATACAAGCTATTCCAGCTAATGCTAAGTTAAATGACTTATTTACAATGGCAGCTTCTTATTTACTCTTTAAGAATGTAATATAGCAATCAATAGATGGTGGTCCTTTTAGCAAAGTGCCTAGCACATTATTATACAGTCAGATACTTGTATGAGTGCTGTCATATTAGAAAAAGGATTATTAAAATAAACTGGATTATTAAATTAACTAAACACTAGTAGGTTATATAATTTTTCTGCATTATATTATTTATTACCATAATTGTTCTCAAAGAGATAATATAACAAATGCATACGCTGTGTACAGCATTGATAGTAGCTCTGAGGGTACTTTTCTTTGTCGTTACAGGATCAAATGAGAATCTGTGCAAGTAGGCAAAACTTCTATCTAACATCAGCTTTTTGTCCTGTTAATTTTGTCCAAGGTGTTTGATTCATTGATTCGTCTTTAGAAGCTTAAGGTATAAATTTCAAAATAAACCTATTCTGTCCTGCATATAAGCAAATTATCTGTAGATCATATTTGACTGATAGGTAAAATGCTTATATGTTTTAAATGTTTAATATGCCATCTCAGCAACAAATAGAAGCAGTAATATTCGGTAAAAGACTTTATAAAGTTTAAGCACCTGTTATGCAATGTAGAAGAATAAATAATACTATCTTATGTTTTAATAATTAAGGGATTTGAGATATAATAAAGAAAATATAAAATAAGAATTTGACTTATTAATAACTAGACCAGCAAAATCTTATTCTAACATATTTTAGAATGGTCCTGTTAATACCTACCTGGTATATCCACACATCTAGCAAAAGGATCCCCTGTCTGTCCTGCAGGACAACTGCATATAGGACTATGGTTGATTACTTCACACCGAGCACCAATTCCACATGATCCACGGCATGGATTTGTGCACTTCTGATTAACACAGGCCTGAGTAAGAGGACATTCTGCACTCACTACACATTCAGGTCGACAGGAAGGTGGAGCACCTACATAACCTTGAAGGCACGAGCATACAGCATGGTCATCTGATGTTCTGCATTGACTGTTTGGCCCACAAGGTGAAGGTTGACATGGATTGCGCTGAGATTCTGGTGTCTCTGCAATTACACAAATTTTATAAGAACATTAGTTTTATTTAAAAGGAAATAATGATGCTCATTTATATGTGTTTTAGAAGTTAACTCTATTTGAAAGAAAATGGTGATGATCGTATACATGTGTTTTGCAAATATTTAGTTTTAATTCAGACATTACTACAGGTCACGCAACAGTTCTTGACGAATGACATTTTTAAATGAGAGATTAGATACACCTTTACTGTGTATTCTCAAAACATAATCATAACGAAGCAGAGCTGTTTGTTATTGTAGCATAAACTATTTGCTGACCTGTTCATCATCAAGGGTAAGCTAGCTCTTTGCTAAGGTAATTCATCTAGAAGGATCAAGGAGCCTGTACCTTAAAATGTAAGCTTTTGTTGCATTTTTTAAATAATATTTTGTTAACTCTTTAACAACTTTTTAACTGAAACACTGGTCTGTCAGACCTTTGCTTCTCTATTTCACAGTACTCTTCTATCAAATTCTGTTCGGAAATGCTAGTTTTCTATTTCTCAGCTACCAAGTGACTGGTGCAAGGCATATGCTGGCCTATCTGATCAGAGGTTTTGTGCACAATTAACAGTTTCTCATTTCTGGTCTTTTGTTTCATGAGGATAATTTTATTAAAATTAACACACCTATTTGTACCCGTGGCAATTTCAAGTTCTGATGAATTATCAAGAGGCTCAAAGGAGAAAAAAGGAAATGGTTTCAGAAAAAAAACTGAAGTGGCAATAGAAATCAGATGAGTTGATCCATTATTTGGATTATAATTTTATGACATGTGAGCATTAGGCAATGGAACACACATACAAATAAAGAACAAAACTATGGCATCTGATGATAATGACATTAATTTATTTTTACCATATTTCCTTAGATAATACGAGGTCTGTTAGAAAAGAATCCGACAGTATTTTATTTTGTCAACACCTGATGGATTTTAATCAAGTGTGCTTGCATGAGCCGATGGACCTTCATGCACATGCATGAATTTTTTCCTATCTATCAATAGTGTCAGCTGCTGGCAAACAGCAGTTGAGTGAGGGAGGATGTAGTGCTAGCATCAGTTTCTCATTGCAAGAGAAATGACGGAACGATTGGGGCAGCAGTACAGCATCAGATTTTGCCAGAAACTGGACAACAGCCAGGTGGAAACCATTTGGAAGATTTAGATGGCTTTCGGTAATAATGCCATGAGCATCACACAGATTAAGGAGTAGTACGACCAGTTTAAAGATGGCTGTACAACAGTGGAGAACAACTCCATGCTCCGGTCAGCCATCAATATGCCGAAATGACCAGGTCATTGCCAAGATGAAGGCAGTGGTGATGCAGGATCGTCATGTGACTATCCAAGAAATTGTGGAAGAGGTGGGTATCAGCACTTTTTTGGCACATTCCATTGTGATCCAAGATTTGGCCATGATGAGAGTGCCAAAGCTGCTGATGGCAGAGCAAACTTGATTCCCACAGTGTGGTGCACCACAAGTATACACCAAGGGTCAAACAATCAATAAAGAGTATTATGGGGATGTCCTTGTCACCTACGTGATGCTGTGCAGTGCAAAAGACCGGACTTGTGGTCAACAGAAAATTGGCACTTCCATCACAACAATGCTCCAGCACATTCCTCGCACTTGATTCAGACTTTTTTGGCAAACGCCAGACTTCTGTGCTTCAACAGGCTCCTTACTCTCCTGATATGACCCCCTGCGACTTCCTCAAACTCAAGAGGTCATTGAAAGGAGCATGATTTCAGACAAGCGAGGACATTATGGGAGCAATGACAGCTGAGCTGAAATCCATTCCAAAGGAGGCTTTTTCAGCATGTTTCCAACAATGGTAGCACCACTGGAAGAAGTGTGTACAGTCCCAAGGGGACTATTTGAGAGTATTCAGGTGTTCAACTCTCCATATAAGACAGTTTTATGGCTGGACTGAGTAGCTATTGACAGTCCTTACTTTCTTCCTCCTTCCCTTCCTTATGACTTTCTCTATTTCTTGTTTCCTTTACCTCTAATCCATTTTTCTTTCACCCTGCTCAAATGCTCCTGTTTATCTTTTCCTTCTTTACAATTGGTACTTTTATTACTAAATTGTTTTTATTTATTTCATCCTATTTTTATACCATATTTTCCCCTTACTTGCTTCTGTAATTCTATTATGTAATGCATTGTATTCCCTTTTCCCCTGCACAATTTTCTGTTGCTCTTAAACCTTTTAGGTAAACCACTCCCATTCTCATTCAAGCTATTCCTTCTCTTCTTCTCTACTACAATGATCTATGTACTTTTCTCTTCCCCATTCAATTTTTATTTGTCTATCAAGTTATGAACCTCTTATGGAAAATGAATGACTTATCCCCATAATAGTGTATGCCTTGAAAAACGTGAAATGCCCTGTTCAACGTTTAAAACAAAAGATCATTAGAATTATACATGATTATCATACGCATCAGCTAGATAAAGGCATTGTATGTACTAGTATCTTTTTATTATTTGTTTTGTGCCTTAGTACTGTTTGTACATGTTTTCTTGGGTGCACAGATTCCTAGTCTTAATTAAGTAGGTTTTGCATAATTTTGGAAGCAGAGCAGAACAGCAACATTGAAATATGAAGTAAGTTATATCTGGCAGCTTCAATGCTGAGGTTTCATTCTGTCTGTGAATCCCAGAGTTCACACACATACATGTGTGCTGTGCTTTATTTAATAATTCACATAGTTTGTGGTAAATTAGGTAAATTCACCATAATGGCTGAGGGCCTCAAAGAAAGAAACTTTTTTTAGTAGACCTCTCTCTTCTTCCTGACCTACACTTACCTGTAAAACTGGTGCCCAATTAAAGGTGTGAGCATAGTATACCAATGAATTTAAGCATTTGATGTAAAAAGTAACTGGTTTCATATCTATTAGAAATTCTAGAGCCCAATAGTTCTACAGGAAAAGCTTAATAATGACTAATTGCTTTAGAAGTTTCTTTCTGAATATAGGCTAATGCTTATGATTAAGGACTACTTTGGTAAATTTCCTTACATATAATGGAATCATTGAAGTGGGGTTTACATAAACACAATGTTTTCATGAAAGCAGGTAATCTGAAAAATTCTGAAAATGTTGATAAAGAAGCTGCATAAAAAAAACAGATTTGAAAGGTTCTTACCTTGCACAGCTTCCCTACAGTTTGAAAATGGATCACCAGTAAAACCTGGAGGACAAGAACAAGTAGGAATGTGGTTGACCACATCACATCTGGCATTCTGACCACAAGTTCCTGGACAAGGATCCACACACTTGTTACGGATACAAGCTTGGTTGCGATTACATTCTGTGTTTAGTACGCATTCAGGGCGACAAGCTTCATATGGATTCCCAAGATACTCTGGCAAACATTCGCATACTCCTCCAGGCCTAAATTAAGAGAGTAAAACAGAAATATTTACCAAATTTACAAATGATACAAATATTATCAATTCAGTATTAATATTATAATATGCATCTACCTTTTAAATCATAATTATCCAATTTGTTGTTTAGTTCTTAAAGTTTGTACATCTTTATCAATGTTTGCAAAAAGTAATAAAATGAATGATACATTATGAATACGAATTACCCAAAATATAAGCAGTAGGAAGGATTAGTCATGTTTGACTGGTTCAGGGCTATATCTTATGAGATTGCTTTATGTATTTATATAAAACTGAAGAAAATAAAGAAAGAAAGAAAAAAAACCAGGAAAAAGTTGTTACAGTAAAACTAAGATCTTTTAGCTTGGACAGCTGTACTTTGTGCTGAATGAGACTATATATTTTGCTGTATTCAACTGCTGTTGAGACTGAGATTGTTACTAGAATTCTGTGTTGTAACATTTTTACAACTCATATTTATTTCATATACTCAGATAATGGAATAGAATAAAGATTATGCATTAAGCATAATTATATAACAGTAAAAGTAAGATTTTCTGTTATAAACTATTCCAATTGTTTGCTGAAGCTTAAAAAATTATGGAAAACTGAAAATCATTTTTATAAAAACATTAATTTAAATCAGCAGGCTCATGAGTAACTGAGGATTGAGACACTGTGTTAACTGAGAAAGTTGTTGGAAAATAAATACACATACATATTACATACATTTTTTTTTATATCAGTGCAGTGCTATGTGTGTATCAATAAAATTGAATGGTACTGTAGCTAATGAGGTACCAGTGAAAATTCCAATAAAAATGAAGATGCCTGAAAGTGGTGTAACCAAGATAAAGAAATAGAGCTGACTAACAATGCTAATGTTGATTACCTGAAGAGGAGAATGACAGTTAAGAGATCACCTCAAAAATATCACATTTGAAAGACTGAAGGTAATAAAAATTTCTTAACCTACACTGAACAGCAAGAAAAGTCTAAGCTGCTTGGTCTACATTCCTGTAGTGCTGGTATTACGTTGTAATGTCTAAGAGCATTAAGGGTATTCTAAGAACTGACTTTTTTAAAAAAGCAATTTTCTCCTTTAATGTGACTATTTCGTTCATAGCACATGATCATAGGAAGTGGCGAATCCAGTACATTGGCGCATAAAATTCCAACCAATCGGAACTCATTGTCTCTACATTTTAATCTTTTTTTTATCACACCCACATGCAATTGTTTTTCTAAATTTATTTCATCCACGTGCATTTGTTTCCTCTCTGAATATCAGTGCGCAGTGATATTCTTGTACATAATGACGGAAGTTCCAATCGACATATTAATTGCATTCGTGCTTTACTATGCCAAAATAATAGAATGTAGCAATATAAAGAAATCTCTGTTTATTTTATGCTACAATAATGTAATGTAACAATACAAAAAGATCTGAAATTTATGATATGGGCATCAAGTTGTAGTGTTTTGTAGCAAATATATGTCAAGACAAATGGGGATTTTAGGAATATTATTATAGTGTCCATTATTTTGTTCACGAAATAGTCTTATTAAATACAACTCAAGTTACAACTTTTCTCTAGATAAATTAGCTCACAAGTTGCTTGCAAATTTATCAATAGAAGTTGGAGCTCTCGTTATATTACTTATGATAATTTATTTATTTCTTATTTCAACTGTGTAAAGTGTATTTTAAGGAATTATGTTGAATAAGCAATTACAATTATGTTGAAATAAACAATTACTATAGAGTTTAAAGCATTTTTTCATCAGTTACAATCCATTGCAATATTATCTCTTGTTAGCCAAGTTTTCCCATATCCGAGGTAATAGTTGCTTTCTAGTCTTTAGTACCCAAGGTTGCAGGTTCAATCTTAGCAGAGGGTGGATGGATTTTTTTGGATGTAAAAATACTGCATGGCTGCCCTCGGGAGGGAAGTAAAGCTGTTGGCCCTATGTAAAAGAACCCCCTACCTTGAAAGAGAAGATCCTCTGGACAAAATTCTACTATTTTCACATTGGAAAGTTGTGATTTCATCATATGGTACCATCTATGGGCAACAAATTGATCCTTTGTCATCATTGTGTACATAGTGGCAAAATCACAAACTAGAATGTCCTCTTGATCCAAGAAGACATTGTTAGGCATCCTAAATGTATTGACATGCTGTGATTTGACTAATTTGAGATAGTACTGGATCCAATTAACTTTGGTAATCATAAGTCTACTGTATTTTAATTTATTTAAGAATTTATTAAGATTTATGATAGGACCTGTTTAGTTCTATTGATAACCTATATATCATTCAGTTACCTGCAAACAGCATTTGGTCCACATGGTGATGGGTTGCAAGGATCTGCCTCAACTGGCGAAGCAGTTGTTGGTGGAATTAAATTGCACTGTGTGAATGGATCACCAGTATAACCATCATTACAGAGACATACTGGAATGTGATTAAGGACTCTGCAATTGGCATTGTAACCACATGATCCTGGACAAGGATCCCTGCAGCGCTGGTTGATGCAAGACAACTGACTGGGGCATTCTGCACTTAGAACACATTCTGGTCTGCAGTTAGGAGGTGATCCTATGTAGTCTGGAAGACATGAGCATGCAGGATTTCCAGCCACTATTTGGCACTGTGAGTTTGGACCACAAGGCGATGGATAGCAAGATGGTGGTCTTTCAGTTGGTGCTGGAGTTGGCCGTACAGCTGTAGATAACATAGAAAATTTAATTATTTTGTACTTATTTTGCATTTGTTTTTAAGATACCAACTATTCTTTATTTTATTCATTTTAATTATATATGTTTTACTTCAGTTACTCTATTTGAAAAATGCATAAATTTATATTTTATTGCATGCTTAGAGTTTCTGACTTGCAAGATAAGGATAATGGCAGAAGTGGAGTATAAGGTAGAGGTCAAATGGTATCTGCTTTCTGAACTTATAGAAGAGAAATTAATATCTTGCAAACAAGACCTCACAAAATTAAACTTAATTTTAGGTAAAATAATTTTTATTACATGTGTTTATAATTATCAACATATGTTTTATTTGCATGCATGTCAAGAGGTGTGTGAAAGAACTTGTAACAAGTTGAACATAAATGATATAAATACTTTAATCTGTGCTGCATAAGATTATGAGTGTAATAATTACCACTAGTTTTATATCAATAAATTAGAATTAGGTAAAGAGTTAATACCATGAGGAAAAATTAGAAAATTCTGTTTTAATAATCAAAGTATATAAAGTAGATTAAAAATTATAGGCTACTTACGTTGTGGTGTACACTGAGTAAATGGGTCGCCTGTAAATCCTGGAGGACAAGCACATATAGGATTGTGGTTCTTTGTTGTACATTGAGCACGTACCCCACATGTGTTAGGGCAAGGATCAGCACATTTATTATTTATACAGGCTCGGTCTTGAGGGCACTCTGAGCTGACCACACATTCAGGTCTACATTGAGGTGGAGTACCAATGTAGTTCTGTAGACATGAGCACACTGCTTGCTCATTTACAACTCGACATTGGCTATTAGGGCCACATGGAGATGGTGAACATGGGTCCAGAGGTAATCTTGGAGGAGCTGTAAGATCACAGGATTTATGCTTTACATATGTGATATGCGATAAAATCTATTTTCTGAAATTAAGATCTGTGATATCTATGAGGGATGATCAGAAATAAGGTTAAAAGGCTCATATTCTTCCATCTTTCACAGTGAACTTATTAGTGTGCAGTAATTCTAATACATGGAACTGGCAACTGCCACCTACAGCGCTACTGCAAGGCAAATACAAATGGCAACTTGTTTGGAAAACTGGTCTTGTGAAGAAATCTGATCAGTTATTCAATTTCTGTGGGCAAAACATGTAACTGCAGCTGACGTTCACTGAAAGCTGATTGAGGTTTGTGGAGGAATCAGTCAGGTCTCCTCGCAGAGGGTGTCATCTTTCTTTATGACAACATGCAACCTCTTACAGCCCAGAAGACCATCACACTGTTGAAGCAGTTTCCTCAATTGAAAGCACACCTAGGAAGCTGACAATTCACTTCAGATGAGGAGGTGCTAAACTTCATGACAGCATGGCTGAACACACAAGGACAGGCTTTTTACCAGGAGGGAATATTCAAACTCATTCCATGAAGCAACAAGTGTCACAACCGATATGAAGGCTATGTGGAAAAATAACCTAATGCATGTACTATAAGACGGCTGTGTTGGTTGTACAAAATAAAATACACTCATTCTACTGCAGGCTCTGTAACCATAGTTTCTGATTATCCCTTGTATTAATTTATGCTATTTTATTTTTTCTATCATAGCTCATTTTTATATTGAATTGATAATATGGAAACCACCACTTGATTTATTACTACTTTCATTTGATTCTGTATACTTGTAATACTATATGTACAAGTATCTATGGCATTTTATAAATTTAAACAAACATAATATGTAAAAAGTGTTACATACGTGTTGCAGGTATTGGTCGACACTGGAAAAATGGATCTCCAGTGAATTCTGGAGGGCAGATGCAAGTTGGTATATGATTAACCACAGAGCACATGGCTCCAGTACCACAGGTTCCAGGACAGGGATCAACACACTTAAATCCAACACAAGCTAATGATGGAGCACATTCAGAATTGGATTCGCATTCACGTCGGCAGCCTCTACTGCTGTCATATGGATCTCCCTCATAACCTGGCAGACATGAACAGGCTCCTGCACCATTTCTTTCACGGCATTCAGCATTTGGCCCACATGGTGATGGGAAACATGGATTTGCTGGTGGTGTTCTCTCTGTGGCTGTTACAAAATAATCAGCATATAAGATCCAGTTCATATGGTTATCTGTGTGTGTGTGTGTGTGCGCGTGCATACATGCGCATACACGTATCTCCATACACAACGTAAGTAATATCATTTCAGTGGAAAACAGTATACAAACCAATATATATATATATATATAACATATATGCTGTATAAGTAACGCATTTATATGCACTTACTAAGTGATTACATCTCAGATTTCTGAGACTATTTTAATCTCAGGAAAAAACAAAACATTCTTGTGACTTAAAACATACAGATAAAGTATTTATATATGCACTTACTGAAGGATAAAGCCTATTAGAACTTATGGAACAGGTTTTATTGTTCTGATATTTGTGATGAAAGTATGCACAAGAAATTGGAATTTCTCTTGACATGCTGGTTATCACATATTTTTATTAAGTTTTATACTTAGTTTTTACTGTTCTGTTATTTCTGGTTTTTACAAGAAACTTATTGCTACATTTCTTGTTTATAATACACTGCAAGTGCTGGTATCTGATTGTGACATTTTAATTATCTAGATATGCTTTCTATATCATATATTTTATATCTTATATTATCTAATTCATTTTGTTGTGAATTACATTGTAATGTTTACAAATAATAAATAGACAAATAAACAAAGCAATTATAATATAATTGGTGAAGAAAGTTATTATTTTATATCACTATCATCATTACCATCATCATTGTCACCATCATTACTTAACTATCACTTAAACTGCACTTACTTTTGTTTTTGTGTTATTGTTCTTCAGACAAAATTGCAGAGATATTAATACACTTCAAGTGGTGTCCTGAAAGTTAAACTTCCAGAGGCAGGATACAACTATGAATTTGAGTTAGCTATGGCATCAAAGGAACAAGACCAATATATGCTATTTTGTACTTTATTGTTGACTAGATTGGGATACCATTATGTCAGCATGGCCTCTGGCTATTCGTGTCACAAAATTATGCTCTTACAAAATGAAGAAATTATGGTTTGCAGTAACCAAAGAATCCATAAAAAGCTTTCTTTTCGCTAGACATAATCCTCTGCACACCATTACATTGTCAAAGAATTGCAGCAATCCTATTTTATCCATATTTATTTGCCTTGAAATTATATGATTACTACTTCTAATTGCTAAAAATACTTCTAACTTTTACAATGGAAAGTATATCTTCATATGAAGACCCTTTTACATCACTATGGTATATCTTTATAAACAATGCTACATTGAATTTTAGCTCCCATTTAATATTTATTAGATCATAAAAAACAACAGCAAAAATTTACAATGGGAGTGTTTACTGCAGCTGCTTTGAAATAATAACTAAGGGAATATCATAGAAAAATCTGATGTGTTCCATTCTCATGACTTTCTCTACCTCCTCTGCAAACAATCTTCTTACAAATGTAGTATATTCTACTTCATGCTAATCGAGATAAACATTGGTAGAATGGTCTTACTACTTAGTTCCTTATAAGTAGAAGGGAACTAAGGGAATGCTCTAGGCTAAAGCGATAGTTATACATTTTAAAAGCTGTTGCTATTTTTTTTTTTCATTTAAATTTGCTTCTTTGCATGGCCATGAGTAAAACTAAAGAAATATGAATAACTTCGTGTTTGAGAAAAGTATAAGTATTAAATTTAAACCAATAACAAGGGATATCAGAAATGGTTGGTTCCATATCAAAAATATATAGGAGGTAAGTAGTGTGTTTTGACTAGATCTACATTTTTTGTGTAGGAGGTTTTTATCCATTTCTTACAGTTTACCAATTATGCAAAAGTCATACAAAATGAAGTGGACTTAAAGAAGATATTCCCAGGAAATTCAAGACATACATTTTATTAGTCATGTAAATATCTTTAGGGCCATTTTTTAGAGGATCAACATTTTCAAACATTTTTCCATGTAGGAGTACTTTGGGTGCGGGAATTTTCATGAAAATCTTCATGTCATATCCTTGAAAAGTACTAAACTTAAATACCAAGAGTGGTATTTAGTGGACTTTTCATTTTTGAGTTATGCTGCCCCCCCCCCCCCACACACACACACACACACACACACACAGAGGATTCAAGGTCCTCAAAACATTTACTCATGGTGAAATCTTGGAACCAACTTTTTTAGTGGAATACAATATCTTTTCTATCTATTATGCACATTATTATGTGCTAAAGAAAATAAAAATTGAAACAAGTTTAATACATAACCTTTAAAATCATGAAAGTATTAGTTGAGGTAAAGTGGAAGCAAGACATTCATGCACCAAAAAATAAATATTATAATACTTCAGCTTAAGGGATATAGCTAACAGCTATATTTCTAATTGTAAGTCTTAGCATAACATTTAATTATAATAAATGACTGAAGAAGGAATCTTACATGATTGTATCAAAGTGCATCCAGTGTTTGCATCATCTGTATATCCTTGGGGACATGTACACACAGCACGGTGCTTAACAACTGTGCACAAAGCAAGATAACCACATGCACCAGCACAGGGATCTTTACATTGCTCATTTCGACATGCCAGGTTGCTAGGACACTCTGCATCAATAGTACATTCAGGTCGGCAGTTTGGAGCTCGTCCCACATAGTTTGGTAGACAAGAACATGCTGGTTGAGTACCAACCACTTTACATTGAGAATAAGGCCCGCAAGGTGAAGGATTGCAAGGATTGCCCATGCTTACAGGAGTAGGAGTAGTCGCTATAAGATAATAGAAGAAAAAGACATTCTATAACATAACTAAAACAAAACCTAGGAAACATTAGAGACAGTTCAACAAGAGACTATTGTGAAATAACAATAGAATTACAAGAGAAGATGTATAAAGCTCATTCTCAAAATATATTATTATTTATTAAGCTGCTTAAGTATGTTTGGAAATATCTCAGGGACTCTAAGATGGGAAGTTAATAACTTTTTCATGGCTTATATATTTAAAATTTACCATTATATATATATAAGGCATTTCATTTACAAATTGAGGATTAATATTGTATACACTAGCCAGGTTCATACACAAATATAAAAAATGCAGCTCTCTTTTTTTCATTGTGCACGATTCATAGTAAAAGTTTGTTTCTACTGAACTATGTATAGTAATGTAACTGATGCATCATGTATGCATGTGTGCAGTTTAATATTACAAAACAGTATTTTGGGAAAGTTGTTTAAGAGTTAAGGAAGCCCACTGAGAATGAGATTGATACATTTAGACTTTAGTATTTATCATATAGAACCATCAGCTGTAATGAAGGAAACACTAGAGCAGGACATATTTTAAAATGTTGAAACATAACTTACTGGGTGCTCTAGTTTCAGACAGAACATTTAAATAGTTAAGCAAAAGAGAATGTAACTAATGAGGCTATTATTCCCAAGTCCATTTAAAGCTTGTAAAGAGTCTTAAGAAACTGAATTGAAATTAATTTAACTAGCTGTGCATTACCTTTTCATTATTTACCAGTATGCATCTCATTAGAAATTAGAGCTTGAACAATGCAATTTGGGAACTGCAATACAACATATCTGAATTTAAAAACTGGATAAATAATAGTGTAATGATGCATATTATTTTGAAGAGTGATGCATAGACACTCTTTGTTCTGCCTCCAGGTAGCATTACTTAGTATTTATGGGAAATGTGCTCTAAATATGCAATTTTATTTATTAAATTAATTTTTCAGTCTCTGCTATGTGACTGCAATAACATTTAATGATAGTGAAATTAAAATAAGGAGTTTAACCCAATTATGGAAACTAAATTGATGATCATAGAGAAAAAAGAACAAGTCATTTTAGTGAAATTTACAGTCTAAAAGTTTGACATTTGTACAACAAAAGCCAAAGGGTAAAACTATAAAGAATGTAATGTATGTGATCATAAGTGTGGCTCTGAAGAGAGGAGACAAATAACTCTTGAGGTGTTTGCGTGTTTGATATAGGTATATTCATTTTAGTATTAAAAAAATATATTTTGGATGGCATTATTTGCATTATCTTAGCAAATTTGTGTTAATACTGCACAATTTTGGTACAGTGATATTATTTACACAATCATTGCTTGTTTGCTTATCTTTTTTCAGAATTAAAATTATGAATAGTAAGTTAAATGTGATTTAACTAACTTTCAACTTTAATGACTATTCTTTTCTCCATAATATGAACATTTACTGAAGTTTGAAGATAAATAATTGAAAAAAGTTTGTTTGGAAGAAGAAGAAGAAGAAGAAGAAGAAGAAGAAGAAGAAGAAGAAGAAGATAAAGAACTAAGAAGAGAACATTATGAATAAAACTGACAGTAAGAAATAAGAGGCTTACTCTGTTGCAGACATCGTGTGAAAGGATCACCCGTGAAGCCAGGGGCACAGCTACATATAGGATTGTGATTCACCACCTGGCACTGTGCATTAAGACCGCAAGTGCCTGGACAGGGATCCGCACACTTCTGATTTATGCATGCTTGATTCTGTGGGCATTCAGAACTGACTACACACTCTGGTCTGCATGATGGAGGACTTCCTACATATCCCACCAAGCATGAGCACACTGCATGCTGATTCACTGATCGGCACTGACTGTTTGGTCCACATGGAGAAGGAACACAGGGGTTCTGTGGAACCTCAACCACAGCTAAATGGAAGCAAGAAAGACAGAATAGGCACCATGCTTAATGTAACCATTTAAGAATATAAAGAAAGTAACATGAAGTACAAATCATGCTAATATTGTGTATAAAAGCAGTGAAACATGCAAATGAATATTATGGCTGAGTGCATCATTCTCAATCAAGAACATAACTGAGGATTCTGGAAACAGGATAAAAGAGTTTCTATGTTCAAATTACATTTGAGGAGCACCAAGCTTACCTATTGGTCATAAAACTACTGTCTTCTGATTTTATATTAGATCATGGTCAAATAGGAGTAAAACATCTGCCAAGCAACAAAGATGGGAACAAATCTAGAAATGTATTCTTAACTTGACAATTGTCAAGTGTGCATGAATTATACTTCTAGCTAATGAATGAATGATCATAATTATATTCCAAAATGTTGCTGAACCTCTTTGTTTAATTTGTAAATAATTTTTTTTTCTTTCTATTCTTGTATAAATGGAAAATAAAAAAGTACTCCTAAGTTTTCCAAGATGAAGTGGAGGTTTCTTTAGAACTAGTGGGCTGTTACACAGTTGTACAGATGTATTTCTACTAATCACTTTCACAGCATTCTTGAGATATTAATGCAAACATAGGGGGGAGAGGGAAGGTTAGGACAAAAAAACATCAATATCCCTGATTGTAATTTTGTAGCCAGAAGTTTATATGTATATGAAACATACATTTTTATATAAGTTTTAATATATGCATATATAAAAAAATAAATATCATTTTCACATACAAGGGAAATAATAGGAGCTTTTATTTCAACAAACTGTAGGAGAAAGGGTCAAAACTGCACTAATGTCCTGCATAACCTTAGCTGCTAAAATAAAATAAACGATCAAATAAATTAAAAAATATATAAGGACAGATCTCCTCCATTACAAAGTTTTATTCACTTAAAAGAAACTAAATACAGGGATTTATCTATCACCGTTTTATTATTTACCACTATATAGTTCAATAGGCAGTAATTGATCACTGAAGAACAGTCAAGATCAATAATTTCATTTAAGATTACCATGTCTGACTACTGAAAAATCGTGATAGCTCAATAAATGTCAACCTTTTACCATGGCAAAGTTTTGATGAGAATGACGCACCCAGCTATTAGACACAAATATATAGTTTTGGATTAATAATGAAAGAAATAGTTTACAGTTTCCCTCATTTTCAAAATTAATTTTTTATAGCTATATATCCATTGATGCAATAAAAGTTCAAAATAAATATTAAATCATGCAAAACATAGTAATAAAAATAACCAGAAGGCTTACTCGGCTGTATGAGAACACATGCAGAGAGAGGATCCCCTGTGTAACCTATGACACAGCTGCAAGAGGGAGCATGATTCACTACACGACACTCTGCATTCAAGCCACAAGAACCAGGGCAAGGATCTCTGCATTTATTGTTTACACATGCTCTTCTACGATCACAATCTGAATTGATAACACATTCAGGTCGACATCCAGTATATGGATCACCAGTGTATTCAGGAAGACAAGTGCAAGAGCCTGCACCATTTCGTTCTTTACAGATAGCATTTGCACCACAAGGTGATGGATTGCAAGGGTTTCTAGGTCCTTCAGTAGGTGTTGGAGCTGGAAAGATGGAAGAATATTTTCTACATTCATATTTTTTCCCAGGCGGAAAGGGCCACTTAAATTATTTCATGCAGCATTTACATACTAAATAAATATTGTAGCAGTGCAGTAAGCTTATAAGATTTGTTTGAAATTTAGGAATGTTTTTCTGATCTACAGAGGAAACAAGATGAAACAAAGAATGATGTTCATGCACTGAGCTTTACGTTTAAAGAGTCAACTTAACAAGAATGCGGTCTAAGAACTATTTCCTCTAACTTATTATCTAAGATATTTAATTAATCGAAGTTATACTCAATAAAGTGGATTTATTTAATATTCCACTTGTTGATCTACTGGAAAACCTAAATATATACTATACAGAAACTCTGAATGCTTATGTACCATAATTATAAATAATATTTATTTTATATTTGTGTTATATCACTATATAGTATGATTGCATTATGTTACAATCATAAACATTTAGTGGCTGTTAAAGCTAAACATTATTTTAAATTGTATACAAGAATAATCAGAATATTCATATAGAGCACAAATCTAATTATAAAACTTGGCATAAATACAATAAAGTCATGTACTATGGCTGTTACTTAACTCCTTTCACCTATCTCAGTCTTCATGCAATTATAATCTATATACAAGGGGCCATGTCATAGTGATTTGCAGATTAAGCTGCAATGTTTCATGGTGAAAATCATCAAAAACAAAAATACCTGTCTCAGTTATCTGTCCCATAGGACCCTATTTGCCAGAAAAAAACTATAAACCTTTGAACTGTAATGTTGACTTTAAATCTGTCTTCTGCTCAAAGATCAGCTGCCTGATGCTATTCCAGATGCTGCAGTAAATGTATGCGAGTTTTCCCCAAGGGAAATGAAGGTTGTATTTATCAAGAATTGGAATACTGAATTTTGCACTGACAGGTGTCATAATTAAGAACTATAATATTATGCCTGTTTACAAAGTCTTCATTTGAAAACTGAGACAAATTTTGAATATAAAAGACTTAGGATAGGTAGAGACGGACAGTGAAATTCAATGCCATAGTCAGGATTTGAACCACTGCTAACCAGTTGCTCTAAACATGAGCTACCATGGCAACATGCAACACTGCATTAAATTCGTCAACTGACTTTGCATGTCGGTTGAGGAATTAAATGCTGTGTTGGCATATTATCATGGTAGCTCAGTAGCTAGAGCAACTGACCAGAAACCAGAAGATCCGTGGCTCAAATCCCAGCTATGGCATTGAATTTTTCAGTTTGACTCTACCAATTCCTGTCCTACGCATGGCTTATGTGGAAAAAACAATATTAATTAGCAATAAAAGACTTTATTACAAATAGCTTTCAATTGCTTCAAACTTTAATGTCTGCTTCTGTAGAGTGGTGGTAGCATGTCTGCTTCATGTTCAAGAAGTCCCGAGTTTGAAGCTCAGTTATGGTGAATTACTTGGATAAGGTTCTTTTTGGGGTTTACCTTATCCTGAGAAGATGAATGTTGAGTAACTCTAAGCTCCATGGACCTCAGGATCAATTGAGAGCACCATTTCCCTGATTTCATTCACTCATTACCCAATATGACCAGATTAAAGGATATTAAAGTACCCCCCCTCCCCATAAAAACTTATTTCAAAAATAGTTTATATCAAAACAAATCTTTATAATATGTGCTTATAAAAAATAGAATATTATTGAACTGATGTAAACATATACATAATATTTACACTTACACATTCCAGCTATTGGATCATTTGTGATTAATACATTTATGCCTCATTTAACACACATCATGCTGCATGGAGACATTGAACTAATGAAAAGAAAATGCCATATTTCTTGGTCACTACGTCAACATAACTGCAGATGAGAAGGGATAATAATAAGCTTTGTCCCATATGAGGCACAAATATCTGCACATAATAGCACATTAAAGATAAATTACGACCAAGATTTCAAGCAGCAAGAGAAAATTGGCTGAAGTTATGTAGCATTTTTTCCCCAGTGATGGATGCCTCCAAGAAAAAAAACCAAAGACATAAAAGTTGCAAATATTTGTTTGTTCTCTGATTTAATTTTTTTATATGCAAAGATTAAGTGAATCATTCTAATTTGTAAAGTTTTTTCTTTTATTGTGAAACAGGGGCCAATGGGAGAGAAAGCATAGACATGGGTGTTTTTATTTTTAATTAATATTTCAGCTCAATCTGTAAGATCAGTGTAACAATGGTCTCTTCTTAGTAAATTATCTAATCTTTTAGATTAGGATACACTTGTTTTGCCTATTTTAATGATAAGTATCTTTTATAGAATGTATGTCTAAATATTTACATAATCTCTCTAAATTTAAAATTCATTTCTATATTTTGAATCATTGCCATACTACTTTGGCAGATTGCATCATAGTGTTATGAGTTTCTCACAGTAAGCATCTCTGTTTCATTTGCAGATGTTAATTGTAATTTTTCATTGTAGTTTGTTTCATCATGCCTTTTATTGCAACCATTGAGCTATTTGAAATTAGCTCCGTTTAGGTGAACTCCTGGAGAGAATACAATAGGAAAATGGGCTATGCTAAATAGAAAGGAATTGAAACTGGAGGGACAGCTGGCACATCATTGTTATTGATCCTTTATATGCAAATATCTTGTGAAGTTGAGGACTGTTATAGCTTTTTTTTTGCAATGGCGAATTCAGAAAAAATATTATTGAACATTGTCATCATGATCAAGTCTATGGCCTCATAATTGCAAGACACTACCTTTGAACCTTTATGCCTATATATGCAGCAAACATATCTTTCTTAATGTACACAGTTGCTAACTAAACTCTCTATCACACTTTTTTTCCAGAAATCTCTAACTGCACTAACTCTAAAGCTGTAATTAGCAGTAATGATCTTACTAATTATGCTGCTTACTTTGCAGTATTTGAGTGCATCCGGTGAATGGGTCTCCAGTATATCCAGTTTCACAGTAACACATAGGGGCATGCTTAACAACAATACATGTTGTATGAGAACCACATGATCCTGGACATGGATCTTTACACTGTTCATTCTGACAAGCTAAATTGCCAGGACATTCAGCACTTATTGTGCATTCTGGGCGACAATTGGGAGCTCTGCCCACATAATTGGGTAAACAAGAGCAAGCTGGTGTGTTCCCAACAGCCCGACATTGAGAGTTTGGCCCACATGGTGAAGGCACACAAGGATTGCCACTCGGAGGTGGTGTTACAGGTGGTTCTAGAAAAAGAAGGAGTTCATGCAGAAAACTTTGAAACATTTATAGTGTAAGAGAAGTTGAGTTAATTTGTATCATTCAAAACAGACAGTAGCATTCCAAGTAACATAAATCCATAGGAAGAGTAGTGTTATAAACAGGACATAGTAAAAGGCAAGGAAACAAGCAAGTTTTACATCATATATCACAGTATCAATAAACAAACAGTTATTTCTTTAAAATGCAATAACAATTGAATGAGTTTAACAAAAATTATATGGAATAATTTTGTACTTTGTATATGTTTGTGTATGAACAGCATAACTCTAAAACAAAACAAAAACGTTGAATAGCTGCAAAACTTAGTATTTGAGTTCTGCATGTTCCAAGGATGGAACACAAGATTTTCAACAAAATCCCCCAATTTAACTCCCCTTCATATGAAATATTTTAAAAAAAATTAATTTCCTGAAAAATTACTTAAATATTTTTTGATTAAAATGCCTATATTTAAGATATTTTCTAGACAAATGAAATGTACATCTTGAATATTCTGGGAATAGTCTCTGAAGTTAATTTCATTTGGAAGGAATTTTGTATAATCTTGTATAACTGGTAAACATTAAATGATAAATGAAAACATACCAGACAAAAATATAGTTCTCTTTAAAACACACAACTTCAAATAATTTTTGTGGCATATATTATTTTCAAATTGTGCATTATTAATGCTTTACAGCTGAATGATTGACAAACAAGTCATACTTTTGCATTATCTTAAATCAGAAAAGGATCAAAATCAGCTTTTATAATTAGAAATCATTTCTAACAAATCACACATGATTTTGAGAACAGATAGAATAATGATAGATAACTTAGGTATTATCTAAGGCCAAAGTATGAACTGCTACAATAAACAACTCAAAGATATGTTTCCTCCCAGAGGAAATCATAGATATTTGTTTTACATTTTCAGTGGTGATTTAGAACCATTGAAATAATGAAAACCAAACATTAATTCATCTTTAGCAACAGTAAGAGCATGAACTGAAGTATGAGTCTTTTGTGCACAAATGCAACAAATTAGTTTCAAATATTTAATTTTGTTCAAGAGTTTGGGAAACTTTTCAAAGTAAACATTCAATTGGTACTGTGATATATGTAGATTACATATAATAATAATAATTTTCAAACATAGTCATTTGACATGGTGAATACTCATCTTACCATTAAGAAAAAGATTGACAAGAATAACAAGTTAAATATCATGCTTACTTTCTTCCTTTAAACATCTTGTGAATGGGTCACCAGTGAAACCCTGAATACAGCTACATATTGGGTTATGATTCACAACTTGGCATCGTGCATTTAGACCACATGTTCCAGGGCAAGGATCCACACACTTCTGTTTGACACATGCTCTATCTTGTGGACACTCTGTGCTTACAACACATTCAGGTTTACAATTAGGTGGTGTGCCAATATAACCAGCCTGACAAGAGCAGACTGGATGACCATTTATTACACGACATTGGCTGTAGGGCCCACAAGGTGAGGGCTTGCATGGATCTAGCACTGGGGCTTCTGTTGGAGCTGAGATGAAAATGAAGTAAAGAGACATGCATTAAGAACATGCTGCATAAAGAAGGTTTAGAATAACACAAACTTATAAAAAGTATGTAAGTAAATATTGAAGAAAAAATTAAATTAAATAGGTATAAAGATTTTGAGAGAGTTAATAAGTATTATCTTACTAGGTGGAGGAAGATGACATGAGCTTAGAGGATCACCGGTGTAACCAGGTCTACAGCTGCAAGAGGGAGCATGATTGATAACACGACATTCTGCATTCAGTCCACATGTTCCTGGACAGGGATCTACACATTTGTTTCTCACACATGCTCTTGATCTATCACAGTCAGTGTTGAGAACACACTCAGGTCTACAGCCTGCATAAGGGTCGCCTGTGTATTCTGGTAGACATGAGCATGACCCTGCACCATTGTGCTCTTTACATACAGCATTGGCACCACATGGTGATGGGTTGCATGGGTCCAATGGCAACTCAATTGGTTCCTGTACTGTAATAGATAACACAGCTTTTGTGACTACATTTTTAATTGTGGGTTCATTAGCTGGTTGCATGAAGTAATATATACAAGGAGACTTTAAATTCCCCTAAATTCCATTCACAATGTTGTATTTATGAATCTAAAATTCTTAAAATAAGAATTTTACTTGTTATGATCTACTTTATGTATTAATGTTCATAGTAAAACTCCATTCGTTTCTATTAAATTTTGGTAGGTGTATTCTAAGTTAATGTAACTACTTATTTTAAATTTAAAAGCTTATTACTTGTTTTTTTTTATTGCATATACATTACAATGCAAAATTACACTCAGTGTGACAATATAGACGAAAGCAATTGTAGCATTAAGTCTAACTGATGTTCATTTTTCTAGATGCACAATTAATTTTTATTTTAATGATATTATATATTATATTTTAACTTTTGTATATTATAATAATATAAATTAATAGGGATATTAATCATATAGGATGTATGCTAAAAACCTAAATGCTTAATACTTTAAAAGCACTAAGTAAATAGTCATGAATATGTAAGAGAGTCTCTCTCTGCAGACACATTCATGACAGGGAGACACAAACAATGTGGGGAAGATTCCAGATTCCTCTCTGTTTAACTACAAGAAGCAATAAGCCTGCTTCCAAGGATTTCTCACCATGAGACATCTAGGTGCCAAGCTTACATTACTAAAACTTATTTTGCTTAGATATACCTTTAATAAAGTAGTTTTAAAATCATGGGATTAATACCAATTTAATTATTTAACTTTTCTAGAGGGTCAATCATTTTCCTTCTCTGCCCTAATATTCATTAATTTAATTTCTGTTATTCTGGGGCTGCACTGTAACAGTAATTCAGATGGGCACATATTTTTGACTAAATAATAATTTATAATTTAGGGTTTATGTAAAGAAATTAAAGTACCTAATATAAAATAAATAAAACATTTACAATTATTTATTTTAAGCTTATCTCCTATCTTTACTTGTATTAATTTCTTATACATTAAATGTAGAAAAAAAATGTATTCTCTCTTGTTTCTCTTTACCTTGAATAAGATAACTGATGTGCAGTACATTAAAATAAAAATTATATTTAAATATATTTCCAATGCTTGCATTCTCTTACTTGGTATCTGTGAGCAACCTGCAAAAGGATCTCCAGTAAAACCTGGTAGACAGGTGCACACTGGAGCATGTTTTACAACAGTACAAGTTGCCTGAACACCACAAGAACCTGGGCAAGGGTCCCTACAACGTTCATTCTGACAGGCCAAGTTGCTGGGACATTCTGCATTGATGGTACATTCTGGACGACAGTTGGGTGCCCTGCCCACATAGTTTGGCAAGCAAGAACAAGCAGGGGTGTTACCAATTGCACGACACTGAGAATTTGGGCCACAAGGTGAAGGCACACAAGGGTTGCCAGTTGGTGCAAGTGGTTCTAGAAAAGAAATAATGGAAGAGCATGCAAAGTTTGCTAAAAAAGTAAGGCACAAAGAAAAGTAAAATAAGGAAATGAAAAACCATTACAATAAAAGTTGAAAGTATAAAGTATTTGAGGTGATGAAGTTGCTTTAAACAGTGTATCACCAAAAGATGCATATATTTTGCTGATAACATTGGATCTTCATTTCTCTAGTTTTGATGGATCAATATGCTTGATACTTAGCATTTTTTACATTCAAGTTACCTATTATTATGCAGCATAATAAGAGCAAGCCATTAATTAAAATCTGTGTTCACGTCAAAGTGCAGCTGAAGTATAACTTTTTTTATATTACAGAATATACAATATAGTGAATATAAATGTGTTTAATGTCAGATTCACTTTAAAATAATGTTTGTGGTTGTTGTATAAAAAGAATTATAATGTACACAAGAAATATTGGTTTTGTTAGAAATCACAATATGACCACAACCCTGCAATATGATCACAGAAGTTAAAGGGGCTATACAAATGAAATAATTCATATAGTATATTTTGTAGTAATTTGTGATTGGTAAATCAGTTTCTAGTGAAATAAAGATCCAATGTTATTTAAAAGGATTAGTACACAATTATTGACAGCAATAATGAAAATACTGTAGAAACTTAAAAAGTGGAGGTAAAATACTTGTCTTATTTTCAAGATAAAGATTTCAGTTAGAAAGAAAATGTAAAAGTAATGCAATATTGCAGTACTGTTATAGATTAAATTTGTATTAGAAATGTTAAAATAAAAGCTCTTACTCTTCTCTTCTTTGATGCACCTAACAAAGGGATCACCAGTGAAGCCAGGCGTGCAGCTACAAATAGGGTTGTGATTAACAACCTGGCAACGAGCATTTAGACCACACGTTCCAGGACAAGGATCCACACACTTTTGATTAACACATGCTTTATCCTGTGGACATTCTGTGCTCACGACACACTCAGGCTTACAGCTAGGTGGCGCACCAATATAGCCAGCCTGACAAGAGCAAACAGCATGTCCACTAACCACACGACAAACACTGAATGGCCCACAAGGTGAGGGCTTACATGGATGCAAGCGAGGTGGCTGCGTGGGAGCTATAAAGGAGGAAAGAAAAGAAGAAACACATGCTCTGAAAATACTCTTAGGAAAGTAATTCTAGGTTTTGTGTATCATTTGACAGAATATGAAAGTGACACAGAAGGAAGCATTATTAATGCAAGTAGAGTAAAGTACCCATACTTCGGGTGGTTGCCTAATTCCAGGTAGCTAAATGTCTCCCTTGCTTGGTGCTGCACTCTCCAGTTGGCTTAGAAACCAGTAGCAAAGGTCATTCTAATGCATTGTGAGTATGGTACCGATCCTGTTGATGAAATGAAATGACCTGTTATTTATGGATGCTCTTTAACTGCTTTGGTTCTCAGTGTCCCATTCTATATTGGGCGTGAAAGATTGCTTAATTTTGCTCAGAGGCCTCTCTTATCAGGCTTGAGGTTCTTTTACGTGCCGTAAATCTATGACACGGGACCCACAGCTTTACTTCCCTTCCGAAGGAAGCCATGCTAAGGATTTTTACGCCTGAAAAAAATCCATCGTCCTCCGCCGGGTTTGAACCCGCGACCTTGGGTATATGAAGTTAGCATGGTAACCATTACACCACGGAGGGCGACGATCCTGTTGATGTGTTATTCTCCACAACCATCACTGCATTTTGGTCAAGATTAAACATTTTCCTCAGAGTTCATTTGGAAGTCTAGGTAAAACATAGTTTATAAGTATTTCATAATAAACGGTAGTTTGAAGCAAACTCTTTTGTATTTACCTGACAAAACATGTCATTTGCCATTTACTTAAGGTTAGGTTGCTCCTAAATAAAAGTAATGGATGGATAGTAATAATAGGTAGTAATAGATTGCTTAACTTCTGGTACTCAAAATTTGGTATCAATTTATACAAACAGATGTTCTAGATTTTATTACAGATTCCTACAAAAGGTGACACTCATGGGAACTAGAATCTATGCGGAAAGGAGAGAAGAAAGAATCAGAGAGCCATGAAATGACAGGATCATGGTAAGAAAGACTCTGACTCAATTTTGAAATATTTGAGAGACACATTATCTGAATATAAATAGGACGTGAAGTGCATTTACTGCAATCATCTATAGTAAACTGATACCTCTAATGAGATCTGGATTAAGTGTATTGATTGCATATCATGAGCTTTGTGCAGGAGTCGAAGATGATACTTGGAAAGATTTTAAATGTGACTTATATGTAAAAGAATACAAAATCTGAACATCCTTCTTGTGACCAAAATATATGCAGAGTAACCAACAATTATGCAGCACTCTTTCAAAAATTAAATTAAATTGAGTTTTAGTTATGGGTGTTCTTTAGTTATACTGTGGTTTTCAGCTTCCCATTCTAAGTTGAGCTTATAAAATCACTTAATTTTGATAAGAGGTATTTTTATCAGATATGAGGCTCTTTTAAGTATCATAACTCTACAACATGGAATCACCGGCTTTACTTTCCTTCCAAAGGAAACCAGTATTTATGCCCAAAAAATTAATTGCTGCTGGGTTTGAATTCGCAATCTTGGGAACTAGTGGCTAGCATGTTATCCCTACATCACAGAAGACCACTCTCTCTACTGAGGCAAACTTTTTGTGTGAATAAGGCTATGTTATTAACTCATTAAACTTTAGTGTTTATTTCCAACCTGTAAACCCAAAATTAGGAACCATATCTTTCGGAAGTAAAAATTACATGTTTTAATTTTTTGTTCTGCTGTTCATGAATAATGAACATGTAAAAGATTTTTGGAAAGGGCAACATTTAAATATTCTTTAGTAAACTAAAACAATCTTGCATAATTTAAAGACTGTTTTTATTTGTAATCTTAAAGTTTAAAACCGTTCCCGATAATAGGGTACTTTCCTCTACTTCTAGAACTAACTTCTTAAAAATGTTTATAACACAACTTATGCAAAAATTTCTTCAATTTAGAGTTGCCATACCTCATAGAAATCTGGAATTTTCAATAAAAAGGAAGTTCAAGCTGTTTAAGCAAAATTCCGGACTTCTTGTCCTTCAAGATATGAGAAATATAAATTGCACACAGACTCTTAATTACCAAATACCTGATTTTCTTCATTTCTCAATATTCCAATCATTACATTGCAAGTGATACTGTATAAGTTTTGATTTTGGATGGAGAATTTTTAAGTTACTTTCTTTGTTTATTCTTAATTATTACATTGTGATTAATTTTGGTGTTCAAAATGAGTAAATGCTGAGGCTAATTTCAGAAATAACTCTGCCTTAAGATATCTTATATACTTTAAAATATCTTATTTAAACAAATATTTTTGGAAATGCACAGTTTTTATTGAACACAAATAAAATTGTGAACAAAACATCTGAAACATGGTAGTAATTTCTAAATTACTAAATTAAATTCAATTTCTTACTATAAAGGAATCAACACAGTAAAACACTAAAAGACAACATGCAACTAATGATGGAGGCAAGTGCATTTTGATAAACAGCTATAAGTGAAGCTGGATAGTGAATTTGAAAATGCTGTTATAAACTGTCCAATTGTTTTCATAAGAAGTGTCTCATTGAATAACATTTTTAACTTTTATAAAGTGATTTCTGTTTTGTTGATGTTCATCCAATAGAGTCTGAAAATTACTGTCTCAGTTTTATGGGAGATAATGGCAACTCTGTCTGGTTTATTTTATTATTGAAGGCAAGATCATGCTATAGTAAACACATTACATATACTCAGAAGTAGCATAAATGAAAGGCAGAAAGAAGAAACATGTTCTTACTAGGTGTGAAGAGATGACAAGAAGATAGAGCATTGCCAGTATAGCCAGGTCGACAGCTGCATGAAGGAGCATGATTCACAACACGACATTCAGCATTAAGTCCACATGTTCCAGGACATGGATCAATGCATTTATTCCTCACACATGCTTTTGATCGATCACAGTCTGTATTGAGAACACATTCAGGTCTACAGCCTGCATATGGATCACCCGTATATTCAGGGAGACATGAGCAAGACCCAGCACCATTACGTTCTTTACAAACGGCATTGGCACCACATGGTGATGGATTGCACGGGTTTTGTACTTCCACAGGTACTTGTGCTGCAATATGCACAAAATTATTTATTTTATTTTATCCTACAGTTCTAAAGAGAATTATGTCTTCCTTCTTAAAATAAACTCTAATAAAACATCAAATAGTGCAGAATTAATTCTAATTGCTTCAAAATAATAAAAGTATTTTTAAAGTATTTTAAAAGTATTTTATAAGGTTATAATTACTTCTTATTTTATCTTAAATACTAAATTATTTCTATCCCTGTAAGAACTTTTTAACATTACATAGGAAATAAAGCATCTTGTATCTAAATAAAGTGAAGTTTTTAATATATTCTCTTACATGGCATGGGTGAGCATCCAGCAAAAGGATCTCCAGTAAAACCTTGTAGGCAAGTACACACGGGAGTATGTTTCACTACCACGCATGTTGCTTGAACTCCACAAGAGCCAGGGCAAGGGTCCCTACATCGCTCATTTTGACAGGCCAAATTACTAGGACATTCTGCATTAATAGTACACTCTGGACGACAATTGGGTGCCCTGCCTACATAATTTGGCAAGCAAGAACAAGCAGGGGTGTTGCCAATAGCACGGCACTGAGAATTTGGGCCACAAGGTGAAGGCACACAAGGGTTACCAGTTGGTGGAAGAGGTTCTAAAAAAGAGATGCATTGAAGTATAGTATAGCAGTTGTAGCAAAGAAACTTTCACACCACAGAGATAATATGTGTGATTAAGCATGCACACAGCATTAAATTTATTACAGGATCATTCCATGTAACTTACATTTAGAGGTGTACATTTCTGCAGTTTCTACTACTTGCACTTGTCTGCCCTGGAAGGTAGACTTCCTGTAAGCAGGCTTCTGCAATGTTGGGCAGGTTAAGAAAAACTGGCTTATACTCCCTGACAGCAGGATTGGGATTGGGAAACATGTCTCTCATACTTTTTCTTGACTTTTAATGGTAAACAGCTAAGCGTTATTTTCATGCATGGCCTTATGATACAACATCCTAATGCTTTAATACTATAAGATTTAAATTGTTTTCCATAAATTATTATATCCTTCACACTGCTAATGAAATAATAACATGGCACAACTTTAGAACTGCCCAGAAAGCTTACATTGGAAATATTTCAACCATTACGTTGAAAACATATTTAATATAGTTTGAGAAGTTTGCAATGGTTTTCAGTTTTGGAATTTGATATGTTTTAAGCATCATTTCATCATCATCATCATCATCTTCATCACCACCACCATCATCATCATCATCATCATCATCATCATCATCATCATATCCTTCAGCTTTCAGCTGTTCAAATTGTATGCTTTAATAATGCACACAAATGACCTCAAATGTTTTTGAATATCTCATAATTATTTGTCAAGTTTTTTTTCTGTCATGGTTTAATATTGCGTACTCTCATAGAAGGGATCCACGATTTGCATGAAGGAGATTTTCATTATTATCTTTAAATTTTTTCGATTTTTATTTAGGAATAAAAATGTTATTTTGATTATTTGATTAGGTAAATAAAGTTATTAAGGGATTCTTTTGGCTTTGGCACCACAAAGACATCCTTTTAAACTAGATATAATCTAAAATAAGAACTAAAGCTTTCCTGGCGACGTGTTAATTCAAAATCTTCTCGGGCTTCTAGCCAGGTAAAAACTTGGCTTGACACCTGTAGGTATAAATGTTAGGTCTGCACTGTATGCTCTGTATGTAGGGAAGGGTTGCAGAAAATAAAATACTTCCTCCACTCATCCAAGATAAGATCTTGTGTATGTTGCCTAAGCAAGTTGGCCTGGGTAAGAGTAGGTCAAACACTATACACCTCTACTTACATAAGAGAATACTGAAAGACATTTAATCAAATTTGATTCTTTACAAAACTCCCAATTTGTCCTTTATTTGTAGGAATGCAAAGTGATTTATTCTGCAGATTGAGGAACACAAAACTCACCACACATACTTCAAATTGTGGCTCTCATCACCTCCTTTCACATGGAATGATCCTATTGTAAAAGGACTATAAGTAGTGTAATTACTCCTTATGTCACCCTCTTTTAAGTCCAGCAGGAGGAAAAGTATGAGAAGATGGAAGTTGGGAGAGAAAGGTAGTACAATAGAGAGGGAAATAGTGTATAGGCATGAGTATGACACCATGTGTATGTGTGTAGGCATGTGCCCACATGTACAAGCACATATCAACTAAAACAAGAATTAAAACTGAAGATCATGCAACTTTAAGCAAAATATGAAAAACTCAATGAAACAAGACCAGTATTTCTGCAATTGTAGGTTGTATACTATGTTATAACTCAAGATATGCAAAAATAGACTAAAATTTTTTACTTTCACATTATTAAATTGCTTAATAGTCACTTTTAAATCTTCCTGGTATTTGTCACCAAAACTCATGATTTTGATAGCTTAGACTGCTTAGTTTAATGTGGTTAAAACTTAAATATTATGCAGCACTCACTGTAGCTCAAGCATTAACAGGGCAGTGGATCTAATGAATTCCCTGATGTTAAAAAGGCAAATACCAATATAACACACACCAGTAGAGCAGCACCCATCCCTTAAAATGCCAGAGCTGAGGAGATCAGGTTTGAAAGTCCATCTTGCTGATTCCCAGATCTGATTATGTACACTTGTGAAAATTTTTATTGTAAAACTATTTCATGATGGAATGTACACCCTTGGAAAACTTCAACTTTTTCCTCAGACTGGTTGGTTTATGACAGTATGCTTGGATTTCACAAGAATAAACAGCCCCTTAATTTATGGTTGTAAATGCTGTAACTCATTTGTAAAATGACAAGCAGTTTTTGTGACACTTTTACAGCCAGCTGATGTTGATGAAGAGAAGATGTGGATAAAATATTGCATATTAGGTTATGTAGTCACTCATAAATGTGTGGAAATAATTATACTCTAATTTTCAGAGCTATTTGTGTACTATTAGTTTGAATATGTCTGTTTCTATTTAATATATTATTAACAGATATTCAGTAATAAAATTAATATTAGTGTTATTTTAATATCATTAGAAAAGTGACTATGAAGGCAAACAATAATTGCAGTGTCAACATATTTCTGAATTTTCAGCCAAGGTGATATATTAGTGAGTACCCAACCAAATCTATCTTCACAGTTACATTGTTTGAGGCCTAAATTTTATAAAAATTAAGTAATTTTGAATTCTAAGTATGTTTCTTTGTTTATAAAAGCATTAACTTTTTATTTAATATAGCTAGAATGACTTTGAGTGCAGCTTTACTGTGGAGTTTTTTTAACTTATATTCTGAAAAAAAGTATTTATTATACAAAAACATGTTTTAGTGGGACATATTATACTCTTTATAAAATTAATGTATACTATTACAAATGGATGTTATAATATCTGGACGTTATGATTGAAAAATTTTCACCATTGTATCTATTAAACATAGATAGCATCTTTAGACAATAATAATTCTTGATAATTAGCTACTCTTCACTTAAAATGCCATAGCATTAACTACCATTAGACATATCAGGTCTCTGGTATTCTCAGCCGGCTTTGGAAAACTGATCAGTTCGGAAGAAAGAAAGAAAAAGAAAAAAAAAAGAATAAAACTCGTGGAACTAAGCAATCATTCACTAATTGATTTTATTATACCTATTTAATATCTTGGCATTTTAACAAAGGCAGTCATGTTTCATTAAACTTTCATAATTTCGCATAGAGAATTGTGAAAGTGCAGCTAAAATACAGAATGTTGAAGAATACAAGAATAAAAGAGAAGAAATAAGTCTTACTTTTCTCTTTCTCGCATCTCACAAAAGGATCACCAACATAGCCCAAAGTACAGCTACATACAGGGTTATGATTAACCACCTGACAGCGTGCATTGAGCCCACATGTTCCAGGGCAGGGGTCAACACACTTTTGATTCATGCAAGCCTTGTCTTGGGCACAATCTGTGCTTACTACACATTCTGGACGACATGCTGGAGGTGTGCCAATGTAACCAGTTTGACATGAGCATACTGCATGACCATTTACAGTCCTGCAAATGCTAAATGGTCCACATGGTGAAGGCTGACAAGGATTCTTTGGCTGTTCTGGAGCTGAGTTGAAGGGAAAAAAGAAACATAAAGACCTTGAAGTACATGCATATTTAAAATAACACAAAATATTTTAAGCAAAGCTTATTGCCAGAAAAAAAAAGAAAGGAAAAAAATAAAAAGGAAACTAATATTCCAATAAAGTAGTATTAATAAAGAATAAAGTATATGAATAAAAATTAAAAGTTTATGTGCTTGCCACAAGATAGATCTTCAGCAAGTTATTATCTGAAGAATAAAGCTTGAAAAACACAAAAATACACAAAAGAATACTTATGAGCTTTCTTTCAAGAATCAATGAATGAAAATATAGTTACAATAGCTTCATGATTCTACATATAAACATTAAAAATAAAATTATTTTGGGTTATGGTTTAGTTGGTATAGATCTAAAATGTATGCAGGTACTTTGTATTTTGTAGGAACTTTTATGATTATACATTACAGGTCTGTAAGTACATTCTTTCATGGTCTCAAACATCGTTCTTGGCAGAAAGCTCTGAAGTGCAATAGAAAAATGGCAGCTTACGAGCAGAGGGTGGAAGATTGCAAGAGCTTAAAGGATTCCCAGTATAGGCTGGGAGGCAGCTGCAAGAAGGTGCATGGTTTACAACACGGCATTCTGCATTCAGGCCACAGGCTCCTGGGCAGGGATCTACACATTTGTTTCTCACACATGCTCTTGTTCTACTGCAGTCTGTGTTGAGAACACACTCAGGTCTGCACCCAGTATATGGGTCACCTTTGTATTCAGGCAAACATGTGCATGAACCAGCCCCATTACGTTCTTTGCATACAGCATTAGCACCACAAGGTGATGGATTACAAGGTTCCCTTGCTTCAACAGGTTGAATCACTGTAATTTGACATGAGAATATTGAAGGCATTTAACAATAATTCAAAGCAATGTTTCAGAGTTATTATCAAATTTTCATTAAAGAGTAGGAATTAATGTTAACTTAAAAATCAGAAATATTAAAAGTCCAGTTCTGGATAAGTTTACATTCAATAGAAGACATTTTCACTGTTTATAACACCTTGAAAAGCTATCATTAATTCAATATTTAGGAAATTCTCTACTATTCTGAAAAGAACATTATGCCATGTTATCTCTATAACTGTTTAAGCAGTTCCATAATAAAAATTGCATGGTATGACCTCTAATACTTGGTAATTAACATCTAATGTTTATTTTATTTCCCTTTGGATGCTTTTTGTTTCATGTCCGTTACTTTCTCTACAGAACTATGTAAATAGTGTATACAGAAGGTATTGTATTCCACCCAAAATTTTCATATTGATATTCGCCAGAAATATAAGTTTTGTGGTCACCTGAATCCAAAAACAGGCATTTTTAGAAAAAGGTCAGCATGCATGTACACGCGTGCATACAAAAAATATAAATCTCATTAAAATACACAAGTATATTTTTGTCGTAGAGTTGTAAGTTTTGGAGATGTTCCTTGTTGGTTTCAATTTTAAACTAAGTAACTTTTCCTAAATGAGTTTAAAAAACTATTTTGAATGTTAACAAGGTGTCAATTTCCAGAATTACATCAGCGCCATGGATGGTGCTAGAATTTTGTCTTGCAGGAGTTCTTTAGTATGCCAGTAAACCTACTGACATGATACTGACACTTTTAAGCACACTTAAAAACTATTGGTCTCAGCCATGTCTGAACCGATAACCTTGAGTTCAGAAGGCCAAACCCAGACCAACTTTCTCAAATGTGGTCACCTTTTGTTTCATCTCTCTTGTTTTGGCAATGCAAAGGAACTGAACTTCAATTATTCACATAGTGACCAGCTTTTAAAAGATTTAACTATTGCTTTAGTCTAGTGTATTTTCGTATTTCCCTTCTGCTTAGAAGGAAGCAAATAATATGCTAATGTTTAACTTGATTAGCAAGATGCAGATAAAAAAATAATCTTCTGTAAGAACAGTTTGTTTGCAGAACAGGTAGAGAAAATCATGTGAATTGAACATTTTTTTTTTTTTTTTTTTTTTTATTGTGTTGAAATCCATTTGATTGTGGATAGGTAATTTCTATTTTCTTCCTTTTGTGTTTCCCTCCCACAGTGAAAGAGATATTTCTCTCCAAAAGTTATGATTTCCTGATGAGCAAGGCTGTGCAACTAGTATAACCATTTCAAATATCAGCATTTCAATTCTGATTTTATTCAGTGTGCAATTCACCACTGATAGCAAGTATCCGTCTTAATAAGTAATTTTCAGGTATGTGACAAATTTATTTTTAAATGTATAAAATGACAATGTTTAATTGCTTTAAATATAAGTGCTAAATTTCATAGAACCAAAAAGACTTGAAAATTTGGGAAACATAAATAACACAAAAGAGAGATGTTAATGTCATGCATGGAGTATCAAACCCACCATTGCTATAGGATGAAGAATGAAGAAAGGATATTCCCCTCCCTTAATGTGCTAGTATTAAAACCCATGACATTGCTTTACAGTTTCTCACATTTTAAACAAAATAATTTCATCTTAGTATTAGGTAAAAATATGTATTCCAAACTGGACTTTTATTTTCATTATTTATTTTAATTTGTAATATTACATTAAATATTAATAGGTGATGCATAGTTTTCAAATTAAACATTGATTCAAAAATCATGTTTTCCTAAACATTCTTCATTGTGAAACACCTTTACAATGAACAATAATAGAAAGATTTAGTAGTAATACGAAATTGCTGGCAAGTGATAATTCTATGTGGTGTTACACTTTATGATACCTTTATTCTTTGAAAGGCAGATAAATGTTCTCACTAATAGTTGTATAATTATTTTAGTTGTCTTGCAACTAGCAGGTGCTGTTCATGCTTGTAAGCAAATCTACAACACGGCTTTTAAGTAAACACCAGTTAGGAAAAATAACTTATTTCTCATATAGCTAAGCATACATTTACTTGAGAGAAAACTCACTGCATAAAATTTGAAGCTCTCCCCATTTCATATCCTGTAGCAACAAATGACATAGTTGTTCAAGTTGTAAACCCCTAATACAAATAATGAAAAGTTGGTCTAGAGGATATTTTACTTGATAATCATCTCAGCTTCCCCCCACCCCCACATTCACATATATTTGCTCTATAATTAAACAAACAAACAAATATTCACTCTTTCTTTCCCTCTCTCCATACACACATTTTGCTTATTACAGTAATTAAATAATAAAAAGCTACAATTAAGATCTCTAATATTATTAATTTGTTTGTACAGAGGATGTGTATGCTCTTACATTGTGGCATTTTGGAACATCCTGAAAAAGGATCACCAGTAAAGCCTGTTCGGCACTGACATATGGGAGCATGCTCAATAGCTACACATGTTGCGTGTGGACCACATGAACCAGGACATGGATCTTTGCAATGTTCTCTCTGGCATGCCAAATTATTTGGGCACTCTGCATCAATGGAACACTGTGGACGACAGTTTGGAGGCCTTCCTACATAATTTGGAAGACAAGAACATGCTGGCCGACCATCTATCACTCGACAGTGTGAATTTATACCACATGGAGATGGTATACATGGATTTGTGCTTTGTACAGGATGTAGAGAAGGCTCTAGAAAGAGAACAGATATCCACATGCATAAACCACATGCAGCATGCAATGAATTTATGCAATTAAAAAATACAATAAAACTTCTAATGTCTTTAAGTTGCAAAACTAATTAGGCCTCTTTAAGGAAAACAGGCACAAAAAATATTGTGAAATTGCATGCATTTAAGAATTTGTTGCTAAGACTCTATAAGGAAGATAAAGCAAGAAAAACTGAACCATGTTCTATTTTTGTACAATTACTTTAAAGGTGAACTACTAAGAGAGAAGTCATATGCTATTCATTCAGGACTAATTTCAAATAAAATGTAAATATGCATCCTGAAGTTTGCTTACTATCAGGAGAAATGAGTGTGATTTTTTTATACTTCCACTGTTTCTGATAGATTTGTCATACAAATTGTCTATCACTGTATGGCAGCATTTAAACTGCTGCTGTTTAAACCAATATAACTATGTAAATAAATAAAAAAAACTATTTAACTCTTAATGAAAGTTCAGGTAGCACTACTTAATGGTACAATAAAAATATTATAAAATATTACCCTTGGACCAGCAATTAGATAGCAGGATGGCAAAGATTTCACACACAATTATTTTGATAAACTCTCTTTAAGTAAGCAAACCACAAGATGATGAAAGCTTATATAAAAGAAAGGTGCTTACTTTCTTTTTTAATGCACTGAACAAAAGGATCCCCTGTGAAACCTGGCATGCAGCTACATATAGGATTGTGATTCACAACATGACACTGTGCATTCAGGCCACAAGTACCAGAGCAAGGATCCATACACTTCTGAGTAACACATGCTTTGTCCTGAGGACATTCTGTGCTAACTATACACTGGGGTTTACATGCAGGTGGAGAGCCACTGTAATGTGCTTGGCAAGAACAAACAGCATGGTTGCTCACTACTCTGCATACACTGTATGGTCCACATGGAGAAGGTGTACAAGGATTCTTTGGGGCCAGTTCCTGATTTTCAGCAGCTAAAGATACAGAAGAAAGTCACAAACAGATCATGCACTAAATATCATGCAGACAACATAAACAGAAAGCATACTACAAAGAACTAAAGAGCTATGTGGAATTCAGCCAAATTGTCTAAAAAGCTATCTGAAATTATGTAACTGCTTTGTTTCTTACAATATACTAATTAGAAACCAATGTATTTATTAATTTTATTTGTACCATTAAGGCAGCAGAAAGGTTTGCACATGACTGTTGTGAAGTTACAGAATTCTAAGGAAAAAATTGTTCAATCATTAACATATAACAGAATATTGGTATTACTATAGTCTCTAAATTTATGATCAGATGTGCATTTAATTTTTTAAATAAAATGTTATGAAATTTTATTTAGAGGCTGAATTCCACTTCTAAAACAGAGAAAATTAGCTTACTAGGTTTTCCTAAATGGCAGGAGACAAGAGCATTGCCAGTGTATCCAGGCATGCACATGCAAGAAGGCGAGTGATTGATGACACGGCATTCAGCATTGATACCACAGGATCCTGTGCATGGGTTGCGACACTGATTGTTTACACATGCTTTGTCTCGGGGACAATCTGTATTAAGCACACATTCAGGACGGCAGCCCATGTAGGGATCTCCAAAATAACTGGGTAGACATGTGCAAGAACCTGCACCATGGTGTTGGGAACATACCGCATTGGTTCCACATGGTGAAGGATTACATGGCCCCTTTGGATTTTCTGTTATCACTGGTACTGCTGCAGAGTTTATAGAATAATACATTTAAGATCTGCTTAGTCATTTACTGCTTCTGTACAGCTACAACTAGAATGTGCACTCATAATGCATCAAGACATAACACTAAAGTTCTCATTCACTACTTATCTATGTTCAGGTACTTAATTTAACCAGCCTTACACTCTTTTCATTTATCCAGTTACAAAAGATAAAGCATTTTCTCCTCAGCAGTTACAGGAGAATTCCTATTGCTCTCTTGTACTCAAAGGTGTTTACTCTGCACTCAAAGAGGATTAATAAATACTCAGCTTATTATTGATAGTTCAGCATCCTCTTAACAGTAGTCCTAAAAGGCTGCATGCTAAGATAGTTTCCACAAAATGTGGTTATTATAGGAAGAAATAAATTATGCCTATGATTACTACTTTTATGGAGTATGAAGTCCTTTTCTTTAAGACTCACTTTTAGGGAGACAATTTTATTTCTCTCCATAATCAACTTCCATTATATCCATAAGCATTTTGTATCTATTTTTGTTCATTAAGCCTGAAGCTTTTAATAGTGTTAAGTTTAATGTGTTTAAGCTGCAGGTCATAACGAACACACTATTTCTTGTCAGTGATCAATAATAATGATATAAAACTATCATCACATACCATACAGTTTGTATGTGAATATCCTATTAAAGATGAATAAGCTACTTTAAATATTGTATACAGTGCCAAAATATTTACAGACACTTATATTAGCCAATTACAAACAGGTAATTAAATGCTGTTGTTTGCTCAAGAAATATAGACCAAAGAAAAATTCCAAGGAATACTAAAGTAATGTTATAAGATTTGTTTTTACATACTAGCCAACTATAGACAAGTTGGAAAACTGACTCTGACTTAAAAATTCAGTGCCAGGGCAGGGGCGCAGATCATGGATCTTTGGTTATTCCTGCCAATGCTCATACTGCTTGAGCTATCATGGCAGTGATTATAATCATAACACAATTAACATTAAGATTGGTAATGTATGGCCTGTAAATTTAAAGCACTTGCAGCATTGCAGGTTGCCTGAGAGAAATGACATCTATAGCAGTTGAGGTCCCCTTGCGGGTTTTCTGGGATATTTGAATCAGATAGAAGGTGTGCATGCAAGCATGGTAGCTCAAGGTGTAAGAGCACATCATGGATAAACAATGCCAATGTTTTAAGCCTTGGCCATGATACTGAATTTTTCAAGCCTTATTCAACTTATAACACTTAAATAAGACTGCAGCTAATTTTCTAGACTGGAGCAAGCCAATCTAACATAGATACATTGTTCTCAGTAGCAGCCCTTAAAATAGAAGCACTATTAAAGGGAGGAAATATACAAACATTGGTAAACAGCGGTTTTTAAATACTATAAATCAGCAATAAAGTATTCTACTTTCTAAGCTTACCTAGACACTCCTCATGAATCTAGGCTTTTATCATCATGGCTAATAAAGGTGATATTTGCCATCTTTTAAAAAACAAAATTAATGAAAACTTTGCCTTTATAAAGTACATTCCATCTCAAGATGTTATTGATTATGAGGTTTATTATTGGAAGTATATACCATAACAGAAATCCACTTCATGATTACTTTATGGTTTCTGTACAGAATGAAATAAAAATAATAAGTTATCTCTTGCCAGCGTTTTTCGTAAGTGTATTTACTTTTGCACAATTAACACAAAACAAAGTTGCAACTATTTGCTAACAGTTCCTGCCTGCATTATCTGGTGTAGAAGAAAAAAAAAATACTGTAGTTCTTTTATACTTTCAAATAGCTATTTACATTTTTGAAGGAAGTAACAGAATCCTTCATAATGTAATAAGTGATAGCTATGCATCAACAAAATTCCACTCAAGCACAAAAGAATATTATGTTCCCTAAAATATGCATTTACTTATTTCAGTTGTATACTTATTTGTTTATCAATAATTGCACATATGCAGAATATGTTCTTACTTGGTGGTATAGGTGCACAGCCTGAGAAGGGATCTCCAGTGTGCCCTGGTAAACATGTGCAAACTGGACCATGATTCACCACTCTACAAGTAGCCCTAGGTCCACAGGACCCTGGGCAGGGATCCAAACAACGTTCCCTCTGGCATGCCTGATTGCTAGGGCATTCAGCATTGATAGTGCACTGAGGACGGCAGTTAGGTGCTCTACCCACATAATTGGGCAGACAAGAACAAGCTGGTGTGTTACCAATGGCTCGACACTGAGAATTAGGCCCACAAGGTGAAGGTACACAAGGGTTACCAGTTGGAGGTAAAGAAGGTTGCACTGGAATAACAGGTTATAGAAAGTGTCAAAGAACTACAAATCTAGAAGCATGTTTGCAATTAAGAATAAAGGTTTTACAGTTTGTGGAAGTGTAAATCAGATTAAGTTGATGTTAAAATAAGTAGCATAAATGAAATATAAAAGAAAGAATTGCTAATTTCAGTTATATATGTAAAGGAAAGACTCAACAAACTCACTTCACAATTCACAAAAGCATTATGTTTAGAAAATGTGAAAGTAAACTATCTAAGAAATGAATTTACTTTAAATTATTTAAAACATGCATTTCATCATCCTTCCTTTACATTTCAAATTAGACCAACAAGCTTTAATTATGTAAGTACAATAAGTGTAAATAAGTTCAGTTTAGGAACAAAAGTAATGAGCTGTCAATGAATAAAATAGACTAATTTTTTTTAGAGCATAGAATTTTTGAGTTCTTGAGTTAGAAAATTTGTGCAGACAGAAAAATAATGTTGAGTTTAAGTTGTCTACAAAATTCTGAGATTTAACTTGTTTTGAATTTGTAGGAATATGCCTCTATCCTAAATATTCTTCACTCTTTAACTTTTTTAAGATGTATCATCATAATTATTACCACCGCTATACCACCTGTCACCCTAAATGGGACACATAGGGACCTCTGTTAAGATTTTATGTAATTAGTCAACCTTCTGTCCATCGTTAGAGCTGCAATAATGGGGATTAGCAGCAATTAAAATTTTGAATTTAGTATCTGCAGTTGGACTAAGCAGCAGAAAATGCCATTTGCATATAAAAATGAATGAAAATGTTGCTCAGGAGCCCTTCCTCTTAGGGTATCAAGTTCTTTTATGTCTAAATAATCATTAAAAGGTACCAATCATTTCCAAAGGAAACCAGCCAAAAAAGCTCTCACTGTCTTCTATCTGATTTGAACCCACAACCTTAGCAATTAGAAACTAGGATGATAATCCCTTCACCTTAATATCGACAATTACTTGAATTGAGGCTTTTGTTTATGTTATTTCCATTCGGGCAAATTGAATTATCTTAATCAATTTAAAGAGGATAACAGCTTATATTTGCCTAGAGGTACTTATGTTTTCCAGGTCATTCTCCTAAGTATGCTGATATAAGACTTGTGTCAATTGTGGAAAATTCTGTTCCCTTTTAATTGTACCCATCAAATAATTACTTCAGCTTGTAGTTTCCTTCTTGTTCAAGTAGACCATCTGAATTAACCAAATTAAATTACAAGTTCTTGATTTTTCTTTCCCAAATGTATGACAACAGCTTTAAATATTTTTCAGTTCACTTCATTTTTGTAATATTGCTTAACGAGCATAAATTGTTTTCTTTGCTATCCCTTAGGTATTATTATTGATCATTATTGCACTCATCACAGTCAATCTCTCTGATCTGTATTATGCTGACTTATGTAATTATTACTGTTTAACCTTCCATTTGTGCATTATACCCAATAATGCATTTGTTTTTCATATGCCAGTTTTTACTGTTTGCCTTTGAAAGGTGCCTTCTGTCTGATAGTCTATTGTAAGCTGGTTACAATGCTTTCATTATAATTGGTACATTTCCAGTAAAATAGAATTGGCATACCATGTGACCAAAATCTTTTTTACCTGGCTGAAATCTACAATAGTTTGGCTTTCTCTACTTAGTGCTTTGTATCAAATTTTTGATACTTCCATCCAAAATTTTGATACTGAGATTTCACTGTAAATAAATGTTTTATAGGTCCCCTGAATTTAAAAAAAGCATTTTTAGAAAAAGGTCTGCACATGTGTATGTGTGAGTGTCCCTATGTATGTGAACACGATAACTCAAAAATTAAAAGTCGATTAAATACCAAATTATATATTAAGTTCACCATCTTTCAAGAATGCAACATGAGATTTTTAAGATTTTATTTTTGCCCTTTGCTTGGAAAAAATTTTAAAAATTTTGATTTTCTCATAAATGGCTCTAACAATTTTGATTAAAATACTATATATTAAAGATACCTACAAGAAAAATAAAATGTATATCTTGAATTTTCTTGGAATGTCTCTGAAGTTCTCTCCATTCTGGATGGCTTTTGCATAACTGGTAAACCATAAGAGATAGACAAGAAGTTACTGCACAAAAAATGTAGAGCTTGTTAAAACACACAATTTATGTCATATACAATTTTTTTTTAGAGTTAACATTTCCAAGATATTTTTTGTTATTAGTTTCAATTTTAAAATACTTTGAATTTTCTCATGCAAGAATTTGTCAACTCCTGGCCATGTAAAGAGATCAAATTTCAAATACACAGCAATCAACTTTTAAAAGATTGCTGTAGCCTAGTGTGTACCCTATTTGCCTTTCAACCTATAAGGAAGCAAGTAATTTTTGCTAATGTTTATCTCAATTAGTATAAAGTAAAAGAATTAACTATTTAAGAATAATTTATTACAGAGATGAAGAGAAAGTCATGTGAATGGAACACATCAGATTTTTAGTTAGCTCATACTAAAAACTAGACTTGGTTTGCTGGAGTGAATGATTTGAGGAAAAGAGCAATATGGTAGTAATGTGATACGTAATGTGTAACACTCTCATTATAGATTAATGAGTCAGAAACTTGAAACATATTATTTTTTAAATACCTGGAAAATATTTTTGGGAATCTTTGTAGCCATCTTTGGCAGTTTCATAATTAAATTTGATTCCCTGGGAAGTCTGTGGAGTAGTCTAGTGGTGGGAGCTGTTGATATCATAATGAACTTCCAGAGGCCCTTTGGTGAAGGCATATCAGAATTCATCAGCTGGTCTACCATAGACAACTCCACTGCTTCCATAAGAAATCAAATTTACCCGTGAATTTACCACAGACAACTCCACTGCTTCCATAGTAAATCAAATTTACTCGTGAAACTACAGAAAAGGGGTATAAATGGACTATAACTGTAGCTGCTACAATAAATGGAGTACAAAATGGAATGTGAAAAATCGATTTAAGGTTGTGTTATCAACAGCGAAGGTACCTGAAAACATCTTCCTGGTATTTAAAATACAATTGATGTCGGGTTTCAACTTTCTGACTTGTTAATAGTAACACATGACTGTTTCCAAGCTTCTGTCTAATCAACTCTCAGTTGTATTATATCTAGGAAGTAAACTTTTCAGTCCCTGGTTTGCATGATATTTATAATCAGTAAAATGCATTTTTTGCCAGTTGAGAATTTGTCATTATTGCTGCTACACATGCAACAAGTTATTGATTGACCCTGCAGTGGGCTGGTCAGCATGCTAAGTTCTAAATGCAAAAATTTGATTTCTAGTAAGGTATAAGAAAACAACTTCTCTTCACTTAGGATTATTCTCTACTATCCTTAGAGTCTTGAAAATATGATTGTATGAATGAAATAAAATAAAATGAATAAAACTAATACCATCAGTTGTTACAAGTCAAAACCATTTATATAAGTATAAAAATTAACATTGGCTATAGATTCCTCCTCCCCCTCCCATAAAAAAATCGCTTATAAATAATCCAACTCATCTAGATGCCATGTGACAGATTATGTCAAGATTGTAGAGCAAGTTTGGGAGGCTCGAATTATTTCACTTAGCTTTTTAAAATTTAAATACAGCTATTAGCTTTTCAATACACTGTACAGCTCATTACCAAGAGAAAAACATGTAAAGTCATGTTCGAGTACAGGTAAGAATGTGAGAAATAAAAGTAAAGTTAAGATTAAGAGCAAAGCTTACACTGCTGTCTGAGACATCTTGTGAAAGGATCACCAGTAAAGCCAGGAGCACAGCTACAGATGGGATTATGGTTGACTGTTTGACACTGAGCATTCAAACCACAAGTACCAGGACATGGATCTTGGCATCTCTGATTGATGCATGCCATGTTCAATGGGCAGTCTGAGCTCACCATGCACTCAGGACGACAAGATGGTGGTGAGCCGATACATCCAGGCCGACATGAACAAACAGCATGTCCATTTACAATGCGGCATAAGCTGTTAGGACCACAAGGACTAGGTGCACATGGGTTCACTGGGCATATTGGGGCAACAGCAGCTGTTCAAAAATGGAAAAGGAAAATGGAGAAGAAAAAAGTCTGTTAGTTTGCTGTAAGTAGGTACATATTATAATACTAAATAAGAAATACAAATCTCTTAATACAGAATGTGTAAGAACAATGTATTGATTTTAATATACTGGATTATGTATATTTACAGAATCTACTTTCAAGGAAGGAAAAGTGTTTTTAAGCTTGCAGGTTAAACAGTATGTATTTTAGAAAACTTCAGTCCCTGCAAATAACAGTGAGATAGTATTAGTGCTATGTCTGATAATGTTTAGTGAAATATCAACTATATAAATGCCTTGTGTTCTTTGCATTGTACAATACTTGAGATTAAAGCTCATTAGATAGTTGCTATGTTGCAATATAAGCCAAGTTACACCAGATTTATTTGAGTATGCCAGTTAGTGTTTCACATGTTGTATCATGTATAAAGAAACTGCTATTAGCAAATTAACATGGTATGCATATTATGTATTTGCATAACCTGTAGATTTTATTTTGCTCGATAAATACATTGAATATCTTTGAATTTGAATAGAATCTTATATTAAATATAAGCAAAATGCGACTCAACCATGTTGTTTTGTTTTTGTACATTTAGTACAAAATGTACAAAACATTAATTAAATATTTTCTATTTTTTACTAATGCTTCCGTTTAGTCAAAACAATGTTTGCTTTATTCACTAAAAATTAGACATAGTAAGAAAAAGAAAAAGATTATGTAGTACAAACATTTTCTTAAATACTTTACTTGTCAATCACTATTTAAACATTCAATTCATCCTAACTATTGGCTGCACTGACAAACTATGTTAATTTGCTTGTTATTCTAAAAAGAAGCAACTGAGAAAGAAATTAAGAAAGAATGTAACAAGAACTGAGAGTTTGTAGTAGAGAATAAACATAAGGAAAGATTCTTACAAGTAGTAGGTATAAGGTTGCAGCTCTGCAAGGGGTCACCAGAATAGCCAGGAAGACAACTGCAGATAGGAACATGATTGGTAACACGACACTGCGCATTATAGCCACAGGTTCCAGGGCATGGATCCCTGCACTTGTTGTTGATGCAAGCCCTGTCCTTAGGACAGTCTGAACTGAGAACACATTCAGGACGACAACCAGTATATGGGTCTCCAAAATACTGAGGCCGGCAAGTGCAAGACCCTGCACCATTCCTCTCCCTACATACAGCATTAGAACCACAGGGAGAGGGATCACATGGTCGTCGTGGTGCATCCACAGGCCTCACTGCAGATAACATATTATAGGTACAACTAGGTTTGAATTTAAAACAATATTAATTCCTGTAAATCCTTTAACACTTCATTTATTTGTTATGTCTATACTTAGTAAATACAGCCTGTTATTATTTAAGGGTACTATGTAGCTTAATGCCAGTGATGGACTTTCAAGGCTTTCCTTGGCTAGCTTTCACAGGCTCTGTAATACCTTCTGGACAGTGTTCTTTCTTTGTATCCTACCTTTAAGTGATACATAAGCCTAGTCATTTTTGAAATTCCTATCGCCTTCCCAAATGGAAACATAATCTCATTCTTCAAAGTGTGGAACTTATTAAAGTGGAAGTTGAATTTCAACTATAGTCCATGACTATAGACTACATTTTAGGTTTAATGCTGTTTTAAATGTTGCTACTTGCTCAACTTATAAGATACTGCTTATTTGCTTCATTGCTTTCAATGGCAATTAGTATTCTGTCATCACCTTCTTCCTAACAATAAGATTCAAATATTGCAGAATTTAGTTAGGTACCCATATTCTATGTAAAACAACTGTTTATTCAGTTGAGGCTAGAAAATAGTAAATTCTAAATTTCATGTTAGAGTCACATGATATTTGCTTTGTATAAATAAAACATTTAGAGAGCAATAAGCATTCTAATGTGATAAGTTCCTAATTTTATGCTTTCTTACTACTAAAGAGGGGTATATTTGCTACTGATTTACTTTTATGTAACATTGAAATTTATGTCTATTCCATATTTTAACATGTTTATTCATTCATAAAAGCTTGAGGTAATAGTATATGTGAATATACTATATGTATATTATTATGTATATGAATATTATTTATGTGAATGAATATATTTGCTGGATGAGACCCAAGAGGTCCTACTGTTTACACTGATATCTACTATAATTGACACTGCATATGCATGCATGGTAATAAAAGTTGTGTCCTACCTTGAACTGGATTGCAATTGGAGAATGGATCACCTTCAAAACCTGGATTACAGGAGCACACAGGTTGATGATTATGCACTGTACATTGAGCATTAAATCCACAAGATCCTGTACAAGGGTCGCGGCATTTATTGCGAACACAGGCTAGATGTTGTGGGCAGTCCTGATGAATCAAACACTCTGGTCGACAGTTGGGTGGTGCACCCAACATACCAGGTAGACAAGAACATACTGGTCTATTATCCACAACCTTACACTCTGAGTTAACACCACAAGGTGAAGGAACACATGGATTTTCTGGTGGCATTGGAAGCTTGAGAGCTGAAACAGTTATATTAATTTATCTTAACTTTCATCACAGCAGAGTAATTGTAATTATAACTAAGTGTGTTTTCAAGCATGTTACCTAATAGTATCAGCATTTTCCTTAATACTAAGTGCAGGTTATTACTTATGATATGCAGTGCAGTTGTCATCTTTTAAGTACTATTGCTCAAAATGTTGAATAGTATGTATGACTGAAGGTGATATAGAGTCGCTTTTTGAATCTATTTATTGAGTGGCTCTGTCCTTGTAAACTGTTTCTTGGTGAGGAAGCTAAAAAAACCTTTTTTAAAGAAAATAATTCCCTGGGCCCAGCTAAGAGTTAAACAGGATCCCTAATCAGAAACAGGTGCAGTATAACTGAGCTATGGGACCAGTCTCATTCTACATTCACGAGTAATTTCATGGATATGGACAGACAAAACCATACTAATAGGTACTACAAAGTGCTGAATTACTTTAAAATAAACTAACCCATCCAGAACCAAATATAGGTATATAACTATTTTATAAGAAAGCTGATTAAAATAAGTATTTCAGACATACCTTCTTTAATACACTGTACAAATGGATCACCAGTGTAGCTTGGAGGACAACTGCATATAGGATTATGATTAACCACTTGGCATCTTGCATCAATTCCACATGTTCCTGGGCAAGGATCTTGGCACTTCTGTTGTATACAGGCTTTGTTTTGTGAGCACTCTGAACTTACTACACATTCTGGTCTGCAATTTGGTGGGCTTCCTAAGTAGTTTGTCTGGCATGAGCACACAGCATGTCCACTAACTATTCTGCATATGCTGTTTGGCCCACAGGGTGATGGATCACAAGGATTTTGTGGAGGGGGAGCTGAAAAGAATGAAAAAAATTGTCAAAAGATTTACCTCCTATGGCGCTCCAGGTTTCAAAATAAAGCTTCATTGTTGTTCATCAATATGCAATGAAGTAATTTATCAATGAAACTATAAGCAATATTTTTCTCTAACATTATATCCACTTAATTGCTAAATTGACAAAGAGTATTTTATATTGCAGTTTGCATTGATTATGCCTTCATAATAGAAAACAAATTACTATCAACTTAGCATTTAAAAAATACAAGAATAAAATACTACTAAATGAAGTCTCTATTTAATATAGATAAGGGTTTTTGTTTTCTTTCTTTTCTATCTTCCTTACTATCTATTAACTGTAGTAGATCATATCAGATGATAAATGAATGATCTCTTAAATAGTTTCCTCTCCCCATTTTGCATTTTCTGAGGAACTGCAAAATACTTTCTTATTAACAGAGCTGAAATAATTTGAAGATACTCTTCTTAACTGAAATATATCACTTTTACCAAAAATTCAGTTAAACTTATACTTACGTTTAACAGGTATTAGATGACAAGATTTAAATGGATCTCCCTGATGACCAGGTAGGCATGAGCATATGGGAATATGATTGACGACATTGCATTCTGCATTAATTCCACATACACCTTGGCAAGGATCACGACAGTTTTGTGCTACACAAGCAAGATGACTTGCACAGTCAGAATTGATGACACATTCAGGTTGACAACTAATGAAAGGATTTCCTTTGTATGGTGGTATACAAATGCACTGCCCATTGCCAGAACATTGTGCATTTTCTCCACAAGGTGAAGGACTACATGGATCACTTGGTTTTGAGGCTGCAATAAAGCAAAATATTAAACATATTTCAAATAACATTGACATGTTGTAGTAAGTTTGAGTTAGTAGTTTGAGTATTAAAGCTAAAATGGAAAATATTAAAAACCTGAATATATTTAACTCATTAAATGCACCTTTAAAATAACTTTTAAAGGACACGTCAAGGGTGTGTGTCTGTGTGTGCGTGTGTGTGTGTGTGTGTGTGTGTGAGTGATTGTGTGTGCATGTGTGTGTGTGATTGTGTGTGTATGTGTGTGAGTGATTGTGTGTGTGTGATTGTGTGTGTGTGTGTGATTGTGTGTGTGTGTGTGTGTGTGTGTGATTGTGTGTGTGTATATGTGTGTGTGTGTGTGAGTACCTATACACACATATTTACAAGTTAATTTACCTAGTAGTACTTATTTATATTCTTCTAGGCTATAGAATGCATTTTCTAATAAATATTTTTACTTTTTCTACGTGTACTATGTACATAATGTATAGAGAAAGTATTGTATTGCACCCCAAAAATTGGATACTGAGATTTCACCAGAAATACATGCTTTGAGAATCGAAAAAAAGAGCATTTTTAGGAAAAGTGTGTGTGTGTGTGCATGCGTGCATGCGTGTGTGGGCAGCATAGCTCAAAAACGAAAAGTCCATTAAATACCAAACTTGGTATTTAACTTGGTATTTAACTTCTGCACCTTCCAAAGATGAGACACAAGATTTTCGAGAAAATCCCACCACCCCCAACCACCCTTTACATGGAACATTTTACACAAATTTTGATATTCTCAAAAATTGCTCTAGTGATTTTGATTAGAATACCTTTTTCTAAAATATTTTAATGTCAAACGAAATGTACATTTTGAATTTTCTGGGAATAGCCTCTGAATACCTCTTAATTCTGGATGACTTTTGTATAACTGGCAAACCGTAAGAGATAGATAAAAACTTACTACACAAAAAATGTAGATCTCATTAAAACACACAACTTATGTATATTATATATATATTTTTTTATATAATTTTTTTTTTTTTTTTTTTTTTTTTTTTTTTTTTTTTTGTAGAGTTAATCATTTTTGAGATGTTCTGAATTATTTGTTTCAATTTTAAGCCACTTAAACTTTTCTCAAATGGGAAGACATCTTTTATAAGTTTCTCGTTTGTTTGCCAAACCTCAATTGTTTCATATAGCGACCACTTTTAAAGGACGAGACTATTGCTTTAGTCTGTGTATTTTCTTATTTCCCTTTCACTTACAAGGAAGTTAATAATAAAATTATTTCTGCTTGTTTATCTTGATTAGCATGATGTAGATAACACATTGTTTTGAATAGAAGGCTTATTTAACGAACAGCTAGATGACATCAGTGAATGGAACATTTTAGATTTTTTCCCTTCTACTTATAAGGAACCAAGTAATTTGGACAGTTTCTGCTAATGTTTATATTGATTATCATGAAGTAGAGAGAAGAATAAGTTGTTTAACAATAATCTGTTACAGAGATGTAGAGAAAGACATGTGTATGTAATACATAAGCTTTTTTTACAAATTTTAATATTCTTTTGTTATTTTTAATTAATTTTATTTCTTTAGGTAACTTATTAAATAGTTGTTTTACCATACTTGTTACATCTCGATGATTTAAGGTACCCCTAAAAGTAAATCTAAAATACTTGTTATTGTTTCTTAAGCAATACTTATTAATATTGTTATTTTTCGGCTCCTCTTTATCTTATACAATACTTTTTATGCTTTCATATATATACATTTAGGGAACAGTTATAATCTCGTAATTCTTTAAAAAAATTTAAGCATGATGCTGTTTATTTACTTTCTCTATTATTCTGAGTATTTTTTTTTTTTGTAGAATAAATACATTTTTCATGTCTTTTTCTGTCAAAGATAACTTTTATTTCATATGAAAGGATAATATAATTCATGTGTAATATCATAAAGATTGATATAGGGAAGCATAGGCCATAAAAAGAATAAAAATAAAACTCGAAAATTTTATGGGAGAAAAAAGTAGTTTGCTTGGAGTGTGAGTAAACATTACACAGAGATTTTTACCATTAGATATAAATAAAAATACATGTAAGCATGCTTCCCTAAAACTTATTTTTATATTATCAAAATATCAGAGCATTGTTGTTCATTTGAATGAGGTTTTATTCTATGAACAACATTTCCAGTTAGGTACTTATACATATTTGAAAATCTTTGGTACTTACGTGGTGCTACCTTTAAGCAGCCAACAAATGCATCACCTTCATAACCTGGCAGGCAACTGCAGACTGGTGTGTGGTTAACAACATCACATTTAGCATTGGAACCACAACTGTTGGAACAGGGGTCCTGGCACTTTTCATTGATGCAAGCCTTATTCCATGGACATTCCTGACTGAGCACACATTCTGGTCGACAGAAAGGTGGACTGCCAATATAATTAGGTACGCATGAGCATACAGGGCGACCTTCCTTTACTTGACAGATTGAGTTTGGTCCACATGGAGATGGTACACATGGATTGCCTGGTACCGGGGGTTGTTCTACAAAACAACATAAAAGAGAAGAGGGATCAATAGCTTATTTCTCAGATACTAGGCAACTTATTATATTTAATTTTGCATTTTTTTATGTTAAAAAGTCAAAGAGGATTATATAAATAAAATGTTCTTCAGAATCACTGTGAAAAATATCCATAAAAAAAAATATGTATATATATATCATTTAAAATCTGCTTGAAAATAAAATGAAATAGTACTAACCCACTGGCTGGATAGGCTTCTGACAACTGACAAAAGGATCACCTTCATCACCAGGTTCACAGCTGCATATAGGGTTATGATTGATAACTGCACATCTTGCACCGATGCCACAAGTTCCAGGGCAGGGATCTACACATTTTTGATTGACACAAGCTTGAGTTTGAGGGCAGTCAGAGCTTACAATGCATTCAGGTGAGCAAACAGGAGGGGCACCTCGGTAGCCAGGCAAGCATGAGCATGATGCAAATCCTTGAGAAGATACGAGGCATCGGCTGTATGGACCACATGGTGAAGGATCACAGGGATTTACTGGCTTAGCTGGGCCTATAATAATGGAAAATTAAAACAAATTATAGTTTTTCTATAATAATAGAAAAATAAAAAAAATTACAGTTTTTCTATTGTATAGTTTTAATCAGTGTTGCTTACTATGGTTCATCTTTGGAGTTGGTTCAAGTATAAAAATTTACTTTTAACCGAAGAAAAAATGCACTAATCTTCTTCAACTTCTTGAATCATAACAATGCAAACTGTGACCACAATAATTAAAAATATCAATCTATGTGTTTTCCATTTAGCTTCCACTGACTCAAGTAATCAGAATACTTACATATTTTTAAAGAAAATGAATCCCAAAATAAGGGCATTGTTTTAAATAAAACAGAATAAAAGTTGTAAGTATGTGTGCACTTACACTTACACTTACATATACACACACACGCACACACATTTTTCTAATTATATTGTACAGATTATACAGGGTGAAAGTGAACTTATTGCAATTCTTCTTATATGAACTTCAAAGAAATATTATAAACAAAACTTATAACAACTGTTGTTCTCTGATCTATCATTTCAAATAAGATTCCTTAAGAAAGTATGAAGATAATAGAGTGCTATTTTTACAATAGGGAGAATAATCTATTTCTGTCCTATTTTTGGTAGTAATTATGTAACACCACGCAGGGTTTTGATAATTAATAACTTTATTAACACAGTTTTGCAGACATGAGATTGGACACATAGGCAATATTGTTAAATCAAGGTAGGTCAGTGTGAGAACAGGCTCCCAGATATAAGCAAAACAGCATGAACTGGGAGGTGAGGGGAAAGGTTTTGTTTTCCACGTGACCCTTATTCCAAATATACAAATAAGTAAAAGTGAAATCCTTTTATGCATTAGCCTACTTTTGGATTTGAAAGGGAATGTGCCACCTCCCTGCTAGTTATCTGTCTTTATTGATGTAATATTGTCAGCATGTGCATTTTATGTTCTCAAAAAACCTAGAATACCTCTGCAGAAAATGTTCATAGAAAAAAATTAATGATACAAAATGTCTATAAAAATGAGATCTGTAAATTATTTAAATTAATGTAATGACCTCTCTTACACCCAGTATTTCTTTAAAATCAGCCACTCAGAACATTGATCCTGGAAGATTAAAATGAGCACATAGAAAAGTGATGGAAAATAAGGAACTTGTACTCTCTTAGAGGAAGATATATATAATGGTATAACTTACTTGGTCTGAAAGGATAGCATGAAGTGAATGGATTGCCAGTAGTCTCAGCTGGACAGAAACACACAGGAATATGATTAATACAGCTACAACTTGCACCAACACCACATGCCCCAGCACAGGGATCTTGGCATTTATTGTTGATACATGCTCGGTCATAAGGGCAATCCGTGTTGAGCACACATTCTGGTCGACATGCCAGATAGGGATTTCCAAAATATCCTGGCTTGCAAGTACAAGCTAAGACTCCATTCTTATTTCGACAAACAGCATTGGCTCCACACTGTATTGTATCACATGACTCTTTTTTATCCTCTATATCTGTAATAATTTTAACAAATATTGTATTTATATAAACACACTATATAAAGATATATATTTTATTTAATGAATTTTAAGACAAATAAAATTATATTTAAAAGCAACAAATTATTATTGTTCAAATTATATTCTACTTTTGATTAATGGATAATACTGTTTATAAGCATTGCTTATCAGCAGAGACAAAATTTTATGTTGACAATTATTTTAAAAATTTACATTATTAATTTTAATTGATGGTGTTTGTGTTGAATATTCTACATAAATTTACATTTTGAACTAATTTTCAAATAGAATTAATGAGTAATGTCAGGAACAAATTTAAATTAAAAGGTAATTAAAGTAACATTTGTTAAAGTCTCAACCTTTTATTTCAAATTAATATCATAAATAGAATCAAATATCATATATTGGATGTCACCAAATTGCAACATACAAGTTGTGAATTTTTATTTTTCATAGTTGTCGTTCTTTCTGTTACAACTAATTTATACCTACATTGGGGAAAATCGCTAGCTGTCAGCATTTGATATTGGTAGCCAGACACTGAAGGGACTTTTCACAGTAAATTGGTAAGACTGACCTCTGCAATGAGTAATATTACTATATCTAATTTGTTACTGTTACTACAGTGACTTAGCTGTTCAACAATGGCACAAGGTTCATTGTAACTAAGCATCCTTTATTTTATATGCTTTCAAATGCATCACGCCTCTCCCATTCGATTCTTGTATTACAGAATTTGTACATCACATCATTAGAACTTAAATAAAATCTTTGTTCTCAATATTATTCAATGTGGGAAGTCACACTAATCTTACTAAAGACTTAATGTGTAAGTACACATAGGTGATCTGTCAAGAAGAACATTTTCACATTAATACATATCTAACAATTGCTTCTCTGAGCTTTAAGTGAGCATAGTTTTATATGGTGTATCTGGTATTTCAACAACCACACTTTTGGTTATCTTACAATAAATATTGTACGTTAGCTTACATACAATAATGTAATAATACAACTAGGGTTCATGGACCAGCTGCTTGCACCAGTCAGTTTATTGTTAGCTGTTTAGTTGTTTAGTTATTGCAGTGATGGCATATACTGTATCAGTATAGGCTTTGTTTAGTGTTGTAGCAGACTTTTTCTTGCTTAGTACCTTGTTTTGGAACTGCTAACTTATTTTTGTTGAAATTCTAAACATTGCCTCACAGCTTCCAGAGCTTCATGATGTGATGTAAATGTTAAATTAAGGTTTTATTTTTGTAACTTGAAATAAATACACATTTTTCTGTGCAAAATAAAAAAAAGAAATTTCTCGCACTTTTTTCGAAAATATAAGCCTACACATTATTTCAAAATTATGTAAAATTCATGCAATTTTCTCATTTATTGTTAAAACAAAAAAACCTAAATTCAATCTAATCAATATAAAACAGAATTCCACGGTCTTCAATGATTTTTTAAGCGCTTGCCTATGCTAATCAGAATGCTTTCATTATTTCAGATTTATATTCCATGCTTAAAGAATGACTCTACCTATTATCTATGGATATACTGATAAAAGCTTTAATAAATTAATTATTCTTTCTGGAAATACACTTACTTGGTGGTGCGGCCATACAATGTTCAAAAGGATTGCCTACTAATCCAGTTGGGCAGCTGCATACTGGGTTGTGGTTGATTACAGTACATAAGGCATTTACTCCACATGAACCTGGGCATGGGTCCCGACATTTGCGACCAAGGCAAGCAAGATTAAATGGGCAGTCCGAATGTGCAAGACATTCAGGCTGGCAGTTAGGATTGAAATGAGCATTTGGGCCATTGCATGGGTCACACATAGCCACCTCATTACCAAAAACATTACACTCAAAACCAGCACCACATGGTGATGGTTTACATGGTTTAGTGTCTGCTGGATACACAGCTGAAAGAAGAGAAATGCATATCTTAAATATAATATTAAACTGTATATATAAACATTTTTATTTCATTCTTTCAACAGCTCACTAAATAACTGCTGCCTTCTTTAGGTCAATTTTAATCCATAGTGATTGAAGTAACATTAATTATTTTAAGGGAGTAAGTTAGCAAATTTAAGCAACACTTTTGGAAAAAGATCCTATTTTAATGCTTACTATAATTATTAATCTTCTGTTTTGATATTACACAAATGACATCGAAATGCTGCCATGGACAGTTAAAATGATAATATGGCATTTTCCAATGCTTTCACTTAGCTTCTTTTCATAGTCTCTTCTTTGTGTTTTACACCGCTTAAACTATTCCAAACTATCCACTTTTTGTTCAGTTTCTTTTAGATGATCAGTGGTAGCTTTTAAAAAGTTTATATAAAAGTTTGCACATTGATTTTTCTATGCTTTTTATAATCCTAATAATATTCAACTGATTTTTATAAATATTATAAAACAGAGAGAAACCAAGGGACATAAAATATTGAATTTATGCAAAATTCAGATGAAAACGAAGCTGCTATATAAAATAAGATATTAACACATTTTAAAGTATAATTTATTTGAAATATTCATCTCTTTGTCATGTGGAATGTTAAGGCCATTAATACACTCCTCATAAGTAGTTAAACACTACTTTGGATGAACTATGAAATATTTGAAAAGAAAATTTGTATGTCAGCAGTGTAATAATAGTGCAATATGATGAAAGCTTCTAATATATTTTTTCAAACACATTTTATAAGTTTCACCATTGCATTTCCTTTAAGTCACAACACCATCCCATTACTCAGCACCATTCTCATCCCATTATCAATTACATGATGTAACTCTGCCAACAGAGATCATTTCTAATGCTGTCACAGTTGCACCTGCTTTGTTTAAACTAAAGTTAAAAATGGTTTAAATAACACTCTGAAATTACCACTATCCCAGAAACAAGCATATGTTTACTATAGTATTTAACTTCCCTTTATAAACACTGAAGTTTATAGTAAAATATGCTGGACAAATTGATGCCTCAGTAGTAATGCATTAATTTGACATCTATGACTGTAAAAATCAAACTACAGGATGGCACACAAAAAACTGGCCTTGAGTACAGACTGCTCACCTGCCAATTATGCACAAATTGTGCCCATACTGAGCAGATACAACAACAAATTTATAAACATGTAATAATTAGATAATAAAGAAATAACAAATAAGCTAATGCAAAGGCATATTTATTGAATTGATGCAACAGCTCCATAACCATAAATGACAATTAGTGGGCACAAGTAAGCAGTCTAGTACTTGGGGCTGGTTTTTCATGCATACCTCCTTGCAACGATGATTATTCTCAATAAATCATAAAGATATCGGAACATGATATTTTATCTTTGGTGCATACTATGATTCATATAAAACCAATTTACATAACTGAAGCTCAAATACCTTTATTTGTTTGATCAGTTCCATCCTGTACTTAGATATATAACTATCAATATACAACATAGAATATTAATGTCTCAATTTTCAGTTGAAATATTAATGCTTCCTTGAGCAAAACATTTCCTATGTTCAGAAAACGAAACAACTTTTCTTTCATTTTATTTTTATTAACCATTTAGCATTGAGATATGTATAAATGAATGAGAAATATTGTTTTTTGATTCAAATGTACTACAAGGTTAATTACATATTATCAGTGACAGCCTTTTTCTTAGTAGAGGTTCATATTTATAACTTTGTTGATTTATTTTAGTATATTTATATTATCTGGAAAATCCTCAACTAGGAGTGAAAATGTTTAAGTACAATACTCTTTTAAGGTACCTATCACTTGCGAATAAAAATGGCAAATTCCATTCTTGGTATTTAAATGTATTTCTCCAAATTACCTAACAGCACTAACATTAAAAAGGGTAACTTACGTTTTGGTACACACTGTGTGAAGGCATCTCCAGTAAATCCTTCTTGGCAGGTACAAGTTGCTGTATGGTACTGAACCTTACAGACAGCATGAAGACCACACACAGCCCCAAGACCACATGGATTGATGCACCTTCTATCCAAACAAGCCTTGTCAAGAGGACAGTCTGTGTTCAGTACGCACTCAGCACTGCAACCTCTTGAAGGATCTCCTTCAAAACCCTCCATACAAGTGCATACTGCTCGTCCATTCATTATCTGACAATTGGTATTTGCTCCACATGGGCTAGGATGACATGGATCATTTAAAGGTGGCACTAAAAATAAGAGGAAAATAATAGCTTCCAGTAAACATAGGGACAACACCAATAGTATCATTAGCTATTGAGTTACTAATTTTAACAATTTATATTATAGAAATGACTTCATTTTTCTGGCTTCTTTCTCAACTAATTAGTTAAGTGCATTGACTGTTTTTTTTTTAACTTTGTTTTTTTCTCTTTAACTTTAGGATATACTATTAGTGTTGTTCATAAATGAGTATCACACAATATTAGGTTGTTAAGTACTTTACCTGGAATGGGCGAACAGCGTATTAGAGGATTTCCAGTGAGTCCATGATTACATGTGCACACAGGATGGTGCTTTTCTACTCTGCAATTTGCTCCAATACCACAGGATCCTGGACATGGGTCACGGCATTTATATGCTATGCAAGCTAGTTTGTTTGAGCAATCATCATCTACTCTGCATTCTGGCCCTCCACATCCTTTGGAACTAGTGGGATCCCCAGATAGACCCTCAGGACATTGACACATAGGATGCCCTTGAGGCGATACTTTGCATATAGCATTTGGACCACATGGATTTGGGTAACATGGATTGGCTGGCACTAAACTGCATCCAGAGTATGGATCACCATTGTAACCAGGCTTACAAAAGCACTGTTCTTGATTATCTGCGATGTAACAATCTGCATTGTTTCCACAAGGACCAGGCTGGCATAATGATTTCACAGGCTCTGTAATAAACATCAATAGTTTTACTTCATTTCAGTTTAGTTTCATTTAAAAACAGAAAAAAAATCTTAACACAAAAAATTAAATTCTGTAGTCATTATGAGTATTTATAGGTTGATTGGTAATTAGAACAATCCTGCAGGTAAACTTGCTCTCTCATCTGCCTGCCTGACTAGCCTACAAAATGATGTTCTGTTCTGTTCTGTTGCCCTCTGTGGTCTAGGGGTAGCATGTTAGCCTCTGGTTCCCAAAGTCGTAGGTTTAAACCGGGCAGCAATAGATTTTTGTTGGACATAAAAATCCTTAGCATGGCTTCCTTTGGAAGGGAAGTAAAGCCATTGGTCCCATATCATAGATTTATGGCACGTAAAAGAACCTCAAGCCTGATAAAAGAGGCCTCTGAGCAAAATTAAGTGGTTTTTCATGCCCACGCTGAGAACCACAGCAGTTAAAGAGTGTACATAAATAAAACTCCATTTACATTTACTGATAAAGAGGCTCTGAGCAAAATTAATTGATCTTTCAATGCCCAGTATATAATGGAACTCTGAGAACTGCAGCAGTTAAGGAGCATCCATAAATAAAACTCCATTTAATTTTAAAACACTGTTCTGCCAGTGAAATAGATAGCATACCAGGTTATCATGGGTTGAAATCCTTTTACCTCAGCAGACACATGATTTATTCAGTTACATTTTTGTGATGTTCAAAACTGAAAATATTTCCCCAATTCAATGTTCTAATTGAATGTAGATGCACATAGAGTACTTAAAGCTTCTGTTGTAACATCCATCATGGTACTAACATGTGTGATCAAGGTCAAAGCCAAACTGGAGATCAACAGTTTAACTGGAGATGGTTTAAGTTCTACTAAGACTGCGCACCCTGATTGAGGCTTTTTGCTTATTTTCCTCAATCCTCACAACTGGAAGATCCTGGTTAGATTTTTAAACTATGCATATATATTTCCATTGTTCTTTCTCTTAGTCATATGAAAAATAATAAGTTTATGCAACAAAGAGGATGTTCAAAGATATCTGTGTTTTAGAACTGAAAAACTTTCCACAGAAAAAGAATATTTTCATGTGTTTTTTAAGATTGTAACAAACTTGTCACATTTTGCGTAAATTATTAAATAAAAAAATGTCATATTGAGATTTGAACTCAGCTTCTTCAGAGCAAAAATCCAGTGCAGTCACTGCTAGGCTAGTAGAATTATTAGTTTGAATAAAATATGATGCAACAGTAGAATGTTTAAAATACTATTTTTAAAATGCCAGATTGCATTATTTCTCAATCTGAATGCTGAATTGAATGGCAATTTATGTTTCTTTATGCTTTAGTGAAGAGTTTTTTAATTAGTGCTTTATACCACAGCAAAACTTCCAGTAGATGACAACACCATAATGAACAATCCATCAGCTAGCGGCAGTAACCGAAACAACGTAATCTATGCAAGCCAGAGAACCTAACAATGCCATTGATGGATTACCAAATATTTCCATTTTATTTTAATTAAAAGATAATTGAAGTTTTGTCGCAAAATATATCTTGCTTATAATAAAATATTAGAGGTTTTCTTTTTGGGAGGGGGGGGAGGATACAAGCATCTCTGTGTGTGTTCAAGTTTATGTCTGTTATTCTCCACTGTATTAAGTATGATTGAAGATAAAAATATGGTTCATTCAATGACTGCGTCTATTTATCTGACAGAGATACAAGCAGTTATGTATCATCTAGTCTATCAGTTATTAAGAACAGAAGATACCTTCTATCTCTGCCATATTAAATTTGTCAATTACAATGTTCCTTTTGATAAGAACTCTAAAAGTAGGCAAATGAAATGTTTCCCACTTGCATTTACACTTCTTAGGAACAATGTGACATTTTGTTAGAAAAATATCCTTCAAAATATAATATATAGAATTTTTTTTAGTAATTACACTTCATTTGCAAATTTTCCAAATAAAAAATCTTATCATTATTCTTAGTACTGGTACCAGAAAGGTAAAATAAAACATCAAATCCTGCTAATATAATATGTAAATGGAGTGTAAAAATTTTACTGCACTGGAAGCAAGCTCATGAGTTAAAAAATATATTTCTGGGTGTTAACCTCTTCCTATTTGTACATACAAAATTAATATAGTTTTCAAATCCATGTTCTGTATTTCTGCTACTACAAAATGATATTCAACATTTATTCACTGCACTTCAACACTAACTTTGATACTATTCCAAATCTGGCTCTCACATTTAGAAACTTATGACTCTACCCTGCACCACAGTATTTTCATTTTAAAAATTCAGTTAGAGCCACAGAGTATCATATATCTAAAATAACATTTCCATCACATCTTGCAGACTCTTCTGTACCTTCAAAGTTATAACAGGAGTGGAAAATAGTTTATTTCTAGAAGATTTACTTTTAGAATCACTGTTTGTTGATCCAGCATTTTACCACAGGGGTTGTATAATCAACCTAAAATTTACACTACTGGTAATCCACTACTATTTTCTGTATTTATATAGTTTTCAGACTGAGCTGTCATTACAGTATTCACATGCTTTTCCCTTTCTTCCAGCTCCTCCATGCCTTTTCCTCTTTTTTTTTTTTTTTTTCTTTTTTTTTATATTTTGTATAAGATCTAGACAAGTTTATTTATTTGTAACTTAATTCCTCTAACTTGATAGATCACATCAGATAAGAATTAAAAATAATAATTACCCCAGGATCCATGAAGCTTTAAAGCTATTGGACATAAGTCTTCTCAAGATAAGAAAAAAATCAGAAAATACTTTATCTGATAGCTCATCTTAATTGAGATTCAAACTCAAGACCTCTTGAATGTGAGGTAGACACTACAGAGGCAGGCAGCAACTTTATTTGTTCAATGAAACGGTAAACCGTTCCAAGTTTTAGACCAGAAAACAAATGAATGGTCAGCACAAACAGATTAGCCTATGGCTGAAAGCATAAAGTAACTAATCATAGGCAAGAAAGTCCCTAAAACTAAACAAATTAAATCTTAAAAATATATCAGATGTCTGGTAATGTAAAAGAGGCATAATCCAATGTGCACACTGTGTAAGCTATCATTTATGGCCTTTATTTAGGCTTACAGTTGAAAAGATGTTTATATCCTCATAAAATGCACTTCAGATTATAAAATTAAAGCAATAAAATAAAAACTGATATGATGACCCATTTCAAAATACTTTCTCCCCTTAAAAAACAAGAAGTTGTATTCATTAAAAAGAAGGGAGAGAGGATAGGAAATGTATCTCTCTCTTTGTTTGTTTGTTTGTTTTTGTAAAAAGAGGAGGTAATAGTATTGCATTCACAAGATGATCATTACTAGACGTAAACATGTATTAATCCCTCAGACTTTGATTCCACTTGAAGGAAGAACATAAAATTAAGATAATGGCTTAGTGTGAGCTTAAATATATGAAATCTCACAGCTGTTGGTGAAATTGAATTATTGCATATAATAAAACATAATTTTTATTTTCTCTACCAGGTACAATGTACATAGTAGGCAGAGAAGATATTCTATTCTGCTCAAACATTTGAAGGCAAGGTTTCACCAAAACATGCTTTGAGATTCCCCAAATTTAAAAAAAAAGCCTTTTTATAAAACATACAGCAAGTACAATGGAAATTTGCCATGTTAGCCATTAAGGGGTAATTTATTCAATTTTGACTTGTATAACAGAAGAAATAAAAAATAGTCACTTACCCCCACAGCTACGATAGGGATTTCCAACACTTGGTTCTGGGCAAAAGCAAGCTGGTATCCTGTTGGGATCACATAATGCTCCAGGACCACAAGGATTTGGCTCACAAGGATTTCTCTTTTCTACACATCCTCTTATTGTATTGGGACTTTCCAGGAAACCTGGCAAGCAGGTGCATTTTGCAAATCCATTACTCAAGATAGTGCACTGTGTATTTGGTCCACAAGGTGAAGGATCACATGGGTTTGCTGGCAAACTACAAGGTTTAGCTGGTGGATTTCCTTCATACTCTGGCAGGCAGAAGCATACTGCAGAGCCACCAACAACACGACATCCTGAATTGGGACCACATGGATTCGGTTCACATTTTCCTCCTTCAGGAACTGCAACATAAGAGAAACTTCTGTGGAAGGAATATCCTTGCATCCAAGAGAAAACTTGAGAGTACCTATCTCATTTAAATGTTGCATTGAAAGTGAAATAAAATGAAAGAATAGGGAAGAAAAATAAAAGGAAAGAGGAAAATGAATAGAGCTAGTGGAAGTAAGAGGGATAGGGGAAGGTTAAGGAAAGGATAAATTGGGTATTCTAAAAAAGCAACGTGGAATTTAGAGCAAATAGAATTGGGGACAGAAATAGGTGGGAAAGGTGAAAAAAATTAAATCAAATGAGAGAATATACTCAAAGGAAATTGTGAACATTAAAGAAGTGATGCATATAAAGAAATGCAATTATAATTAATGTATGTACATGGCTGTTCTATGGCAGCAGAGGAGCTTTCCAAGTTCAAACATAAGCCTGAGATGTTAAAGATTAAAACACAATAATTCAGATACTTAGATGTCATGTTGCTACTTCTGTTTTAGACAAAGCTACACCTTTGTGTATTTATGTAACAGGAAATATTAACTTTGTCAAGCTGTATGGAGTATGTCAGTAACAAAATTTAGAGCAGAAAATTGCCAATAATTCTTTGTTTTTATTTTGTTTTTGAAGACATTTAGTTAAGTTTTCAGAACCTTTAGCAGTCTTAAAGAGTACATACATTTTCTTTTGATCTCTGATATATATTGATAAGCAACGCTTATAGAGAAAATCTAACAATTAAATTAGTTGAGGTTATGTATGATGAATATGATCCCTATTTGTCTTCAGTCAAGAAGACTGATCCCAGTGATTCAAGCTGTACTTTTCATATGCTTGTATCAGTATTTTAATGTAGCTTGTTGAAGTTTGTTAATTGATTGGGAGCATATGTTTTGAAGATTTGTTTCAGAAGAAATAGTGGTAACTGTAATCAATAAATATAATTTGGTTTAACACATTTCACAGTATTTCTCAGAGAAGAATTGAAATGTCTTTAACAGTACACCTTGCTTCTGAAGTAAGGTGTGCATATCATGCTTCTTGAAAGAATTGTCTGAGTTTACCAAAAATATGTTTTAATTAAACATTCATTATTAATTCATTTCTCAATTAAATTATACTTACTGCACTTCCTGAAAGGATTGCCTGTTAAGCCTTTTGGGCAGAAACAAATTGGATTTCCATTGTCAATTTCACACATAGCATTGGTACCACATGGATTTGGATCACAAGGGTTGCTTGGTGCTACAAAGAAGATGGAAAAAATATATCAGTGCATGTGCATTTTATATACTAGTATTTAGTTTTCTTCTATAAAAAAGATTAAATCTTAGGAAGAAATTATCCAAATCAGAATTGCATCGGTTACCTTGGCATGTTATAGCAGGGTTTCCTGTATATCCAGGAGGACATTTGCATGTGGCTTTATGATAGAGTACTTCACATATAGCATTCAACCCACATTTACATGGGTTCTGGCACACACCATTCACACAAGCTTCTGTAGTATGACACTCATCATCAGTGCGGCAGCCAACCACTGAAAATGATCAGCAAATACCACTTAGAAAAAAAGTAAGATATTTTATATACCTACATTAGATGATTATATACCATACCACTATAGCAACAATAAAGAGAAGAGAATATGAACTCACCCGAGGAACACTCTACATAAGCATTTCCACTGAAACCAGGTAGACATCTGCATTCAAAGCTGTGGTTTTCAGGTACACACTGTGCATTTGTTCCACATATTTCTCCTTTGCAGGGGTTGATACAAACACGGTTCAAGCGATCACAGAGTTTATCTGGAGGACAGTCTTCATTATAATGACATACTGATTTTTGGTGTTCTACTGAAAATAACAAAGAAAAGATATAACAATGGTTGTGACAATTAACTTTTATTTACATATAAAATATTTAAATATGTCTGATTAATGTAGGTATTGTAAAATTAGAGAAATTACATTTTCAGGAAAAAACAATGATTTTTTTAAAAAAATGTTTGACAGTGAAATTGGGAAAATAAAATGATTTAAAACCCAACATAAAGAACCTCAGATGAATTGTTTCTAGTGCAAAGCCCCCAATATGACCTTAAATGTTAAAGGGGGCTATATAAATGAAACAATAAACAAAAAGAAAAAAAAATCACTTTAACTTAACTTAACTTAATAAGTTTACCCTCCCCATAGATGCCTAGGGTTAGAAGCTTGTCGTGGAGCCAACAAACACTTAATCATGGAATGAAGAGCCTGGAATTAGGGAGTGAGTGATATGAAATGGAGCCAAAATAGATACAGAATAGGAAAGGAGATGATGGAGCAATTGGTGGAATGAATAGTGAAGGAAACTGGAGAACCAAGAGAAAACCCACCCAAACACTGCTTTGTCCAACACAAATCCCACACACTGACTCCTGGGATTGAACCCAGATCACCTGTCTAACCTTTTGGTCATGGCACCACCAATTTCATTTTAAAGTGTTTATTTAACAGTGACAGCAATGATGATGCTGACAGCAGTTATTGTGGGCAAGGGGAAGCTGATGTTCACACTGCAAATACTTAAGGAGTGACAGTTGACAGAGTTTTGGTTCTTATAACATCTTAGTTCTACAGAGACAGTGAATGAAGTAATGACTACTAAATTATTGGTCAAATGAATCCAGATTCTAAACAGCTGAGAGTTGCCCAAAATTTGTCTTTTAATTGTAAATGAAAAGCTGGAAGAAAGTCAACTCAACTAACACTTTGAATACTCCAGATTACTAGGCATTTATGCTGCCCATTACAACCAGGAGTTGGGACATCTTTCACAATGAAAATTGTATTTATAATAATAATAGCGCGTACAAGTTGTACATATTTTTGATGTTATTTTGTGCAAAAGTTTATCATTGATTTGATCCACTTTGAACACATTAGGACATGGTATCTATCACATAATTGTATTTATGCTGCTATAACATATTAAATGGCAGAGAGATCAACATTTTTTAAAATAAAAAAAAATTGTAAGTAGTTGTAGCAATGTGATAAGTAGTTATTCAGAAACTCAAAGAGGAAATCATGTGTTTAGTATTTAACAGAGACAGGAAGCATTTGTTTATTTTTTTGGAATGTTTTTATTTTGGAAAACAATCCAAACCTATGTGTATGTCAATGTTTATTTTCTTAAGCAAGGAAATGTTATAGTAGTAAGCATTACCAGCATTACATGCACATAATTTTCAGTGACAACTCCTGGTATGTTGGTTAGAGGATGTGACTAATTTTAAGAATATGAAAACTGTTCAACATGGAGCAGATGATTGGCACCCAAATTCCTTATGTAAAAGCTAATTAATAAATAATAATGTTATAGATTTATGTATTTTTTTATATATTTCAATGGAAATTGTTCACAGAGAGTAATTTTATCCTGGCTCCCTTCCAAATAGAAGTAGTTCTTTTTCATGTAATAAGATTAACCAAGTGTTTGTCACTTATTGGATCTAAATATTGTTCAAGTCACTATAACCACCATCATTCCACTACTTTTTCATGATAAAACGATAAAAAAGACCAGCAGAAACATTTCTTTATTTAACACCTCACAATCCACAAATCCAAAAGTCACTTTTATAAATATTTGTACTGAAGTGACAAACTTCAATTGTGTGGTTACATTCAAAGTCTGACTAATAATTTTACATTTTTCCATGAAAGAAAGTTTTCTAAATAGCTGTCTTAACAAGTGGTCAATTGCAAAATAATTGTCACACTTTACTTTGAAATTGGTGGCTGAAATGCACTACCATAATTTGTATGCTTGATTACACATGATATCAATTTTAGATCGCATCATTTATTCATTTTAATTTTGTCTTATTTACTTCTCACACGCGAAACTCTATTGTGTGCTAGTCATTCATCTTATCTTATGATACTTTAAAAACTTATTTACAAGCATGTACTTCGGTATTTTGCAAAATAATTATTAAATATTAAATAGATGCAACAGTTGACATTGCTCAGATTGACATATGTGACAAACCACTCTACATCTATAACATAGGAAAATGCTCACAGACAAGTTTCCTTAAACATGAGAAAGTGGTGGTCATAACTCAAATGAGCTATCACTGCCATCTTCAGTATTGTTTGGAAATTATTAGAAATTAACAACCGGTAATGCAACTTGCAATAATGACTTTGAACTTACGATTATCAAAACTAATTTTATTTAAATAAAAGTAAAATTAGTAACCAAAAATATACAATGAATAATTATTATTAGGGATGTGGCACATCAAATGCATCAATAGTAGAATTATCACTGATAATTTCCAAAAAACAGTGATAAAAGTTCCTGTTTTTAACAATTAAATTTCTAATTAAATAACATTGAAAGGGATTTGTTATGAGCCACATAAATTTTTATGCTTCACACAATACATTTTACCTAAAATGAACATGCACATAACGGATGTGCAAAACATGTTATAGACAAAATGTATTGTATAAGCATAAGATTGTCTATGACTCATATATTTTTAATTAAATACTTGAATGTGTAATTGCTTATAGAATAGTTTTTGCACTAGGTACCCAGAAAAATATTAATGGGGAGTTTATATATAGTGATCCATTTTTTAAACAATTTGTGTAAAATCAAATGATGAATTTGAATTAATTCTGTATAAAAGCATTAGAAAAAAGTATCTTATATTCATAAATTAATGTGAAGCAACTGGAATTAAAATTATATTTTGTTATTGCTTTTTACATTTTATAGCATGGGGAGTGGTGGTTTCCAACCTCCAAATCTCACCCCTTCTGGACATATGTTTAATTTTTTAATTGACTTATCCTCCCCGTATTTGTAGGACTGACACACCCCTAGGACTTACAAGCCAATGCTTAGGAGTCAGAAGCCTGTTAGGGAGCCAACGGCACAAAACCACAGAATGGAGAACCTGGTATGAAAGGATCGGCCCGTAGCCAGGTATGGACATGAGGAAGGGGATGATATGAAATCTGGATATATAAATCAAAATAAATCATTGTAGTGTTTTGAAATACCACTGTATTTTTCCACCTTGATGGATTGCTATGGAGTTCATATTGATATTGAGCTTTATGAGTTAAGCATTAAAGTTATTTAGCATTGTTTGTGGTGACACAAGTTTTATTTATAAATAAAACTAGTTACTGAGAGTGCAATTAATCATGGAGGGCTTTTGCAGACACTGTGCATTTTGTAGTTCAAATAAATCATAAGACACTTACCTGGTGCACATCCAACGAATCCATTTCCATGGAAGCCTTCAGCACAACTGCAGTCTGAGCCATGATTAGTATTGATGCAAACAGCATTAGAAGCACATGGATTGCGCACATCACAAGGGTGCTGACAGGTGCCACCAAAGCAGGCTTCAGTCAGCGAACAGTCACTGTTGCTAGAGCAACTCACTATTTGAAAGGAAAATTGGAAGGACAAAAACAGCATGTATAGAAGAAAAGAAAGTGCAATGAAATGTGCAAAAATATTTACAAAGATATATTTTTGAACTCTAAAAGAATTAAGACACAAAGATTAAAGAGTTAAGGATATGTTGTAAAAAATACTGTTGAAAATAGAAGTTTGTAATGTACATAAATTTATATACATAATTTCTACTCTACATAAACAAAATACAAAGGTTATATTTTCTTTGCAACATATTTAATTGAAGATAATTAATTCAAAATAAACTACTGTATATCTACGTTATATATCCACAGATTAAAAATAATGCTGCCAAGATTACGGCAGTTCATGATTTATAAATTGTATATTTACAAGTGCAATATTTACTGTTAGTTTTGTTTATAATTTAATATTTTTGTTAAATAAGCAATACATACATGTGACAAAATACCATCAAGGCACCAACCATTGGTGTTTGAAGGAATTATTAAAGCTTTGCCATTTTATAATGAACTGTATTATGAGATAGGGGTGTTTAAGAAAATATTATCAGCACTATTTATTAATTATCCTTATTAACATTCGTATGTCAAAATGTTTCCATTTAACCTTATTGTCCAATATTATTCATTCATATGGAGAATATGTACTGGGGGGTAGTCTCAATGGTAAACAATTCAACAGGTCCTGCAAGAATCATAGTGAAAAAAATCTTATTCCAGAATTCACAGCTGTCTGGAACTGTGGAGATATAACTACAACTGAAAATGTGTAAGCATCCAAGAAATCACCTTACCTAAATTAGCTGAGTGAATCACTGACTTTAATAACTGAAATATGACAAACATGAAAGAACCAATATTATGGGATACTCTGCTTCAGTTATGATACACAACATCCTCAGTTGCATTACAAGTGAAATTTTATCCTTTCTGTAATGCTGTTTATGGTCTAAATACTTTACATTGAGAATGTAATGTCATTTTTAATGCTCTCTTTCATGCAGAACCAAATTTAGACATTAAATGATGTGAAACTCTTACAACATTCAAAGGCATTGATAATTCAAATTTTTCTGAAACTTGAGTATTTTTTGGACCTTCAAGTATTGTACTTCATTGTGAATATAATGCCTTTCTTTAAAATATTTTCATGGTAATATGTAGTTAAATTTGTTGCAGACATACTTAGTATAATGTATTCAATTTAAAAGGTGCCTTGTACTTTATACATATAGTTCAACAAGCGCAACATTAGAAGGTGAAGGTACAACAAGGAGGATGAGCAGTTGGAAAGAATTGTGGCAAAGAAAGAGCTGGAGACGGGAGCATTGTTTTTTGAGTCATGTTCAGTTGCTTGACTTAATCAGCTGTGCAGCGTGTTGGGTATTTATGCTGATGTGATTGACTTTCATTATGCAACTCTGTGGTACATTGCTTTCACTGTAGAGCATTACTTCCAAAAGAGCTATTCACAGAAACATTTGGGAAGGATACTTCCATAAAAATTGTAAAGAAATTCCAGAAATAGAATCTGTGCAACATCAAACATAACCATAGGAGGTCTGTTCAGCATGAATATAGTCAAAGAAATTAAAATGGTATTACAAGATTGTCCCACAATTCATTGCAATGCTTAAGAACAAGTAAGAAAATATTCCTTGGAGCTTCCCACACAGTGAGAAAAATATTTTATGTTTTTATCTTAATCACCTATAAGCGGTTCATGCATCGACTATGCTAATTGTTATGGTGCTGCAATTAGCTGCAGACCGTTATTGGTGATGACTCACTGTGTTAAACTATGTGTTTTTCTCAAATGACGTGTGATTTCATCCACTGATGTTAGTGAAGACTCCACTTCATCCTCAGAAAGTTAATGCCTGGTGTGGCATTTCAAGGTGAGGCATAATAGGGCACATGTAAACGATTGAGGACAGTGATATTTATCAAAATATTATAATGAAATTTGGAACCTAATGAATGTGACTACTGCTTACAACAAGGTGATACAGCTTCAAATGCTGCCATGCAAATATTGAGGAAGTTCTTTGACACATCTAGAGGACTTCGGTCCACAAGTCCCTGGATCTAACCAGCCCTGATTTGTTTTTAAGGGGTTGCAAAGAGTCTACATTCTCTATAGAACCTGAAGTATTACATCTGTTGCCAGACAGAATGTGACCTGTATTTGGGGGTCTTCATTTCAAACTCTATGCTGATTCAATTAAATAATTAAAATAATGAGGGTACACAACTATGGTTTACCAGTAACCACAGAATGTAACAGAGAATGGTTTGTTAAACTGATATGAAGTTTTAAAAGAAATAACCTTTGCCTCAAGATAAATTGCAGTTTAGCTAATAAAATGGCAAATTCAGAGATTATTATTATTACTATGTGCATGTCTCAGATAGCAACATTCTCATTATGTTTATTTTATTATGTTTTATGAGAGGATTTTAATTTAGACCTAATGTTTAAATTAATTGAAGAAAGTTGAATTATAAGAAATTGGGATTAACTGGAAATAAGAAATATTTGGCAGCCTGAAGTAAAATTCATGTGAGAAATCTGAATAAAGAAGAGCTCAGAATAACAAAATTAAATAAGTATTGCTACAGACAATAATTTGAAGGGAAAAAATACTCTGAACGCTTATATGCCTACTATTGAATATACATATTATATCTTACATGGTTTAGATGGAGAGCAGTTAACTGCTGGATTGCCCTCATATCCAATGGGGCAAGTGCACACAGGTCTATGTGCCATAGCATGACATTTAGCAGTCTTAGCACAGGCATTAGTAAATTCACAGGGATCCAGACAGAATGACTTGTAACAAGCCTCAGACTCCAGACAGTCTGAATCTGATTCACAAGGGCTTGGTGCCTTGGTTGATCCAGGTGTTTCTATTGGAGAGCAATAATATTTGTTATATAATATACATATTTTTAATTACATTTTATACATCAACTAGCTTTGTTAAAACCACACCAGAGTTTGAGATGAATACAGTAGATGTCACACTCTCTTTTGAGTGCTTGCATTTTTATTACTTTTATCTCTTCCCTACTTGTTATCTATTTTGCCTCCCCAAACTAATATTTAATAACTCTCATAATTACTGAAATTATCCAAAACATAATTATCCTCTAGTGTTTTGTGCACGGATAATTTTAAAGCTCATTTCAAATTAATTGTGTAATCATCTATTGTATTCATGGTGTATGGTACAAAAATAAGTATTTGCGTATAGGTTATGTTTAATGCAAATGCTGCGGACATGTGTGATGTATGGTAACTGCACCTCAAAATCTTACTTTGTTTACTCTTCCTGAACAATGTGTGATATATTTTTACTGTATTTTCGGCTGTCACTTGTTGAAAAGCTGCTTGCACAAGATGTTGCACCTCGGATAATTTAAAAGTTTTGCACGCTGTATGCTGTTTTTGGAAAAAAGCAGTAAATTCTGCCATTAAGCAAGGAATATTGTTTAATGCAAAAGTAAGGTACTTTTCATAGAACGTATTATATACAACATTTTACCTCGCTTATGCATTATACCGTATTATTTAAGTATTACACTGGTACCACACGCCTTCGCCATTGTTTATATACGTACACTACAATCTCTATGTGCTAACTGAAAATCATCCGTTACAATATATGAATGGCACAACACATGTGCATTGTTGCATAAGGGAATAATAATTAAATTCAACCAATTTCCATTTATTAATAACTCTTACTATGTTATTTCAACAGCTTTGCATAGTTTTATATATTTGTGTATTTATTTCAGCAAATTAAGAGGAACTATTTTTTTATAGAGAAAAGCGGTGAAACATTCAGCAACCAATCAGAATAGTTGCAACCTATTGCTTTTATTTACATTACCAGTGAACTAAGGCTGGACAGACAATAGTTAGGATGACCTTAACCTTAGTTGACCAAGCCATAACTATTTCACTATACAAAGTTTTATAATACTGCATACCTTTGTCATTTAAAATCTGATTTTGGTACCAGTTTTTTAACTGACCATTTCCATTTCCTCTTTATCTTCCACAAAACCTCTCCTCTCCTAATTTAGGTTTCTGCTTCTGATCTTCAAAAATCTTCCCAAGTACAATCAATATCTTTATTCCTAAACTACCATTTCTTATTTATTAGACTTTCTCCAATCCTTTGGGACCTTACACTGAAGTAAAATGTGACTTTTATCTTTTCTGTCCCAACTGATGGCACACATTCCTGGGATAACCTTCCCCATCATTCACCTTAGTTTCCAAACATCCAATCCAAACCAGACTAACCCATTTCTTTCATGTTTTTTTTACAGATTTTCAGTAAACTAAAAATAAATTATTATTATTCTTTTTTTTTTTTTTTTTTTTAAACTGTGAACAGCATAACTCTGAAACAAAAAGTCAATTAAATATCAAACTTGATCAACATCTTCAAAGAATGGGATATGAAGATTTAAGCAAATTCCCCACCCCAAACTACCCTTTACATGGTAGGTTTTTGAAAATTTGAATTTATTTTTAATTTTTTTTTAAGTTAACCTTTTATGAGATATTCCTTGTTTTTTTTTTATTTTGTAATCAGCTTACCCTCCCCGTATTTGTAGGACTGACACCCCCCTAGGATTTGCAAGCCAATACCTAGGGGTCAGAAGCCTGTCGGGGAGGCAACGGCATGAAACCACAGAATGGAGAACCTCTTACAAGGGGTCAGCCCATGGCCAGTCATGAACATGACCAAGTGGATGATATGAAATGTAAACAAAATTGATGATTGGAAAAGTGATGATGGAGCAATTGGTGGAATGAGTGGCAGGGACAACTGGAGAACCTGGAAAAAACCCGCCCAGATGTCACTTCATCCGCTACGAATCCCACATTGGGCGCTTGGGATCGAACCTGGCCACCTAGATGGAAGGTGAGTGGTTTTAATTTTTAAAATACTAAAACTTTTCTCAATGGGAATTTATTATTCCTCTTTCTTTTGTTTTACTACTGACCATGCAAAGGGAAAACTAAATTTCAATCACACAACAATCAGCTATTAAAAGATTTGATTATTTCCCTTCTGCTTATAAGGTACCAAGTAATAAGGCAATTTGACTTATGTTTATATTGTAATGGGGCAGATAAAAGAATAAGCTTTTAAAAGAATAGGTTATTGCAGTATTATAGACAGAGAAAGTCAATGTGAATGGAACACATCAGATTTTTTAGTAGTGTTTAATGCCTGTTCTTACTGCATATGATACTACAGGAAATGAATGCTGATGATACATGAAATAGTTGGGAAATGAAATTTTGAAAAAATTGCCATAGACCTAAATTTAGGGTACCTCCACAACATACAGTTATGAGGACTGAGGGAAACCTGAAAAAATCTCAGTCAGGGAGGATGATGCGGCAGGATTTGAATCACAGACCTCCCATTCATAAGTCTACACCGTAACTATGTCATCAGCCACCCATGTCTGTTAAGGTACTGCTTCATCATGGTTATAATCCCATAAACATGATTGCCTTCTCTAATGTTCTAATCTATAGTGTCATCACAAAACATGTGCTCCTTACCTAACAACATACAGAAAATAGTATTAATATGTGTTGTCAAGGAAAGCACCAACACATACACATATATATTACTTCTTAGGTGCTTAATTTTTATGCTGCTTTTTTATTACTCTTCCCCTCTCCTTTCTAACTGTGTAATTGACTTCCACTGTTCTTGGATAAGTGAAGATTTGCATAAGTGTGTTAAATTCAATATATTAAATGTAATTAGCAGTAATTAATTTGTCCTTTGAGATAAACATGATCTTTAAATAAACTTTATCATAATCTGATCATCATTTATTCTCATTTCTCAAGTTATAGTAATCTATATAACATTTCCATTTAGAATTTGCTTAGATACTAAGTCTAATAATCCAGTAGTATGTGTATTAAGTATAAATTTATTGAATTTGTATCCCATTGAAATAACATTTCAAGCAGATATACCATATTTCACACATGTCTTTGCCAATTAAAAATGCAGCAGAGTAATTAGGCAGAAGTTTTTACTAAATTAGATAAGTTATTATTGTTATTTATACAAAGATAGCACAAGCTATAAAGAAAAATCTGGTACGAATTTATTAGATAATGCTTAGGTTTGAATTTACAGTCACTCTCATCTATTATGTTAAGTGAATATTTCTTACAGTGCAATTGTAAAGGAACAAACAATAAACAGTAATTCTCCATACACTATGTGCTACTGTACATCCTTGTATGACATATTATACAGTTAAGTAGAAGTATTATAAAGAACTTTGGAAAGAATAGAAGAATTGTTCAATATGTACAACATTCAAAGATATTAACAATAATTGTGGATGTATTTGTTCTGTGCTATGATAGTGTATGAAATATACCTTCTTGGCACTCCTTGGTGGCATCCCCAGATAGCCCGGGTGGGCAAGTGCAAAGTGTGACGTGGTCCAAAACTGTACACAGGGCATTGTGTGCGCAGCCATTGATGGTCTGCGCACAAGGATTCACACACCACCCATACCTACAGGCCTCGATGGGTGAACAATCAGAGTCATTTGTGCATGTCTTTGTGGGTGAGATGGTGGTAGGATAGGTAGTTAATTCTACTGCTTCTGTTGTTTCAACTGGGATACTATATCCAAAAACCTCTTCAGTGGTTCCAGAAGATAATTCTATTGTTCCAAAATTAGTAGTGGATTCTTCAGGGACATTCGTAGTGACTTCTGTAGATTTTTCAGTTTTATGTATCTCTGTGATTCCTTTATACGTTTCTTCAGTAGTTGTGACAGGAAGTTCTGAAGATCCTTTAGTTTCTGTATTTTCTTCCATATGAGAAGATACTTCTACAGGAATACTGGTTATCATCTCCTCTGTACTTCCTGGCACAGATCCTGTAGGGTTTCCTGTTATTACTGGAGAGGCAATGCTTTCTGTGCTGGTGATTGGTAACTCTGTTGTGAAAGGTAAGGATTGTTCTGAAAGCCTTTCTGTTGAAGGAGCATATTCTGTAACTCTAGGAAATGTTTCAGTATCACTAATGGCTCCAGTTGTTTTCTCCATAGTTATTGTTGATGCTTCTGGAACTTCTGTGGTCATGGGAAAGAATTCTGCAGTTCTGGGAGGCAAATCCACCAACACTTCACTAGATTTTGTTGTTGGTACAGTGACTGAAAATATCTCTTCAGTAGTAACTATGGATGCTTCAGAATTTGTTGCTGCAGATTGCTCATTAGCAACAGTGGTAGTCATTTGTCCAGGGACTGCCTCAGAATTAACTTCTCCGGTACTAAATGATACTGTTGATGATGTGGTTGGAATTATTTCAGGAACAAATAAGTTTGTTGTGGTAGATAGTTCACTGGCACCAATTGTAGTTATCTGCTCAGGACCCTCTGAATTTACATCCTCAGGCATTACAGCACTACTAAGTGATGCTGTTGATAACATTGTGGTTTCGACACTTTCAGGTACAAACGATTTTTCAGTCGTGATAAGTGGTTCTACAATAGTAGACATCTGCTCAACAATTTCAGAATTTCTTGTGGTAGTTTCAACAGCTATTATAGTTGTACCCATTTCTTTTGTAATTTCAGTAGAACCACTAGGTTGTTCAGTATTTTCTGAAGATAATGTGGTGAAAGGTAACTGTTCTGTAACTCCAAACGATACTTCTGAGGGCGTTCTTGTTGTGGAAATCTGTTCAGAAAATCTGTAATCATTAGTAATGCCACTACTTGATGTTGTTGTTACTGGTGAAATATCTGTACTTGTTGATTCTAAGGGAGGGTTAGTTGCTATTTCTGTAGTGGCTCTGCTTATAAGAAACCCTTCACTACTTTCAGATGATGCTTTTGATGCACTTTCAGTTGTCGCTTGTTCACCAGTATTTGGTTCTATTGTAGTGATAAACAATGGTGATGTATTTCCAGTGGGAGGTTCAGTAGGTACCCCAGTGGTAGCAGTTCTCTCAGTAAACCTGGATACCACCTCAAAAGGCCTGGTAACCTCTTCAGTGATTACTGGGTAGATCTCTGTTGCCATTGTACCTGATGATGCCTGCTCAATAGCTCTAGTAGTTGTTTCCAAGGGTATTTCAAAGGTGGAAGCCCTTTCAGTCACACTGGACTGAGATGATTGCTCTTCCACTGAGGTAATTCCGATTTCTTTAGGTATCACTTCGTTGGGATTTGTGGCACTTTCCACTGTTGATGTAGTTGCTGGCCTTGTAAATCCAGAGGTAAATTCTAATGGAGTTTCAGTTACTACTGTGTTAGTTGAAGTTTGTGCAGCAATAGAAGACATTGTTGTAACTTCAGATACTGACTCTAATGGTACTTCAGAAACTTCTGTAGTTGGCTGCTCAGTGAATGAAGGTCTGGTGGCAATTTCTGATTCCTTGCTACTAAATTGAGATTTTTCTGTGGTAGGTAATATAGTAATAGGCAATCTATTCATATCAGAAGATCGTTCCATTGGTATTTCACTTGTAGCTATTCCATCAGATGCTCCAGTAACCCCTTCAAATGGATTTCTTGTAACTGATTCTGTACTCGTTTCAGCTGAAATTCTAGAAACTTCATCAGTAAGATGTATTTCACTGCTAGTAGCAGGTGTCTCAGGGGAAATTTCTGTTGTTTGAATTTGCTCAGTGGTTTTGTGAGTAATAGGCATAATTCCTGGAGTGGTTTCTTCAGCTGCTTTAGTTGTAGTTGTGGTTTCTGAGAATAATTCTGTCATTCCTTCAGTCATATGAACTTGTCCAGTAACCATTGTTTCAATTTCAATAGTACCCCTTGATGATGTCTCTTCTGTGAAATCTTGAGGTTTTTCTGTTGAAGTTTCATCAAAACCACTTCTGGTAATGGCAGTAGAAAGCATTTCCTCAGTGATTCCTTGTCCTGATTCTATGGAACTTTTTTCTGTAATTGGTTTTTCAGTTATTAATGACTGTGCTGTAGTTGTAGATTCCTCAGTGGCTCCAGAAAATAAATCTAAACGGACTTCAGTAGCAGTAGGAATTCGTTGTGTTTGTCTAGTTGTTGTTTCAGGGGAAGTTGCAAATGTGAATGCATCTTCAGAAGTATTCTGAGTTACTTCTACAGATTCTGTAACTGGAAACTGTTGTTCAGTCGCTGCAGATGAGATTAGTGGCATTTCCTCAGTGATTCCTTGTCCTGACTCTATGGGACCTTTTTCTGTAATTGGTTTTTCAGTTACCAATGGCTCTGCTGTAATTGTGGATGGTTCACCAGTGACTCCAGAAAATAAATCTAAACGAACTTCAGTAGCAATAGGAATTCGTTGTGTACCTCTTGTTGTTGTTTCAGGGGAAGTTGCAAATGTGAATGCCTCTTCAGAAGTATTCTGAATTACTTCTACAGATTCTGTAACTGGAAACTGTTGTTCAGTTACTGCAGATGAGATTAGTGGCATTTCCTCAGTGATTTCTTGTCCTGATTCTATAGAACTTTTTTCTGTAATTGGTTTTTCAGTAATTAATGGCTGTGCTGTAGTTGCGGATGATTCTTCAGTGACTCTAGAAAGCAAATCTAAACGAACTTCAGTAGCAATAGGAATTCGTTGTGTACTTCTAGTTATTGTTTCAGGGGAAGTTGCAAATGTGAGTGCCTCTTCAGAAACATTCTGAGTTACTTCATCAGATCCTGTAACTGGAAGTTGCTGTTCAGTGACTGGTGGCATTGCTTCAACAATGAAATTTTCTCCAGGAATTTTTGGCTTCTCTCCCAATGGAGTGTCATTATAGAAAGTAGAGGCAATAGTCTGTGATGTGAAGGTAGTTAGTTGTTCTGCTGGTGTTGTTATTTTACTACCAGACAATTCTGAGTTTGTTGTTACTTCAATATAAACTTCTTTTTGGTCAGATGATGTAGTGGGTTTTGGTGCAATAGTAGAAGAAGAAGGTATTTCTGATGAAGCAAAGTTTGGCATTGAGGAGGCAGTAAAAGTCTTTTCTGTTTCTTCAGACTGTCCAAATTGTGTTGTGGTATCAAGATTTTCTGCAACTTGGGGTTTTAAAGTTCTTCCCATCTCAAAAGTACCACTAAATCTGGTTGTTGACTCACTATCTTGAACGGTAATCTCATTTTCTGCAGTGGTTTCTACTGATGATTGTGTAACAGGGATATAAGTAACTCCTGCTATTCCTGTAATTTCAGATGTCCTAAAAGTATACTCTTCTATTAAAGTTGCAGTTTTGGGGAATTCTGTTTCTGTAAATATTTTTTCTGTAGTAGAGAGTTCCTCATGAGGTGGTTGTGTTACAGTAGCAGACAACTGAGGTTCAGTGACTGACATCTCCCCAGGAGGATATTCTGCCTTATTAGTTCCTACACCTTCAGGAGCAAATGGTTGTGTTGCGCCTAATGGAGATAATGTAGCTTTAGAAGTATTTAATTCATTTTCTGTGAATACTTGTTCTGTTTGAGGAAACACTGTTTGAGGAATGGCTGTTGTAATTGAGGGTTGTGCTTGCTTCTGTGTTACAGTTGTTCTTTCAGTTATTTCAGGCATTTCTGTTTCAACTGGTTGTCCTGTGAATATCGTATTAGCTTCTATCCCAGAGTATGTTGTCATACCTTCCCTACCACCAAGGGGTGTCAGTGTACCAGTCACACTTTGCTCAGTGGTAAGTGTCTGTGTCAGTGTTGTATGTGGGGTAGGCTCTCTTTCAGTGGTTGTAGCTTCCATAACTGTGGAGCCTGGTATTGTGGGTATCAATGTTGTACCAATTTCTGGCAGTTCCGGTACTAATATAGGGTGAAATAAAAACAGAGAAATAAAACACCACAATTTTAGTCTAATGAAGTGAACTGAAAATCTACATGATAGAATTAATGAAGAAACAGAACCCTTGGAATATACAATATATATATACAATTTTATTAACTCCTTCACCGTTAAACCTTTAAATGTCTGTGTCACAGAAACAGGACACCCAGGATTGTTTTTAAATTTAAATATATTTATGAAAGCACCATTTAATGAATAGTTGTTCAAGAGTTGATAGCAAACTTATTTATAAATGTAGGTTATTGACGTGTTTTATATTCTACATTGATTTTGGTTTGTTTTTTCATGCAATAATAGCAATGAATATAATCTATAGGGTAAATAGAGAAGCCAGTTGTATACTTCTTCAAGGACAATGTACTATAAAAGTAAGGTGAAAGAAAAAGTTCTGTTGTTTGTTTCTCCTGGCACAACAGTAGTATCAGAGTGAATGTTTACAACTTGAACCATTTGCCCTTGGATTCAGCTCATATAAGTTTAGCTGCATCAGACATAGGTATTCCTAATATCAGCATAAACAAATGAGGTGATAAGTAGTATTTGAATTACTTGAAGGCTTGAACAACTCTATCCATAAGTGCAACTAATGCAATGATGCACAGCTTAGTGAAAGTTAAAATATCCTATTTAATTACAAATTTAGAAGCAAAGTAAACAAACGGTAACAGTTTGCCTATGTAGTAATTAAGTATAAGTAGTATAGTATCTACTAAAAATTAAGCCTACGGAAAGCATACTAAATTATTCAGTTAAATATATATCTAACCATATTCCAAATACAAACATTTAAAACAGCTTTTAGGGTTTCTAAATGTGCACAGACTTGGTAAAAGTATTCTACCCATACCATGTGGAAGGTGGTGTGACCTGGAGGAATAGTTCCATCATTATAACGGTGAAGGGGTTAAATGAATTTAAAGTATTTAGAGACATTTTGCTTTGCTTCTGATAGTTGGAAATATTATAACTGAAGGTATAATATTTTTATACATGTAGAAATAGGTAAATATTACTAAATATACACAGAATTAAAAGAATGTATGATCCTGAGCTGAATTTGTAGTGCAAACGTTTTTGTATTTCCAGGTCATCTATTTGTTCTACTAGAACTATCGCAAAGTTATAGATGAGCATCTAACTTCATATATTGTTGCATGATTAAGAGGTATCCGTAAAGAAACAAGGGTTTTAATCATAATCATGTAATTGATATTGAGTTTTATTTATGAATACTCCTAACTGCTGTGGTTCTTAGCTTCACATTCTATGATGGGTGGGAAAAACTGCTTAATTTTGCCTCTTTATCAAATTTGTTGTTCTTTTATATGCCATAAATCTACAACATAGAACCACTGACTTTACTTCTCTTCCAAAGGAAGCCATGCTAAGGATTTTAACACCATAATTATCCATTGCCCTATGGAATCAGAGAACCAGAGACTCGCATGGTATTGCAGACCATGGAAGACAAGTAGTTCATAATTATCAAGTAGCTGCATTAATTCTGCAATTCATGAAGAACAAATACTTTCAAAGTTTTCACATTATGCATATAGAAAAATAAAATGATTCATACTATCATATATAACAACCAAGGGACCAAATTCTTAAAGACAATATACCTTTATTTTTATTTATCTCTAACGTGTTTTAACTTGGTAAAGCCACAAAATATTTATACTTTGGAACTCATTTCTAGGCAAATTCTGACATTATATAATATTATTCCCTTTTAGTAATTTCAGGTCTTCAAGGGGTATATTATGAACCTTCCTATTTTATTTTGAATGCATTATCTGAATAGTTTAGGCTCTAGTTTCATTGAATTTTAACTGTCTCTTACATTATCTTTTCATTACAGGTATGTCAATAATAAATATTCTTAGCATTTCTGTACATATTTTGAATTATAGGAGGCACTGAAGCATTACAAATTTAGCTCAAGATTTGAACTTGTGGAAAAAAAAAAATAATATGAAACATATGTTATTCTCTGTGGAAACATGCCAAAGCCCATCAATGCACTATTCATGCTAAAGCAAACTAAGCAATAACAAGCTTCTGAGCATCAGATTTATACAGTGTTGAAGTTAGAATATACTATATTTTACAACAGTTATTTTTTCAAACTTCAACCTTTATTTTTCTCCTCTCCTAGAAAGTGTTTTAATTACTTGAAATCATTCTTTTGTTAATTGATTTTTCTCATAGCAGTTAGAATTATATGCATATAATTCAGAAAACTATCTACTATTAATGAAAAGCCTTTACATTTGCAACATTTAATCCTTGTTTAACCTGTCCCCTACACCATAAAAACAGAATATTTACAAAGAAACCTGATTAATACTTTTATGTACACTGCCAGCTAATCTTATTGATATGCTTAGACACCGTTGACAGCATGCTCTCCAAAGAAAGTTCCACGAAGAATAACACAAAATACTGTGTCTCATTCCTAAATTTTTTTACATTTTAACCTAATAATTGCACCACTTCTTACCATAAGTGATGTTTTCAAAGCCTTAATCCCTGCAAACTATAATTTAACTAGATGATGAGTTATTTCATTTCCCTTGCACTCTTTGCTGAGTATTATACTGTATAGATAAAGTAGGTAGTATTTCCAAAATAAACACACTATTTAAGAAAAATCTGCTTTAAAAACCAATGGTGTAAAATACCTGCACATTCTTTTAATCAGGATTTAAAGAATAGTATATCATGTTATATTCACCATAAAAAGAAACTAATTAATTTATGCATAGTTATCTACAACCAAGGAAAACACCATGAAAGAAAGTTGTAAATACTTTCTACAAAAGATTCAAGAATTCAAACAAAAATATGTTTAAGAAAATATAATTACATAACCAGAAATTACAGTAAATAATAAGAAAGGTGTGTTGCTATTTTGTACATTGTATATTCGAGTCAGTGAATTTAAAGATATTGATGAAGTGGCAGCACTAACAGTAACAAACTGAAAGCAAAAATTTGAAGGTACACTTGACAGTAATTAACAAGGATCTACATATATGTAATTATTAGAAATACTTGTATATAGCAAAGCACCATTATAATGGAATCATTTAACAGTGAATCAAAATTTTAAATACTTTAAAATTCTCCACTTGCATGCAAATCTTTTGACTCATTATTAAATGATTCCAAGTATCTTTAAAACCATGTAAATTCTAAGAAAGTGGAACTATTAAGGAACAGTGAAAGAACTTAAATGATTTAAAGATTGCCCAAGAGGATTACAAAATGAAGGCATTAGGCAACTTCAGTCAGACTAGCAGGAAGCAATCTTAAGCGATGCAGCATGAAGATCCAAGCTGTTAGTTCTTGAAGCAGGCTGCGGCACACCTCTGATGATATTTTTCAGCAGAAACTATTACTAGTTTATTTGGTCAATGACACGATTAAGCAATTTTAAATTTTTCTCAATAATCTGTTATTTTTATTTCCAACAACAAAACAGCAACACACTATTTTGCATTTGTTACCTCATTACCTTTATTTTTCCTTATATAAATATTAATATATTGCTTTGCAGAAAACTGTTGAAGAGCCGGAACTCATCCTACCTTTGATGCAAGCCCCTGTTAATGGATTACACTCATATCCTAAAGGACAATGCTCACAACCTGAAGGTGGGACTGGTATTTTGCCTGTAAAATAGAAAGCATTGAGAACTAACAACAAATGAGCAAAACTGTTTATTATAATATAAAAAAATTACAGTCTACTCATACTGAATCTAACTGTGCAAAAATTTTAAATTGGCAAATCAATATGAGTTATATTCAGCCCAAGGACATTTATATTACAATTTCATTAAAAATTCATGTGTTGGAAATATATGAATCCCAGAAAAACACTCAATAATGATGAAAGTGATGATGATAATTTACTACTAAGAATGTTTAAATATTTAATTTATGTTCTCAGTCAATGATTTTTATTTTATTCATAACAATGGCTGTTACAAAATATTTGCCGCTTTACATTTAATTTTTTCCACATTTTAAGTAGTGTCCATTCTCTTTTTCTCTTGGTAATGGATGTGATATGCAGAGCTTGTTAAGTAGCATTTGATTACTATCTCAACTAGCTTAAATACGTGTGTGCATTAATGAATTAAAAGTCTCCCTATGCAGCCATTCATCATGAATTCATGATTGATATGAACAGAATTGTACAGGTACAGATCATAAGACTGCTACACTTCAGATTTTCTTACCTTGTGAAACACAGTTGCATCCATCACAGAGTTGCCCTTGTCTACAGTTATTATTGCTCTGACATTGGCAAACTGAAATCAAGTACAAATATTTTTGCAAATTTAATATTAATGTTCATTCTATTAAACTTACCCAAGAATCAACATGTATAATTTATTCAGTTCCATAGCTTGATTTTATAAATTGTCCAATATCCCACACAAAATATATATAACTGTTCAGCAGGATCAAGTTTTAATGAAAAAAAATCTTCAGAAAATAGAGAAACTTTCTCTTATCGAAATAATATTTTCCCAAAATCAAATTTAGATTGAATTTTCTAACTGATAAAAATACATGGAAAACAGCTGCAAACTGTAAGGTGAACTCTAATTTACAAATTGCTTAAACATAAGCTATTATTAACATAAAAAATAACTTTTTCAGTAAGTCGGTTTAAACTTAAATCAGGATAGAGTTAAATAAACATTCATAATATTTCATTCATCAAAATGGGAAGCTCAAAATAAATTGCTACTGCAGCAGAAATTCTTTTTAAAGAAACATGAAAATCTGATGGAATGTTGGAATTCCAATGATATGAACTTTAAACATGAAATTATCCAAATTCCTGCTAGAGCCATGATAAACCCATGAACTGATCTGTAGTATTTGAGGAAATAAGCTATAGCCTATGAAATATGTTCTGAATGAAAGTGTGGTGAGTGAAGCCAAACAAGTGTTTAGCCAACTCACTCCTCATTTAAACTATTGCATGCAGTTTATCATAATATCTAATTATAATGTCTTTTAAATGCAAATACTTATTTGGCTATTATTTCTATTATTGCATAATCACAACAGGTTTATTAGCATGGAAATACTAAACGTCCATTTAATAAATCACATACGTATTCTGCATGACTATTAACTAGTTATGTCGCATCACGCTAACCTTTAACACACACTGGCTGGTGTTCCTGTACTTGGCATTCTTGCTGAGAATTACAAGGATTTGCAACACTGCAAGGATTCAGACATTTGCCTTCTATACAGGCTTGTTGTATTGGACATTCACTGTGATCCAAACAGGTGATAACTGCAGGTACAGAAAAGCATTAGAAAGTGAACTAAATGTTATAAAACACCTACCACATTATGTTTTATGGAATGAAGAATATTATTACTTAGTATGATTTGAATGCTATCACTAATAATTTTACATTTAATGCAATATTAATTGTATTGATATGTTAAATGAACACAGACAATAGCAGACAATAGCAGTGATTCATTTATGTAATGAAATAAACCTGCACATAAACCTTTGCCAGTATAAGAAAGACAAAAGAATCATCATGTTTAGAAACAAAAAGTTATACATTAAAAGCTCTTGAACAGAATTATATAGAACAGTAGCACACTTAGGGAAGTAAAGAACAGATTATGTGATTTGTACACCCTTAAAATAAAAAATGTCTTTTGTTACAAATGGTTTCAACATGAAAATCATTATTTGAAATGAAAATTTTAAATGGCATATATTCAAAAGGCCCTTGTTAGCATATTGCCCGTAGAGGGGAAAAAAGAAGAAAAAAAGAAAAATTACTTCAAAATTAAAGCAAAGCCATGTACATGAGCACTTTATAATAATGAGAAACATGGAGCCTGGATTCATATGCCTTAGGTAATGCAAACCTTTTTATATCTGTATAATAAGGAAATATCTACATAAATAAAAAATTAAAGATAAATAATCACAAATATCTGAAATGTAATTAAAGACTTCTTTATAATACAAACTTAACAATAACTTGTGTGAATCATGCTATGTATCATCCCTTTTTCCCATTAGTTTTCTTTTTTTCTCAAATTTTCTTCATAGAAATTGTCATCTTTCAGTAAACACAGGTTTAGTGGTTTTTTTTTTTTTTTTGGTAGTGTTTCATACCCACTTTTATTTCTTTGGTACTGCAGACAATAATGCTGATGATACATGGTATAAGATGGAGCACGGGTGGGTTGCAATGGCAGGAGAAACCACAGAACCCGGAGAAAACCTGCCCCTGCACCGCATTGACCACCACAAATCCCACATGTCACCTGGATCGAAATCGAGTCACTGTGAGAGGTGAGTGGTCTAACTACTTGGCCATGGTGCAGCTGTTTTGTGTGTGTGTATGTCTTTTTTAGAGGGAGACATAACAGGAGTTGAATGAATTGCACAATTCATGGTGGCAAAATTAAGATAGGGATCATGCTACTGGAATTAATCCAAGATTTATCTTTACAGTTGAGGTAAAACTCTAGTCAGAGGGGTAGTGGAGACCCATTTGGGTAACCCATGTCCATTGTGAATTGTCCTAAGGTCCTTAGATTGGGATGCAAGCATATAAGCTTCATGTCACATGTTGGACTTCATTGTCAGCATCATCATAGTTTTACTATTAATTTGAAACCACAAAGAAGTGTTTAAAACAGTCCATCTGTTTATATAGTAATATATGCTTTTAATGCTTGCAGAATCTAAATAGCATATGACCCAGTTTCATATATTAACTTTTATGAAAGAAAACACAAATATGTTGAAAAATATAGTAAAGCATTTTGTATGCAAAACAAACTTTAACTAAATAGATAAATGTCCTTTGTAGCAATGGATCAATATAAATAATGATCTTTTTAAATATAGATAAAAGGAAGTGATTCTGAAAGCATTTGAATATTATTGTTTTTATATGCTAAATATAATGCAAAAACCAACAACAAAACTCATCTTACTTATAAAGCATTAAAGCTGAAAAACAAAAAGCATATAACTGTTAATTGCATATAAGCTGGTTTTAAAAGCGCACAAATATACATTCCATTTGGCATTTAAGTTAATGATGAAAACCTGAAAAAAAGGAAAAAGGTCATACATAACATCACAACCTGTGATTTGTTAAAAGATATTTACAAAATTAACAGCCACAACATAGACTACTTAGGACTTCTTGTTACCAGCCCCACTCCTTTCAAATACCACCACCAACAGCATATATAAACTATGATTTAGAAAGCTTGACACATTACATAGCAGGTGTTTCACAAGCTGTCAACTAACTGTGAAGATGGTGAGCACTTGCATCACTCAGGCACATCCGAGCAAAATGTAAATAGATATTAGCCAATTAAGGAATAACCTTTCCAAGCTTGAAGGGAATTGTATATTCTACACATGCTAAGAGAGCTACTTTTCAGTGTATGCAATTTCAGAATTTACAAAAGTAAAGAATGTACTGAAGTCCACTGTGTGTGACAGTATGAATCGCAAGAGCATGTGAGACCATTCATAAACAGAATCAGAGAAGGTAGGGTGTACTTAACCGATATATAATATGAAACACAGAAAGGACCCATACATCATTATTTTTGCTTTGCTTCTTCATAGACTGAATTATGCTTCATGCATTGAAGAATTTAATTTCATGCATTGTTTTCTAACCTTTAATACTTAGGTTTCTGCTACAGTCCATGGAAACAAGCAGGACAGACAATCCCTTTGAGCTGAACATTTAAATTTTAAATGGAGATGATAATGGTTATTGCTATTGTTGTCAATATTATTATTATTATTATTATTATTATTATTATTATTATTATTGGTTTTTTTTTCCTTAAGATGGCTATCAACAATAATAAAATGTTTCAAGAGTACTTAATTTTGTGGTAAAAAAACCATGATGAAATATAATCCAATGCTAAGTATAATAAGAGTAAATTTAATTCAATGGGGAAAAATATTAAATAATTTCCTAAATTGTTAATTGTTTTATCCACACAAAAACAGGGGTCAGAAAGGTGGAATCAGAATTTTTCAGTCTGACTCCACTTTTCTGGTTTACTAAATAGTTTTAGAGATCCACCAAAATCCAAATCAGTAAAACAGAGAAACAACTTCTTACATAAGTATGTTATTAATTGTTTATCATTACTAGTTCTTTGGTTAGGTACTATAGTTGTTTGTAATGACAATTCTGTAATCCTGGCAAATTTGGAAATAAACTCTCTAAAGCACTTATTTATCATTATTGTTATTTGTTTGTTTATGACGCTGTCAATTGTTAGGATCCAATCAGCACTACCAGTGTCCTAAAATTTTGTCCTGGAGTTCATTTAGGTCCAATAAATCTACTGACATGGGGTTGCTGCTTTTAAGCACACTTAAAATCCATTGGTCTAGGCCAGGATTGAACTTACAATCTTGGGATCAAAAAAGCCAAACCAGCTGGGTCACCCAGATTGATGCATTTATAGTTATTTTGTATAGAATTCCTTACAGTTTGATTCTTCATCCAGTAAAAATCATAAAATGACTTTAGTTTAGTTTAAGTATAAGATTATTCATTTTTATGCATATTTCTTTTTGTGTCTGAAAAAATATAAGTAGCTCTAATGAAATGAATTAATTGTGTGAATCAAAATGGTCAGAAATAACATTCATATCAACTCAAGAGGATTGTCATTAAAATACATTTAAAAGCATGACTCTCCTTTTAAAGTATGATTAAGAAGGGTAACTGCAAGGATAGAATAAAAATGTTTAGTAGTTTTTTGTTTTCTCCCAAGTGAAAGTTTTATTTGTGAAATCTTTATGTTTTTCTCTCTCTGTATGGGGTCAGAGGGTGTAGGTGTTTACCTGGGAGTGTTCTACATTCAACAGTGGCAGCAGTCTGGTTCTCAGACAATGAGCACAGACACACAGGCCTATGTGATTCTACTACACAGTTCACCCCACTGGTACATGGTTTGTACAGATTACAAGGGTTTTGGCAATAATGTCCAATGCAAGTGTAATTAAAACCACATTCAAGATCTGACATGCAAAATATATCACTTACTGTCACTCTCTCAGTAAAGATTTCTTGCTCTGTACCAAATTCATAAGTTACTGTGCTTGGTTGTGAAGTTATAGCTAAAGAAGCTTCTGTGGAATAAGGAATTGTTTCATAAATATTTTCAGGAGAAAGTGATGGCGCACCAAATTCAGTTGTTACAATTACTGTCCTATCTTGTATTACAGTGTGTGCTGGAGGAGTAGTTTGCTCCGGTAAAGATGCACTTGGTAAAGAAGTTTCTGTAACACCTTCCTCTGTTGACACAGATACTCGATTAGGTTCCTTTGTTGTTCTAGTATTTGAAATATCATAAAATGTGGATGTTTCTTTGTCTGAAATTATTTGAGGCATTGTATATTTTGCTACATACTCAGTTGTGTTTTCTTCTGGAACTTGCTTCGTGATATTGTAAGGGAATGGTGTAAATCCTGTCATGTTATATAAAGTGGAAGTGGCAGATGTACCTGACAAAGCATGTTCTGTTACTAAGGATGCAATAGCTGAAGCAGTACTACTTTCTTCTATGGGCACTAGAGTTTGCTGGGTAGCTTCCAAAAAAATCATGGTTGAAGGAGTAATCCTTTCTGTAGGTAGTGCTTGAACAGTTCCAGGAACAATTGCAGTAACATTTTCCTTTACAGCTTCTGGTGTAAGCATATATAAACTAGTTGAGGGCTCTTCTGTACTATAATCTTGGTTGTATATGGAGAAGCTTGTAGTATCCTCATTAGGTATAACTGTAGTTTTTGCAGAACTAGAGTGAGTTGTAGTTTTACTCACAACTGCAGCTTCAGTAACATTTGTAATTTCAGAGAGTGAAGCCGTGGTCATTAGCGTACCCATTGTAACATTCCCCTCAAATTCTGGAGAGTAAATATCTGTTCGTCCAGATTTTGTAGCATTATACTTTATGCTAAATTGTGTCACTTCAGAAATTGATCCACTCTCGGTAGAGTAACCATACACGTTAGATTGTGGCATGTCTGTACCATTAGATACAGTGAAAGATTCCTTTCCTGTAGCAGTGATAGCTGGTTTCTGTGTTTCTGTTAGAATCTGTTCTGCAGTGATGGCAGTGATTGTAACTACTACAGGACTTTCAGTGCTTTCTGTAAGAGGAGTAATAGACTGTAATAATTCTTTAGTTGTTTCTTCAGAACCTCTTGCAATTTCTGTCACTTCCTCCCCTCCGGTGGGATAAATTCCTTCAATTGAAGCTGTAATACTCTCAGTATCTCCAGTAGTTTTAGACATACTAGCAAATGACTCTGTTATTTGGTTAACAGGTGGTGTTCTTTCTTCTTCTGTTACTCCAAGTATTTCTGTCAAGAACTGACCTCCTGTAGTATAAATCCCTTCTAAAGTAGTAACAATTCCTCCAAACGTCTCCAAATTTTCTATACCACCAGTAACTGCTTCTGAACTTTGTTCAGCAGTTCCAACAGATGGTTTTGATATTTCTGTCACAAAATTTTCTCCTTCAGTTCCAATTTCTTCATCAATTGCAGTATTTTCAGTAGAACTGGTAACATAATCTGTAATTTGATCAACAGTATTAGTAGATGGTCTCTCTGTTTCCCTTGACATTTCTGTCACAAACTGCATTCCTGTTGGATATGCAGCTGTAACAGTAGTTAACATTTTCTCATTAGTTCCAATAGATTCTGTAACATTGGTAACAGATTTTGTGATTTCAGATGGTTTTTGTGTTGCCCTGGACATTTCTATTTCTTCTGTCACGGTTGTCTCAATTTCAAGATTTGTCAACCTCAGAGTAGGTGTAATTCCCTCAAAACCTCTGGTACTTTCTGTAGCAGCAGTAAACGCTTCTGAGATTTGTTCAACAATTGCAACAGATGATTTCTGTGTTTGGTTCAATGTTTCTGTCACAAACTCTTCCCTTGTAGCATATTCTCCATTACCAATGGTTACAATATCCTGAACAGCTTCACTATGTTCTGTAACACCAGTTACAGATTCTGTAATATGATCAGTAGAGGTCAGAGATGGGCTCTGTGTTCCCCTTGATGTTTCTGTCTGCAACTTCTGTACTGTGGGATGTGCTCCATTAACAGTAGTTACAATTTCCTCCGCAATTCTAGTACTTTCTGTGACTTCAGAAATGGATTCTGTGATTTGCTCAAAAGCAGGAACAGATGGTTTTTGTGATCCGCTTGATATTTCAGTGACAAATTCTTCACCTGGAGGATATGCCCCTTTAACAGTAGGTGCAATTTCCTCGCCAATTTCAATACTTTCCCTAGAAGACTCTGTTGGTCTCTGTGTCACGGTTGATAATTCTGTTACAAACTTCTCTTCTGTAGGATATGCATCTTTAGTAGTAGTTGCAATTCTCTCAGCAATTCCAGTACTTTTTGTGTCATCAATATTAAATTCTGTGATTTGTTCAATAATGGTAACAGATGGTATCTGAGTCACCCATGATATTTCTGTCCCAAACTCCTCTTCTGTAGGATATACACCTTTAATGGTAGATGTAGTTCCCTCACCAGTTCCAGAACTTTCTGTATCACCAATGGCATATTCCTTAACTTGTTCACTAGTGCTAACAGATGGTCTCTGTGTCACTCTTGAAATATCTGTGGAATATATATTTTTAATGGTAAATGTAGTTCCCTCAGCAGCTCCAGTACTTTTTGTATCACCAACAACAGATTCTGTAACTTGTTCAATAGTGCTAACAGACGGACTCTGTGTCACCCTTGATATTTCTGTCACTAATGCCTGTTCTGTAAAATATCCTCCTTTACTAGTAGTTGCAATTCCGTCAGTAACTCCAGTAACTTGTCTCTGTGTTTCCCGTGATATTTCTGTTATAAATGGTCCCTTAAGAGTAGCTGTAATTCTGTCATCTGCTTTGGTACTTTCTGAAGCAGCAGTAAAAGATTCTGGGACTTCTTCAACAACAGTAACAGATGGTCTGTATGTTTCCCTTGATATTTCTGTCACTAACGCCTGCCCTGCAGAATATCCTCCTTTAATAGTACTTGCAATTCCCTCAGTTACTCCGGTATATTCTCTAGTATCAGTAACCGAATCTGTAACATGCTCAGTAGTGGCAACAGATGGTCTCTGTGGTTCCCTTGATATTTCTGTCACAAATTCCTGTACTGTAGGATAACCTGTTTTATCAGTAGTGGTAATTCTCTCAGTAACTCTGGTATATTCTCTAACATCAGTAATTGAATCAATAACTTGTTCAGTAGTGGCAACAGATGGTCTTTGTGTTTCCTTTGTTATATATGTCACAAACTCTAGTCTTGTAGGAATACCTCCCATAATAGTTGCAATTCCCTCAGTAGCTCCAGTATATTCTCTAGTTTCAGTAACCAAATCAATAACTTTTTCACTAGTGGCAACAGACGGTCTTTGTGTTTCCTTTGTTATATCTGTCACAAACTCTGGCCCTGAAGGAATACCACCCTTAATAGTTGCCATTCCCTCAGTGACTCCAGTATATTCTCTAGTTTCAGTAATTGATTCAATAACTTTTTCAGTAGTGGCAACAGATGTTCTTTGTGTTTCCTTTGCTATATCTGTCACAAATTCTGGCCCTGAAGGAAAACCTCCCTTAGTAGTTGCAATTCCCTCAGTAACTCCAGTATATTCTCTAGTTTCAGTAACCAAATCAATAACTTGTTCAGAAGTGACAGCAGACGGTCTTTGTGTTTCCTTTGCTATATCTGTCACAAACTCTGGCCCTGTAGGAATACCATCCTTAATAGTTGCAATTCCCTCGGTGACTCCAGTATATTCTCTAGCATCAGTAATTGTTTCGATAACATTTTCAGTAGTGGCAACAGATGGTCTTTGTGTTTCCTTTGCTATATCTGTCACAAATTCTAGCCCTGAAGGAAAACCTCCCTTAATAGTTGCAATTCCCTCAGTTACTCCGGTATATTCTCTAGTTTCAGTAACCAAATCAATAACTTGTTCACTAGTGGCAGCAGACGGTCTTTGTGTTTCCTTTGCTATATCTGTCACAAACTCTGGCCCTGAAGGAAAACCTCCCTTAATAGTTGCAATTCCCTCAGTTACTCCAGTATATTCTCTAGTTTCAGTAAACAAATCAATAACTTGTTCAGTAGTGGCAGCAGACGGTCTCTGTGTTTCCTTTGCTATATCTGTCACAAACTCTGGCCCTGTAGGAATACCTCCCTTAATAGTTGCAATTCCCTCAGTAGCTCCAGTATATTCTCCAGCTTCAGTAACCAAATCAATAACTTTTTCACTAGTGGCAGCAGACGGTCTTTGTGTTTTCTTTGTTACATCTGTCACAAATTCTGGCCCTGAAGGAAAACCACCCTTAATAGTTGCAATTCCCTCAGTAACTCCAGTATATTCTCTAGTCTCTGTAATTGATTCGATAACTTTTTCAGTAGTGGCAACAGATGGTCTTTGTGCTTCCTTTGCTATGTCTGTCACAAACTCTGGCCCTGTAGGGATACCTCCCTTAATAGATGTGATTCCCTCAGTAACTCCAGTATATTCTCTAGTTTCAGCAACCAAATTAATAACTTGTTCAGTAGTGGGAGCAGACGGTCTTTGTGTTTCCTTTGCTATATCTGTCACAAACTCTGGCCCTGTAGGACTACCACCCTTAATAGTTGCAATTCCCTCAGTTACTCCAGCATATTCTCTAGTAACTGAATCTGTAACTTGTTCAGTAGTGGCAACATATGGTCTCTGTGTTTCCTTTGCTATATCTGTCACAAACCCTGGCCCTGTAGGAATACCACCCTTAATAGTTGCAATTCCCTCAGTTACTCTGGTATATTCTCTAGTATCAGTAACCGAATCAGTAATTTGTTCAGTAGTGGCAACATATGGTATTTGTGTTTCCCTTGATATTTCTGTCACAAATGTCTGTCCTGTAGGATATCCTGTTTTATCAGTAGTGGTAATTACCTCAGTAACTGTGGTATATTCTCTAGCATTAGTAACCAAATCTATAATTTGTTCAGTAGTAGCAACAGATGATCTCTGTGTTTCCCTTGATATATCTGTCACAATCATCTGTTCTGTAGGATAACCTCCTTTAATAGTAGTGGTAATACCCTCAGTAACTCCGTTATATTCCCTAGTATCGGTAACCGAATCTATAACTTTTTCAGTAGTGGCAACAGATGGTCTTTGTGTTTCTTTTGATATTTCTGTCACAAACTCTGGTGCTGAAGGATAATCTCCTTTAATAGTTACAAGTTCCTCAGTAACTGCAGTATATTCTCTAGTATTTGTAACTGAATGTGTAATTTGTTCAATAGATGGTCTTTCTGTTTTCCTTGAAATTTCTGTCATAAACTCTGTTGCTTCTTTAGAGGTAGTTTCAGATCCCTTGACAATTCCAGAACTTTCAGTATCGCCAGTAATATATTCTGTAACTTGTTCAATAGTGCTGACAGATGGCCTCTGTGTCAACCTGGATATTTCTGTTATAAACTGCTCGTCTGTAGAATATACACCTTTAGTGGTAGATGTAGTTCCCTCAACAGTTCTAGAACTTTCAATGTCACCAATAATAGATTCTGTAACTTGTTTTGTAGTGCTAATAAATGGTCTCTGTGTCTCCCTTGATATTTCTGTCACAAACACCTGTCCCGTAAAATAACCTCCTTTACTAGTAGTTGCAATTCCCTCAGTAACTCCAGTATATTCTCTAGCATCCGTAAATGAATCTGTAATTTGTTCAATAGTAGTAACAGGTAGTTTTTGTGTTTCCTTTGATATGTCTGTTGTTAACTCTGGTTCTGTAGGATATCCTTCCTTGATATCATGTGCAATTCCCTCAGTAACTCTGCTGTATTCTCTAGTATCAGTAGAAGCAATAGATGGTTTTTGTGTATCCCTTAATATTTCTGTCACAAACTCAGGTTCTGTTGGATGTGAACCTTTAATTGTAGTTGGAGTATCTTCAGCAATTCCAAAACTTCCTGAAACATCTTTAACAGATTCTGTGACTTGTCCAACAGTGGCAACAGATGGTTTTTGAGTTACCCTTGATATTTCAGTCACAAAATCCTGCTCTGTAGGGTATCCATCTTTAATGGTAATTCCAGTTCCCTCTGCAATTCCAGAACTTTCCTTATCACCAATTATAAATTCTGTAACTTGTTGAATAGTGTTAACAGATGGTCTCTGCGTCACATGTAATACATCAGTCACAAACTCTTGCTCAATAGGTAATGCATCTTTAGTAGTAGTTGAATCTCTGTCGACAATCCCAATACCTCCTGTAACACCAGGAAGTACAGTGGAAGTAGAATATATTTGTGTTGCCCTTGATAATTCTGTCACAATCTCTGATCCTGGATAATATTCTCCCTCAATAATCATAGTAGGTCCTGTAGCATCTGACACTGACTCTGTAATTTGTTCAATGGTGGCAATGGATGGTCTATCTGTTTCTCTTGATATTTCTGTCATGAACTGCTCTCCTGCAGGATATGCCCCTTTAGCAGTAGTTGTAATTTTCTCATTAATTCCAGCACTTTCTGTAACACCAGTAAAAGATTCTGTAATTTTCTCAACAGTGGTAACATATGGCCCCTGTGTTCTACTTGATATTTCTGTCACAAACTGCTCTCTTGTAGGATATTCTCCTGTAACAGTAGTTACAATTCCCTTATCAACTCCAGTAGGTTTTGTAGCAGAAGTACTAAATTCTGTATTGATATCTGGTCTTTTTGTTCCCCTTATTTCTGTTGTAAATTGCTCTCCTGTAGGATAGCTCCCTTTAAGGGTATTTGTAGTTCCCTCAACAGATTCTGTGACTTGTTCCACAATACCACCAGATTGTTTTGATGTTTTTGTAGATATTTCTGTCACAAACTGTTTTCTTGTCTCATATGTTCCTTGAACAGTGGCTGCAAGCTCTTCAACAGCACTACTGCTTTCTGTAGCATCAGTACTGAATTCTGGAATTTCTGTCTTAAGATTTTGATGTCCGTGATATCCTTCAGCAATTGTAGTTACTATTGGTTCAGATTTTGTGGTACTTTTTGTGGCTCCAGTAACATACTGTGGTATTCCTTTAACAGTGTGTACTTCCTCTGTATGTGTTTCAATACTTTGTGTTCCATCTGCTCCAATTTCTGATTGCTGTTTGGATGTATGTGATTCAGGTCTGTATGTGTGTCCTGGCATTTCTGTCACAAGAGATTCTCCTTCAGTTGGGGTGCTCATACCTCCAATTGGTTCTGTGGCTCTGGTTACATAATCTGATTGTGGCTTGAAAGCATGCATTTCTGTTTTTGGTGTTTGTGTAGCTATTTCTTTTACATACTCTTCTCTTGTGGTATGTTTCTCCTCAACTGTTGTAGTCATATCAATACTTTCTGTGACACCAGTAACATATTCTGATTGTTGTTTGAAAGTGTATGTTTCTGGTTTCTTTGTTTCTTTCAGCACATCTGTTACAAGCAGTGTTTCTGGAGTATACTTCCTCTCAGTTGTAGCAATCTCTTCCATTCCACCTATTACACTCATCTCAGTGTCTGGTTGTTGCTGGAAAGTGATTATTTCTGGCTCCTGTGTTTGTCTTGGCATTTCTGTAACAGAATTTTTTCCTGTGGACTGTGTTGCTGTAGTCATAGCTTCAAAAATTCCGGTAATTTCTGTAGCATCAGCCTCAGATTCTGACTGCTTTTTGAAAGTGTTTGATTCGGTTTTCTGTGTGTGTTTTGGTAGTTCTGTCACAAGTTGTTTCTCTGCAGTCTGTGTCCCTTCAGCTATTGTAGTCATGCCTTCAAATCTTCCAATACTATCAGTGGCACCAGTAGAAACATCTGAATGTTGCTTGAAAGTATATGTTTCTGGCTGTTTTGTTTCCCTTGGTTGTGTTTCTTCAACTGTTATGGCAATACCTTCAGTATTACCAATATTCTCTGTGACACCAGTTCCAATCTCTGATTTCTGTTTGGTATATGATTCTGGCTTCTGTGTAAGTTCTGGCTTATCAGTCACAAGCTGTTGTCCTGTGATGTATATTCCTTTGACTGTACTGATCACTCCTTCAAAAAGTTCAGTACTTTCTGTGGCATCAGTAACATAATCTGACTGTTGTTGGAAAGTGTATGTGCCTGGGTATGGTCTCTGCGTTCGTGTTGGTGCTTCTGTCATGAACAGATCTTCTGGAGGTTTTGTTCCTTCAAGAGTAGTAGCTATACCCTCAACAATTCCAGTGCTTTCTGTGGCACTAGTAGGATACTCTGTTTGTATTTCTGGCAATGTTTTCTGTGTTCCCAAGGGTATTTCTGTTACAATCTGTTCTTTGGGTCTCTTTGTTTCTTCAGATGTAATGGCTATAGTTGCTGTATTTAAGGTGCTTTCTGTGGCACCTGTAACATACTGGGTTTGCTGTTTGAAAGTGTACGTTTCTGGGTATGTTTTCTGTGATCCTGTTGGTACTTCTGTCACAAATTGTTCTTCTGGGTTCTTTGTTCCTTCAGGTGCAATGGTTATTCCTTCAAAAATCCCATTGCTTTCTGTAACACTAATAGAGTGTTCTAATTCTTGTTTGATAGTGTGTGTTGCTGGTTTTTGTGTTTCTCTGGGTATATGTGTTACAATTTCATCCTCTGTACCTTCAGTTTTTGTTGAAGTTTCCTGTGCAATTGTACTGCTTTCTCTTATACCAGTAATAAAGTCATTAATTTCTGTCCCAGTTGTAATATGTTTCTCAGTATATTTTCCTTGAGTAGCTGTCATAAATGCCACATTAGTTTCAGTGGCTTGTGTTATGGCAGCATGTGGTTCAGTTATCTCACCTGCTGTAGTATATTTCCCTTCAACACTTGTGACTGTTTCTTGTGTATTTTCAAAGGCTTGTTTAATGGTTGTAGGAATCTCATACATGCCTTTAACAGTGGAGAATAATATTTTCTCTGTTTCTCTTGGTGTTTCTGTCATGAATATCTCTGTGCCTTTAATTCCTTTTATAGTAACAGGTTCATGTATTTCCTTAACACTAGAACTTTCTGGCTTGAATGTTGTTTCAGAGGGAAACTTCCCTCCTACTGGTTGCATACTTCTAGTAGTAGCTGTAAATTCTTCACTTACCTCTGTTGTACCAAAACTTTCTTTTGATACTTTACCCATTTCTGAAGTTTTTGTATTGTTATTTTTTTGCATGTTATTTCCAATTGTTAGGCTTGCTTCCTGATTATATATTGAAGTTGTTGTAGACTCTGTAATGTAAATAAAGTCTGGTTCAGCTGAGTCTTTCACTTGTGTGAACATCTGTATCTTGGTTGGTATTTCAGTCATTGTAGGTTCTGTCGATAAATATAATGTTTCTTCTGTCATATCAGTTTCTGAATTAACTTTAGTGCTGAGATCTGATTTCTGGGTTCCCACAGATGTCTCCATGCCAAGTAATGAATATGGTATTGGTGTTGTAGTTGCAATATCTTCTGCTTTTTTACTACTGGCAGTAGAGGTTTCTTTTATAGTGGTAATCAATACCCCCTGAGTTATATTTAGTATAGGTTTTACAAAAGGCTCTTTAGTTTGATATGATTGTGCATTTAAACTGGTTGTTCCAGGCTCTGTGGTATTAAATTGCACATGCTCCACTGTTCTTGCTGTAATCTCAAAATCTGGTTCTGGTGTTTCTTGTGGTACTTCAGTTATAAGCGCTGCTCCTTCTGGGTATAATTTACTAACTTCAGTTGCAAAACCAGGTTCTGTAGCAACAGTGACATTAGGTTCAAAAATGTTCTTTATGGGTGTGATATGTAATACCTCTTGTGTTACTGAGAAAGGTGTTTCATTAACAGTGATTGTATATGATTGCGATTCAGGTATCTTTGTAACATTTTGTTCTCTCTTTGTTTCAGAGTTAGGAATTTCAGTTTTGCTTTCTGCAGTTTCCTCCAAGAACATTGTAGTGGAGGGTGCATATGCTGTTGTATACTCTTCTTTTGTAGACCTATAAAAGAATGTCACTACATCTATTGAACTCTGAGTTTTAATTTCTAAAGGTCCAGTTGGTGTCATTGATTCTAAGTCAGGTTGTAATGTATCTGTCATGTAAGGACTTATTTCAGTAAATGTTAAATTGTCTATTGTTGTCTGTTGTGGCATAGGTGTGTCTGTAGGCTGGACTGTGAGATTTTCTAGTGAACTAGAAGTGAATCCTTCAACTGGCATACAGCCATTAGATGGATCACCTGTGTAGCCACTAGGACAGAAACATATAGGTTTGTGTGCCTGCACTCTACATTTAGAACCTTTACTGCATTTGTTGGTGCAAGGATCTATGCATTCTCCACTAATGCAGGCCTGTGCGTCTGTGCACTCGACATCCAATGTGCATGTAACGGGTCGTGACGTACTTGTGCTGACACCTGCTGTGAATAACCAATACAATATACATATATACACACAAAATATTTACAATATTAATAAATATGTACATGTATGAAAAATGCTAGATAGTTGATAGTAAGGTAAGTTTGAAATGTTATTTGAAAAACTATATCTACTGCTGTACATATATGAGTATTTTTCCTAAACTAATGTATGTTACAAAATATCTACATTTTTAGCATGTTAGATGTGTATTGTGTTGAGAAATAAGACAGGTGTGAAAGGAAAGAGCTAAGAGACTGTCTAGTGTGACAGGGGAGAGGAAGAGGAAAATAAAACGCTCCTGCACTAAGATATATTTTGCCAATGGCTAGTTTTTATTTTCTCTATTTTAATTGTCACTTCTGCAGTGGTTAAAAGAAGAATGTACCAAGTCCTTTTAAGACCCTGTTTTAAGATTTTCAATATGCATCCAATGGCCAAGAAAACTAAATTAGTCTATCTGTTTGGTATTCAGTGATACAGATCTAAGTTATCTATCTCTTTTTCCATTAACTTTAACTGATATAGCAAAGTTTTTTCTTTCTGTATTTATTTGTCTTTATTAGTTTTTTTCTAACTATTATGCCAAAACCAAAAATTGTTTAGAATTAGTCTATTCTATGCTTCACTATTTTGTTTATTTTTTTAAATGTATAAATATGTGTATGTTTATACTTTCTTCCTGATTGGCTAGTTTACCTTTAAGACATCCATATTTTGAGTCTGTGACAAATCCTGGGGGACAGAATTTGCAGACAGGTCTATGCTCCTCCACAAAACAGGGAGCATCTGCTGTACAGGTGATGTTGACACAAGGATCGACACAGCGGTAGCCTTGGCAAGCTAGTTGTGGTGGGCAGCCGTTGTCACGCAGGCAAATGGAGAGAGATGGATTGCAGTCTCGAGTACAGATGCAGACTGGGTGATGGTCCAGAACATCGCAGTCCTTGTCAGCTGAGCAGGGAGGTATTTTTGCAGCTGTGCATGGGTTCTGACACTGGTTATTGATACAGGCAAGGTTCGAGGCACACTGTTCATCTCGCATGCATTCAATGTGATCAGGAGCACAAGTCAACTCGCCCATGTCACTCACTACAAAACCGTATTTGCAGACACATACTGGTCTGTGCCTGCGCACTTCACACTTCTTATTTACTTCACACTTAAATACAGGAACTGTTCGGCAGGGATCATGACACTCCCCAGTTTTTGCATTGCATGCAAGATTGTCAGCACAGTCTGCATCAACAATGCAGCCTATGGTAGGTAATGTTGGGGGAGGTCCTGTAGGCTCACATTTAGGGTCTGGTTGGCATATTAAATGTGGTCTTCCAACATAGCACTGAGGACAGGAGCAACGAGGTCTATGCACTACTGTTCGGCACAGTGCATTTTCTCCACATGCACCACGAAGACTACATGGATCGATGCACTGATTGTTTATGCATGCCTTTTCATTGGGACAGTCATTATCGCTGGTACATATGCTCTCTATGTAATGTTCATGTGAGTGAGCGTGCAACAGGGAAGATGAATAACGAGTGAATGGTTGTGGGTAAAGGAGAAAAAAAGAAAAGCAATTGTAAGAACTGTGAAAGGAAACATTTCTCACACAAACATTATTTATAACACATGCTCTCCGTATCTTGACAAGGACAGACGCAGACAAGGAGGTAAAGCCGTATCAACAACTCCCACATCTTGACACTTAAATAGCTAAACAAGTACTGTACAAGCTGAAATATTTACATACAAGCCCCAAACTTCAATATATAGCGGGGAAGGGCAGAGGATGGATGTGCCTTCCTACTTCACAGCAAAGGATCAATGTGAGAATGCTCCTTTCACAGCTCCCAATCTGGCTTATCATTTTATCATTAGTGATAACACTTGTGTAGCTTATCAGGCTACATTCAATTTATGTACACAGCTGAATTCTTGAACTCATAATGGCACAGCTACTGGAGAAAATTACCATGAAACTACTGCTGCAACTGAAAAAAATCTACTGAGTGCAAATTACTTGTAATCTTGGGTAGGGTGGAATGTACATCATATACAGCCCTTGTTGCACCATTAACTCATTCAACTGAAAGCAAAACTCTAGTGCTAGCACCTCTATGAAATTGAGCTTCAGGGATATAATTTTCTTGTTAAATCCATAATTTTGTACCCAGTTATATACCTCACCGAAATAAAAACTACATTTAAGAGACTGAAAAACCCCTTTATCTTCCCTTCTCAAACTAAGGTTAGTGACAAGGCAGATTGGAACACTGTGATGACATTCCACATGATTCCATGTCTACTAGGTACAACATGAGGCCACCAAGATGGGAGCAATATGTATATGTATATATTTACAAATAAAAATTTATGAGATTTGATGAAAAATATTATTTGTGGGATTATTGCTCATTTAATGCCTTCTAAATATAAATTACAGCAAATTATTGGGTTATGCTCTCCACCCATAATCCTCTTAGCACACCAAACATGGTTACCAGTAAATATTATTAATCGTGCAAAATAAAAATACAAACAAAAAATGCAGCTGCTTTAACTACAAGGCTGGTTTTACTGGACTTCTGCAGAAGTTTAAACTGCACATATGTTTGATGATGTTCAAACAAGATTTAATAGATCAACCTATTTTCTAGGAAGCCATGCATTCCTGAGCTGTTGATAATTATTACAAACTTAGTATTTTAACCTTTCTTCTCTATTTAGAATTTGTGTGTTAATTTACCAGTTTCTAATGGTCTTAAGACAATTAAGTTCACAAATATAAAGCATTTGTGAAGAAATCCGGCTGATATTCTTTGGTTCAAAAACTGAGAATATAAAAATATTATTTTATTTTACACATACAAACTTCAAAATATAAGAGAAATTAAATTTATTAAATGTAAATAAGTTCTGAGATAAATTTTTAAAATTTAATTTTGGCCAAAAATTCCTTGCTAGAGATTTTAGAGATGCTGCCTCTAATAGGAAGAAACCAAAATAATGAATATGACCTGCTTTCTCAGCAAGTCTCCATGACAATAAAGCAATTGGCATTTTAAATAGCAATGTTAACATATGTGTCCAAGTATTACTTCTGCAAAAGCACCGCAGTAAATGCAGCAATGTTAGAAAACCTGTAAAGACAAAAAGGTTAGCATCTCCAATTCCAGCTCTTGTCCTACCTGGAGAACACTCAAACTCAGCCTTTCCTGTAGTTCCTGGAGGACAGCGACATACAAAGATGGCTCCTTCCCTAAGGCAGTCTGCTCCTCTACCACAACCTGAAGTCCTGCAATCCTCTGGCTGACGCTCAATTGTACCTGCACAAGTAATTAAAGATGTTGTAATTAAATTACATTTTCTTGTAAGGTCTTTTGCACAGCTAAGGATACAGAGAAACTGATAATTTACTTTTATAAAGGGTTTAGCTATGAGATCATTGTAATTTGTAATTTTTCTTTTAGTCTAGCACTTACTATAAGGGTCATTTGATAAGTTCTCAGAATCACCAACAAAATATCAACTGACTTCATTCAAATTATTTTTATTTTTCAATGTAATCCCCCTGTTTACTAATCCTCTTGGTCAATCAATGTTCCAATACCTTTATTCCATCTGCTAGAACTTCAACACGGGAATCGCTGTAAATTTATAATTTCTGATTTTTCATTGAAAGTGCAAGAACTAAAAGGTTTTATCATTAGCTCTTCAATTACACATGCATTTAGTTCCAAGGGGGTTCCAGTGTTTCATTACAACATACGTTTAAAAAAATCTGATGTGTTACACTCACATGACTTTCTCTAGCTGCTCTACAAACCTCCTACAAAAGATTCTTCTTCTTTGTACACAATGTCAATCGAGATAAATATTAGCAGAATGCTCTTATTGCTTAGTTCCTTAAGTAGAAGGGAATAAGGGCATGCGCTATGCTAAAGTGATTGTCAATGTTTTAAAAGCTATCATTATGTGATTGTCATTGCAAATCACTTCTTTGTTTGGCCAGGAGTAGAACAAAAGAAAAACGGACACTTCCTGTCTGAGAAAAGTTTAAGTACTTCACAATTGAAACCAAAACAAGGAATATCTCGGAAACGGTTACCTCCACAACAAAAACGAAAAGAACATAAATTGTGTGTTTTGTCGTGATGTAAATTTTTGTATAGTGAGTTTTTTTCTATCTCTTAAGGTTTAGCAGTTAAGCAAAATTTGGCAAAATTCATCCAGAATAAAGAGGTCTTCAGAGGCTATTCCCAAAAAATTCGAGATATACATTTTATTTCGGACATAAATAGCTTTAATATACAGGATTTTAATCAAAATCGTTGGAGCCATTTTTAAAAAAATCAAAATTTTCGAAATTTTTTCCATGTAAAGGATAGTTTATGGTGGGGGGATTTTTTTTTAAAATCTTCGTGTCGCATCCTTGGAAGATACTAAACCTAAACACCAAGTTTGGTATTTAACGGTCTTTTCATACTGGGGCTATGCTGACACACACACACATACACACACACACACACACACACACACACACACATACACATACACACATGTGTACCATTCACATGACTTTCTCTATATCTCCGCAACAAATTACTCTTAATAAGCTTATATTTCTATTTACTTCATGTTAATCAGACTAAAATAGCAGAAATAGTCTTATTACTTGGTTCCTTGTTGCTATGTTTGCTTTGTTCCTTGGTCACTGAAGTTCCTTTGTTTGTATGGAAGCAGTTGACAAATTCCTATATGAGAAAAGTACAAGTTTTCATAGCAGAAACCAAAAACAAGGAATGACTAAAAAACGATGACTCCACGAAAAAAATGTATATAAAATAAATTGTGTGTTTTAATGTGCTCTACATTTTTAGTGCAGCAAGTTTTTGTCCATCTCTTACGGTTTAGCAGTTATTCAAAATTCCGTAAAATTCATCCAGAATAAAGTAGTCTTCAGAGGATATTCCCAGAAAATTTAAGATATACATTTTATTTGTCTGTTAAATATCTTTAATATATGATATTTTAATCAAAATCGTTAGAGTCATTTTTAAGAAAATCAACATTTTCGAAAAAAGTTCCATGTAAAGGGTAGTTTGGGGTGGGGGGATGTTTTTCAAAATCTTCGCATCCCTGGAAGATACTTAACTTAAATACCAAGTTTGGTATTTTACCGACTTTTCGTTTTTGAGTTATCGTGTTCACAGACACACGGACACACATGGACATTTTTGTAAAAATGCTTTTTTGGATACAGGGGACCCTAAAACATATTTCCGTTGAAATCATGGTATCAAATTTTTGGGTGGAGTGCAATACCTTCTTTATACACTATGTACATAGTGTGTATAGAGAAAGTAAAAATGCACATGACAACAATTGAATTAATAAAAGGGTTAAATTTACCCACACTTCACTTTCTTATTTAGTAAGTACCTAAATAAATAAGTGAAGTCTGTGTACATTTAACTCCTTTTATTAATTAGATACGTCTTCACTGTAAGTAGCTTCATAATTTACATTACTTGTAATGACAACAATTGACTCACAACTTACAGTGCAGCAAAAGCTGTGAGTAAGTCAGGCAGTGCCTACTAGGCAGTACATAAGCAAGCACTACAAAGCACCAAAACTCTATGCACCAGCACCTTAATGCTGTTCCTTGGATATATTCTTATTATCAAACAGGGCCTTGTATATAAGCCTAAGTTTCTGTTTCATGGAAATTAGATTAGTGTTACTTCTTTTAATGTAGGTAAGCTTAAGTTTATGATCAGGAATTTATCAAGTTCACTACATTCTCCTAAGTCTCAGATGAGTTTCATTTGTTTTCTGGTGGCCTTTCCTAAATTGGTAAAACCAACATTTCATTGCTTGAGCCAAGGAATAGTTGCTTCTCTCAACTGTTGTCATGACTTCCTCACCATGCAAATTTTCATGCTTTTTGACGTTTAAAAAAGTGTCTTGACTGGGTGGGTGTGCTGGGTTATTTCAAGTCATGAGGATAACACTGTGGTTTCTAGATGCTCCACAGTGGATAATATTAAGTCAATCTCATTGACAGAATCTACATAATCATTTTAAAACTAAGGATTTAAGATTGCTATTTTATTAGTTAGGGTCAATCCATGTTTTTAATATTCATCTTTTCTATAATCAAAGAATAGTACTCACATTCAATATAAGGATTGCCAGATGGATGGCTATTAGGACAATAGCACTGTGGCTCATTATTAACCACATGGCATCCAGCATTGATACCACATTGCTTATTCCTACACTCATCGGTGTATGGTCCCTGGCACAAGCATCCTCTGTAGGGGTCCCCAGTGCAACCTGGAGCACATGTGCACTCAACTCCTCCAGGAATGTCACGACACTTTGCATTTTCTCCACAAGGATTCCACAAACATTGATCTCCACCTCCTGAAAATAATACCACAAATTATCACTTTGGGGTCTGAGGTAAGAACTATTGTTTGGAATTATTTAGGAAGAACATTTTCATTTGTACATTTCAAACTTAAATTCACAGATAAAATTTGTTTTATGATAAAATTACCTATTATATGAATTCAAATAATTAATAAGATAACACACTGATAACTTTCAAATTATTCATTTCCATAAGTAAAAATAGCATAAATATTTATATACAGCTTTTAATATCAAAGATTAAATCAGAATAGGAAAACAAATGCAAACTCATTTACTTAAATTAAATACAGCTTTAAAATATATAGTTATTATATTATATTGGGCCTTGCTTGAATGTTGAGGTGAAAAACATAAGAGGTTAGCCAGAAAACAAACATGATGTAATGCAAATCTATATACGTATGAAAATAGCAAAACTATGTACCATAGTAGCAAGTTTAACATTAAGGTAAGGCACTTGTTTATTTCTCGTTTGCTTGGATATGGTGCTCAATATCAAAATGTGTTATTTGGATTATTAGTAGAAGTTATTAGTAGGAACATAAGGTGTAGATAAATAACACAGATTTTACTGGTAGTAGATGGTTCCTAGTTAATAAAGTTGAGTTAAGAAATCAATGATCCACAAAGTCAAATTACTGAGTTATGCCTTTTTTACACTGTCTTTTAATATTTTTCTGTTGAGAATGTTGAACTGGTTCCTTGTTTAAACATTAGTTTTGTCACAGATTTTGTTAAACAAAGGTTCCATATATTCCAAAAAAACTGAAAGTGCAGATACCAACTGTGATGCATGCTTGTTCAGTAAGTCTTAATAAACATTATTTGCAGTAAAAGGGTAGAGAATGGGGTTATTGCCAATTTTAGTCAATGACAGTCACACTGTTGTTTCTTGTAAATACAAATATGTCTTGAAGGGCTCTGCATATCATCATTGTTTCATAATTATTTTCCTCACTGCTTCTTCGCTAGATTCATTATTATCATCACTAAAACTTTCATCAGACTGTTTCATATTCAGATAAATCACTAATTTTACTATCACTCTCTAGCACATGCATCAGCTTTCTCAAACCCTCCTGTCATCATGGTTTCTTTTAGTGACATTTTAGCGAATTCTTTTAGCAAATAAATTTATTTTTTCTTGGTTGAAATACAGTTGGTATGGTCATACTAGGGGAATTATAAACTTCACATGTTAGCATTTCATTCCAAATATGTGCAAATGACGTCTGTGAGAAGGAACCTAAATTACATGCAATTAAGTAGATTATTGCGAGCTGAGTTTGTCATAAACTCATGTGTCAAAAAAGCACATGCAAGCCCTGAACATCAGATTATGGGAATGGATTAAGTTAATTAAAAATGAATAAAAGCTTTATGGGCAGTGTTCGGATATAAAGGCAGGTACTTACCTTGCTTGCATTCAATGATTGGATTGCCAAAGAATCCAGGAGGACAGGAACACTGTGCACGTCTGTTGAAAACTCTACATTGAGCATTTGTACCACAAACACCTGGTTCCAAACATGGATTTCTGCAAGCTTTGTCATTACTGCAATAAGTGTTTTCTTCACAGTCTTCATCATGCAAGCACTCATATGATGAGCATACTTGACTTGGTTCCCCTTGGTAGCCATCTGGACATAGACAAACTGCCCTGTGTTCTGACACTCGACATAAGGCATTCTGGCCACATGGGAATCCTGGTGTTGTACATGGATTTGCACATTGTCCATTAACACAAGCCTGATCATTAGCACAGTCACCATGAGAGCGACATCCAGCCGTGCAAAAACCATTCTTGCATAAGTGACCCTATAAGAGAGAATAAAATAAATGGTCTACAATGAAACAGAAAAAGAATAATCATCATCAACTGGTTACATAGCTTGATACTTGATGAATATGAAAATTTGTGTAGCTGATAGAATGCTTTCATTTACTCCTTTCTTTTCTGGAGAATAATTTTATTTGCTTCCTTTTTGGAAATACACCAATCCTTTTAGATACATTTCTTTTTCTTTATGATAATGCAATTTTTTTCTAGGAGTTAATAATTATTATAAAGAAACCCAACTTCAAAATTACTGCTTCTTGATTTTTTTTAACTGTTTAATTAAACACAAACTAGTGGGCATAAATAACATTTTGAATCTGCTTGTTCTTTTTTACATTTTATACTCCATGATTTATGATGAAAGTAAGTACTATTATTCCAAACATAAAACATGATAATATTGGTGAGCTTATGTAGGAGTATTAATGCTGGAAATGTGTGCCTCTAAGCAATGATTAAACAGTTCTAAAAATTGTTGATGGAATGAAACACAGTGAAGCAATTCATAAAAATCACTCGACAGAAACTTGATAGCTTCACTCACTATTTATTAGGCAAAATGTGTATCATGAGCATGCACTCACATTGTCAGCTGCCTGTTAACTGCTAGATCAACTTTCCAGTAGTTTTGTTGATGGCCTGAGGAGTCATCTGGTGGCCTCTTGATGAACCTGAATATGGGTTGTCAGTTTCTGGCAAACCAAAGTTTATGTTGTGGTTTTCAAATTTATTTCTATAAATTTCTTCCATCCCTCAAGTTCTCTGAAACTCAAGTTAATGAAACTAGCGCAGAAACCCAAAGAACTTGAAGTATGGGGAAAGATTTATATAAATAAATTGAAAACTTTGATTTACCAGAAAGACAACCACCTATTCAGGTGTATCTACAGTTCACCAGATAACACTCGGGCCATCAACAAAACCATTTGGGAGTTGATCCAACAGTCAACAGGCAGCTGACGATGTAAGCTGAAACTCATTATACAAATAATAGGACATAGGTGAATGAAGCTATTGAGTTTCAAGCTGTCTCCATTTTCTTTCAAGTTCTTTTCTTTTATTCTATTTTTCTTTCATCTTCTTTTTTTTAATGATTAAACAGTCTAAAGTCTTTTCTACTGTTTCAGATATTAAAACAAACTTGCACATAACCATGTCATGTTATGAATTAGATAGTACATTATTTGAATAAAATGTATTATATTATACTTTCCAAACTATAAGTAGAATGCAGAGTAATAAAGCTGAGATCATGAAAAAGGCTTTTTATAGAAGAAGGAGGAGGAGGCAGAGGAGTAGAAGAAGAAGAAAAAGAAACAATCAAGCAACTACTTTCAGAAGCAGAAGTGTATTGCAAACTCTATTTCCTGAAAAGGAAGACCTGGCCCTAACATTTACAGATATTTTCTGAAACTGTGTATTCATTTAATCCAATTATACCATAATTTAGTCATGCTTATAGCCTGTATATATAAAAAATGACACACGTTAGTATGACAGTAATATTACAATGGCAGAAATAAGTTAATATTCTCTTTACCTGTGGACAGAAATTTATTCCAGTGCATTTTGCATGGCATTTGCCTTTGATGCAAGACTCTCCACAGGCACATTCCTTTTCAGAACTACAGCTTCTCAGGCAATATCCTGCAGCATCACACTCACAATTAGGTATACCAGGTGCACAACGCATTGCTGGCTTTGAACAACTGATGAGAGGGTTGCCTACAAAATCTGCTGGGCAGCCGCATTGAACTCCATGGTTTATCACTTTGCAAGTTGCACAAATACCACATGTTGAAGCTTCTACACAAGGATCTGCAGACACAATGATAGAATAGAATTTATGTGTAATAACATTTTATTATTTCAGTTATTTTAATAAAATCATTATTTAAAATTTATTTAAATGTTTGTTCCTTACAATAAAATGCACATAATTGTTTAAATTATGTAGTCTATAACAGTGGTAATAGTGCTGAATGAGGGTCTCTTTGCTGCATAACATCAGGCAAGCGACCTTTGCATCAGAAAAGTGCTGAAATGCGCAATGATCCACATTTTGGAGTGCACACAGTTGATATTGGGAAAAGGAGGGAAGGCAGCACACCCATAGAGTAGTAAGGAAATGCTGAAACATGCAATAAACAGTATGGCAAAGTAAGGGTGCTGTTTTTATTTGGCTTTGTATAATAGATTTCTCCATTTAACCAATGATCAAATATATCGAGTGGCACATTTTCAGAATGACAGTGCCAGGGGAATATGTATTCATGTTCTGAAGAAACCACCTTTAACTAGCCCAAGTAGCACATAACCTCAAATAGCCAACATCTGCAATAGGTAGGTTCACCTAAAGCAGTATACTACCCGGGTCCTGTCACTTCTTTGCCACTTTCAGCTTCCAAGAAGAATTTTTGGTTAATGTGCTTGTTAATTTTAAAGAATCAAGACAACAATTATATACTTTATATGTGAAATAAGTACATTTTTATTCCTTTATATTAAACAATAGGAGCAAGGAAACAATATTTAATACATAAAAATATATTTGAATGTCACTGTTATCTTGTGTCATTGTCTCCATAACCTTGTACATTCCCTTAATATTGAGTGGGGAAGAAAAATAGAGCACTAATATGGCCATCTAGTGGCAAATAATTAGGTAAGTTCTTATTGTTTATTTGAAATGATACCTGATACATAAAATAGTGTTTGAATTTCACTGTTATTTGCATTACTGACTCCATAGCCAGGTGCATTCCATTAACATTGAATGGGGAAGATAAATAGAGCATTATTATGAACATCTAGCAGCAAATAAATACTTTTTTTATTTTAAACGATAGTTAATACCTAAAAATATAGGTTGCCTCTGTTAAATTTTAACCAAAACAATATGCATCTTTTTGACTTAAAAGTATTATTAAGCACATTTTTGAACATTCAAAACAAATTATTCACAAACTGTAAGAATTATTTCAAATGGAAGAAATAATTTCAAAACCACAGCTTGAACAAATCTTGTGAACATATTTGGCACAGAATATATATATTAAAGGAACAGCAATGCAGAACACCTACAGCTAGAAGCAAGCTTTTATTTCAATGAAGTGGTTAATAAACAAAATATACACGTGAATACACAAGTGCTTTATGAAACAACTATCAACCTTTTATCTAAGCTGCCATTTTTGTTCATGGTCTGATTGAAACCATTTTCTTCAAAAGTTGTAAGCAGTCAGTTATATAAGCACGCTCTGTAATAATCTAATCACACAAATTCTTGCTGCTCCATTTATCTATCATCATGCAATGATTATGCAAAATGGTTAAGGCTGCAATTTGTGAATATTATATTGAATTTTACACAAAAACTTGAGAATAAGTCAAATGAATTAAATTCCATTCCTAGGCCATTTTGATGATGGGCAATCCAGACTCCAGTGATTATGCAAAATGGTTAAGGCTGCAATTTGTGAATATTATATTGAATTTTTCACAAAAGCTTGAGAATATGTCAAATGAATTAAATTCCATTCCTAGGCCATTTCGATGATGGGCAATTCAGACTCAAAAAAATTAATTTGCTTTTTAGAGCTACCCTAGGAAAATATTTTTCCAAAACATTCACAATATCTAATAGAATTCAGAAGACTGCAATGAAGTTATGGAAGACAAATATCATAGGTATCATCAGTGGCCACTTGGATGAAGCCAGAAGTCAAAAAGTAGTCATAGTGAGTATTACATTAGAGTAATTATGCAGAGCACATTCTGATTCCAATATGACTACCTGAAGTTGTACTTATAATAGAGCTGATATTCAACAACAGAATGATGGATCAATTTGCAGGCCTATATTGAGGATTAACACAATAAAGTATACAGATTTATGTGATGTAATCAGATTATTCAAAATGATGTACGTAATAGGCCTTTACTTTAAAAGAAGGGAGAAAAAAATTAAATAATAAAGCAAAGGTATCACTTACTTTTGCATTGTTTATTTATACAAGCTTGATCATCTGGACATACTATGTCACTGCGACATCCAACATCACATAAACGGTTTTCACAAATTTCCTTTGGTCCACACTTAGCATCATTGTTGCAAACTGTTCTACAAAGTCCTCCAAGACATCGCTCATCTGCTAGACAATTGTTATCTCTTCAAAAAAAGAAAAAACAGAAATAAGTTTTAGAGAAATGTAACTTTTCCATTTGTTTATGATATTGTAAATTATAATAAAATACTTTAGTTGTTTAACTGCTCAACCTTTTAAACAATATACAACAAAAAAATTACTTCAAAGCTATACAAATAAATGTTCCAAGGCAACTACTCTTTCTTATATGGCAGCAAATAAGCTTATAAAATGTGAGAATTTCTGTGCTCTATTCTTTAAAAGTTATTCATTTTGCAAATAAAACTTACGCTCTGCAGGTGGTTTGACACCTGCCAACATAGCAAGTTTGTCCATGAGTACAATCTGCTTCAGATCGGCACAAGGATGTGGGCTGACGACAGCCAACTTCAGCATCACCAATCAGCGGCACTGGACATGAACACTGTTTCTGATGATTTACCATAATACATTGTGCATTTGTACCACAGGCTGTTAATGATGCACAAAGATCTGCAGAAAAAGAAACAAAAGCCATGAACTTATTTCATGTGAAAGAATCTTAATATAATATCTATAGTTATAGGGTATGTACATTCACATTGAAGCATAAAATTACTTTATCAGTTTAGTTATTCAGAGTCATTTATGTATTTTAAAACACAAGATTACCAAGTAATTAAAAAGCTAAAGTGTATTTTGCTTTGCATCATTGATTAGCATTTGTAAAGCTTTGTATGTCAGCAGTTTTAATATGAACTTAAATATTCTTTCTTAAAGTTCATATTCTATATATATATATATTTTTTTTTTTAAAGCATTCATGAAGCACTTTTGGTATTAAAGGATTACATTTAAAACGATACTTTCCAGTAGATGTCAGCTTGACTCACCTAAGCATTTGCCATTGATGCAGGCTCTGTCAGCAGGGCAACCCACATCACTTCGACAGCCAGTGACACAAACAAGACCTTCACACACCTCCCCACTGCGGCAGTCATCATCTTTGCGACAGAGTGGTTTGCATACTCCAGATGAGAGATCACATCGTTCATTTCCAAGACATCCAATGTCTGATGAACAAACTGGTCTGCAGGCTTCTTCAATGCATGTTGAGCCTGGAGTACAGTCTCTATTCTCTGTGCAAGGTTGAGCAGGTGCTCTGACACAAGCAATTTTTGCTGTAGGATTTGGTACAAAACCTGTGCGGCATGAACAGCTTGCACGTTGATTGGATACAGTGCAAGCAGCGTTTGGTCCACATGGAGAATCCAAGCATGGATTAACACAACGATTATCACGGCAAGATTCACTAGCACTGCAATCTTCATCTGAGCGACAACCAAATATGCACATATTATGCAAACATATGTGACCCAAGAAACAGTCATTATCCACTCGGCAGGTTACTGAAAAAGAAAATAACAAAATTATAGTATTGTTTGCAATGCTCTGTAGAGGCATAGAAAGTTAATCCTTTTAAAGCTCCACTGTGATAATTTACTTTCTTTTTGGCTTTCTAAACAATCAGTGAAATTTGGTAAAAAATTAAGAAAGAAAAAGAACTGTTTACTCTTTTGGTTTTTGAATTTTTATTATGCTTCTAACTTATACTTTCATACAATATGTACATTTAATTTTTTAATATTAACAATTTTGAAAGCCATAAATTGATATTTAATTGGTGCTATACCGTCTAGGTAAAACACTGCAGTGAACTTTAAACTCTATTTCTTTCGTTATTCAAAATGCTTCTTGGACCACAATTTTTACTCATGAGCTTGAAATTTTCAGGAGCGCTTCAGAAACTATGGCTTTAAAATTGTCCTGCACTAATTAAAAATATTAAATAATTCAGGTAAAATTAATTATTTTCCATAAACCCTGATTAAAAAGTTTCAAAATTCTTTAACATTTATACAAAATATATATACTAACTAAATTTAAGAAATGTCAGCACAACAATTTCTTTAAGTTGGTACACTAAGCTCAAATTAAAAATTTGGTAGAAATATTATAAACTCTAGGGTCCAAGGAGTATTTTATATTACATCAAAAAGTGACTATAACTATGATAAAAAATTTAATATATTAGCTGTGTATTAAAATTCTGTGTACATTATATATTTTATATTCTGAGTAAATGGTAAACAAATTAAAGCAGTCAGAGGAATTCCTGCAGAATATTTTTGTATTTTCACATATACATTGCCTTAAAGAAGATGATATAAATTACAAAGAATTGTGCCTCTAGTTAATGAATTTTAAAGTATGCAGCTCACTCATCTCATGGAAAAAAGCAATAAAAAGCCTGGCAATCAATTTGACATATATAGATAGCAACAGAAGTGACTACTTTTGTGATTAGACTCAAAAGCAGTGTTACAAATTATTACTACTTAATATTAATAGAAATGTAAAGTAAGCATGAATATTAACTTGAGAAAAGAGACCGAAATAAGTTAAAAACCTACAACTTTGATAAATTGTTTGAAAACAAAAACAACTTACAAATGCAATTTCCTTTGAGGCATTTTTCATTAAATGCACAATCATTGTCTGTCTCACATACAGGTAGGCACATATTGTCTCTGCATGTGACACCATAACCACAGTCAGCATTGGATTCACATGAGATTGGAACTGAAATTTTAGAAAAAGTGTTAGACATGTTAGTCATTGCATTCCAAATAGCACTTCAGAATTTAGATTTTGATGTACACGAGAATCTTGTTTATACATAATAGATACAACTGGAGGTAATCCACATTAACAAAAATCCAGATAATCCAGAAACAAACTATTGAATGAATATAAACAACTAATCTATACAAATGTTTATTTTGATAAAATAAGAAAAATTCCTTTTGGCAAACTCAACATTGTGTTCACTTTTATTTTCTAAAATAGTGTGCATGTTTCTTTTGTTTTAAATCTGTACTGTGATTGAGAAGCAATAAAATAAAGGAAGCAAACAACAACCCGTATACGCCAGAAATCCAGATTAATGAGAGACAGTAAAATGAGGTTCTTGTGTACTTATATGTATATGATGCAGGTAAACAGCAGCATGCAATTCTACCAATATGGGTAACATTTTGTATTCTGTAGTTATTAATAAAGGAAGGACACTGTGTTGTTCATTGCAAATTATCATCTCAACTTGCTGCATTAACAAGTTAAAGAAAGCACTGTATAATGAAGTTGCTACAAGCTATTTAAAATTACACTAAAGTTCACTTAATTTTGCCAAACATTTAAAAAAAGCAAGTAAAGATGAATAGGCACAGCTGGGGCATATTTCAAAGAAATTCATCTTCAGTGAAACCTTTAAAAAGCCTTTTTATTTTTTAGTAAAGCACTTGACTAATTACACAGGTGAAGTTCAATGTTAATAGTTTTTATTCATGATTTTAGGTTTTAAAATTTAAAATACTGACTACAACTGCTTTATATATTGATGTGCATATAGATAAATATTACTGACAAACTATCTTGGAAACTGGGTACCTTCCAGTTGGATGCAGCAATGCAGGTGCAATGACCATCAAAAAGTGCAAACAGAGCAACCAATTAAAACATTTATGGGAATGCACAGTGAAGTAACTAATCAAATAGGAGTAAACCAATATTAGAAATGGCATTAACATGAGCAGCTAGTTGGAATTTTAAAATCAAACCTTTTCATTTTTCTGAGGACAAACAGGCTATTTAGTATCTCAATGGGACTGTGTCAGGAAGCTGGAAAATGGGTTAGTTGTGGGTCTGGCATCCACAATTGTTTTTACTACATATGGAACCACAAGAGATGGCACTGATGATGCATGGAATGAAGATGGAACCCAGAGAAAACCCACCCCACTTTGTCCACCACAAATCCCACATGCAGTCGCCTGGGATTGAACCCGGGCTGCCTGGGTGAGAGGCGAGCAGCCTAACCACTCGGTCATGGCATGGCCTACATATATTAACTTTACTCTTATATTTAGACATTTAAAAATATTTTTGTTACACACACACACACACACACACACACACACACACATATATATATATATATATGGCATACATTCATATGTAAAGTTTTATATGATGTTGAAGAGTTGTACTTACTTCGAACACATTCGATATCAGGATTTCCTGTAAAACCCAATGGACAAGTACACTGTTTTGAATGGCTAAATATTCTGCATTCTGCATTCATACCACAAGCTGATTTCTGATCACAAGGATTATTGCACTGGCCCTGAAGGCATTTTTCTGTTAGACTACATTCTTCATCCGACTGACAGAATGCTGAAAATAGAAAGTCCTTGGATATAGTTTATAGGTAATTTTAAAAATCAAAGAGTAAATCACAGAAGCAATTGTAAGAGGTAGTGCTCACTTGTATAGCTTTAACTGAATAAAACTAAAATATACTGAGTGATATGTACTTACGGCTGCATATATCTCCGTAACAATAAGAGTTCACTGGACAATCTGCATTCACGTTACAAGCTATAGGCTTTGGTCTACAGCCAATGTGTTTATCATTAGGATTGCCTTCATAGCCAGGTATGCATACACATGCACTTGCATGGTCATTGGCAATGCATTCAGCATTAGGTCCACAAAAAGTGGTCTCACATATATCTGAAAAATAGAATTTAGCTTAAAAAGTATTTTCATTAAACAGAACATTTATTAACTATTAATTTTTTATATATTTCTCTTGTTTTATTACCCATAGAACATAATCTTTTCTATACAATGTTCAGTACCTGCTTTTACTATATTCAGTAGGCAGTGATACTGGTGATACATGAAATGGAATGACAATTGAGTTAAGAAATTTTGGAATGAGATGTTCCAGGCCTAAGTTTAGGGTGGTACCATTTCCAGTTATGAAGACTGAGAGAAACCTGAAAATATTATCATGAAAACCCCATAGGGTTGAAAATGGGAACAACTGTTACCCGAAACCGGTCCCCAGTAAGTAAAAATAAGTGATGTTTGTGTTACAAAAATCGACTCAAATTCTTTTATTTTTTACAAAAAGCATATGTTTATTGAAGACTGCTTCTTAATGTTAGTGTGATAATTGATTCATTCCAACAAATGTTACATAAATGGTCTACAAATAAATGTTAATAGTATTGGCAAGTTAAATTCAAATATTATTTCACATTTTATAAAAATTGTTAGGCTCATTAATTAGTGAACCTTTGAGTAGTGTTTATACAGTATCAAATATTACTTCAATGCATTATCTCAAAACATATTCACAATATGTGAGCACAAGTAAACCAGCAAACAAATAATTAATTGAATCTGCTGGAGAAGTTTCTATGCTTACACCTTTTCTTGGTCACTTAGCTCTCTAGCCTTCATTTGGTAGATTTTGCACAATTACGGAAGCAGAGCAGAGCAACAATGTTGAGACATAAAGTACACTATACATCCTGATATCTAGTTTCTTCAATGCTAAGGTTTCATTTTGTCTGCAGATCCTAGAGTTCAAGCAAATGCACATGTGCTGTGGTTTGTTTAATAATTCAGCTAGTTTATGGTAAGTTAGGCAACCTATTCACCATAATGGCTGAGGGGCTAAAAAAATAAATTTTCTTTGGTTGACAACATTGCAAAAAGACAGGTGAGGAAGCTCTCGGCTCTTCCTGCAGCCCTTGCTTCCCCATAAAATTAATACCCAAGAAAAGGTGCATGCATACTACTTATAAAAGAGCACTTGGTCATAAATTTTTATACAGTCAAAGAGGCTATAAGTGGTTTTTATGAAGCTAGTGCATCTGCTTACCTTTGCACTTTGGCACTCCATTTGATTTTATACATTTAGCTTGTGTAGGACAATCTTCATCTATACTGCACTCCACTGGTGCATGGCAGCCATCACTATATGGATCTCCCACTGTTCCAGGTGGACACACACACTTAAAGGAACCTCGGGAGTTTATACACCTCGATCCTGGTCCACAAGGTGAGTCTATACAGAAATCTATCAGTTGGCAGCCAATATATGGATCACCTGTGTAGCCTGGCTGACAGTAGCATACCTAAGAAAATGTAACAGGATATAACTGACAGAAGCTTTCTAAATTTTTAAGAAACTAACTACAATTAAGAATTCTTTTTGCGTTATTTTTGATTGGCAATTAGGTCACCCAAAAATGGTGGCCATCATATTGTGTGTATTAATGACAGGCCAATAAAAGAAATTGCTATACTAAAACCACCCATTAATATTCCATATCTGTCTCTGAACAGTTGACTCTGTGATGTGGTCACCTGAGAAGAGAAGCTTGCCGCTATGATTTATCAGGATTTTAAGAATTTATATGGTGGATCCTATTACAATATTGATTTCTATGCTATTTATATACATAAGCACCTAATCTCTAGCTATAAAAAATTCATCATATTCTGCAAAACTGTATAGTATAACTGCAAAAAGTTAAATGATTCATGCAATAAAAGAAAAATAACTGATCTCATAATTAGAAAAAAGGATTAAGTTATATGCTCTTTAAAATGTGTTACGTTGGTATAATTATACTCCTCCGAAGTCTCAGAGGTATTCATTTCCAACCATATTTAGGGTGTTTTCTGTCATTCTATGTAACTGATAATTTTAAACAGCAGAACATGCTAATTTTTGTGAAGGAATGTTAGATGACCAGCAATAGCTGTAGCAGAAATATCAAACATTAATACAAATACATAATCTCAAAATACATAATCTCAAAATACATAATGTCAAATACATAAAATCATATAGTATATAACATTAAATAAAATTAATGTTTTAAATTTAATTTCCACTGTTGGCAGACGATGCCAAAGAAGAAGAAGAAGAAGAAGAAGAAGAAGAAGAAGAAGAAGAAGAAGAAGAAGATGATGATGATGATGATGATGATGATGATGATGCTGATGATGTGATGATGTGTAAAGCGCTCAATAGGCAAAGAATTAGAACAATGTAAAAATTGTGAAAATTGAGTCTGATATACTTTCTTTTCCAATCTAGATTTGTAGGTACTGCACTATTCTGTACAGTGCTGTTGATTTCAAAAGGAACCAGGACCAAAGTTTGTTTTCAGCACTAACTCTGCAAAACTGCCTGAACAGCAAAGAGCCTTAGGTGATAACATTTAACAGCTGAGGTAAGACTTTAGCATTAAATATTGTTATAAGCAGTTGTCCTTAATTATTAAACATTCGGTTTACTTTGAAAAAAGTGTCAAACAAAATGTTTATTTTGAATTTTGTGTCCACAAAATTTATTTGAATCATCTGCATTATGAGAAAAATATGCATGTAACGCCAAATAGGTTGTGATTACATCTTAAAGCATGGCATTAAATACTCGTAGTTTTCCTTCATTTTTAAAAAACCTGTATCTAATGAGCAAATCTCCCTTTTCAAAAGATGGATACAAGTAAATAATAATGATTTTGAAATTTACAGCATAAATGCATTAAATATACAGGAAGAGAGAAATTAAGGGACAGTAATATTAAATTTAAACGATCAAAGAGACTTATGTTCAACACAATGGTTTAATAAGCAAAGAGATGCTTATTAATTATGGCATTAGTTAAAGAGCCATTCAATGATTAAAATATAAACATTTAATACAAATGTGATGCAAACAGGAAATCTTGCATTCCTGTATACAGCATACATATTCCTATTGATTTTCATCAGGATAACATTAAACATGATTGTAAAGAGTGACTGCTAAGACCTGCTAGATTTTTCATTTTCAATCAAGTCAGCAAACATTACTGGAAAATACAAAAGGAAGAACTATGCCACATAATATTTGTTAGAGATACAGGATATGGAAATGCTTTTACAATTAACAAGGAGCCATTGTGACATTAATGTTGCAGATCAAGCTGGAATTTTTTAGTGAAAGTAGATAATAATAAAAATATCTGTGTGTCGGCTTTCTCTCCCATAAGCCCTACAAAATGATACAGTAATATTATTTAATTCCTTGCATGAATTGATGATTAAAAAATGTTATACCAAAGTTACCACTTCAATTAAAATTACCAATTTTAATCTCTTCAATTTTTTTTTCTTGGAGGTATCCATTCACTGGGAAAAAAATTAAATTTTTGATAAAAGAACTCTTGGTTGTAAGTTATTTTTAGTGTGGTCTTGCATGTAGATACTTGTAATCTTGGTAGAGAGCAAAGTTCATTCAGCCCCAGGCAGTTGATCATAAAGCAGAAGACAAACCTACAGTTAGCTGTTACAACTTAAAACTTTATAATTTTTTTTCCTATCAGATAAGGGGCCAATGGGATAGAATACTGATGATGATGATGATGATGATAATGGTGTTTAAGGGCGCTCAACTGCCAAGGTCATTAGCGCCCTTATGATTAAAACTTGGCAATAGACTAAGAAAATGCCATGGCAAAAAAGTACACACAAGTAAAAGAGCTAAAAGAGTTGAAACAGAAGGAACAGAACTGTCCAGCCCTCTAACCAGAGCTGGATATAAAACTCCATCTAAAACCAACACATTAAAACCAAAAGAATTAAAAAAAACTGCTATCACACTAAAACTTCAAGGTAAAAGAAACTTTTGCTAAAAATTTAAAAATCCTGTCCACTGCTCTTGGGTCATCTGCCAGGACCTCAGCAAGAGAGGCCGGCATGCCCATAGATGACCGAATGTGTGCCAGGTGACCACACTCCAGCAACACATGACGAACTGTCTGTGCCTCCCCACAGACGCACAGACAGGAGCAGGTTCACGTTTACAAAGGTAACTGTGAGTAAAAATACAGTGGCCAATTCTTAGCCGAGCTAGTACTACCTCCTCCCAGCGGCATGAACGAGAGGAGGTTACCCAGTTGACAGGGAGGTCCTTCACCTCTCGCAGCTTATTACCACGGAGAGCCGACCACTCTGCATGCCAAGTCGAAAAAACGGCTCTCCATACAGCCACTCTAAGATCTTCTGCTGTAGAATGGGTAATCGTAACACTGGGCGCTGTGGCTGCCGATTTCGCTGCCAAATCCGCCGTGTCATTCCCTGGCAAGCCAACGTGTCCAGGAATCCAGGCGCACTCCACATTAAAACCAGAAGCGTGCAAAATGTGGTGAACCTCCTGGATACGCTGCACCAAAGGATGGTAATTGTACAGCTCACGAATGCTCTGAAGGGCACTAAGGGAATCACTAAGAATAAGGCAGTCACCTAATTTTCGACGCTGAATATACAGAAGGGCTTGATAAATAGCATATAGCTCGGCAGAATATATAGATGTGCTACTAGGCAAACCGTAAGTAGAAGTTGCGGTGCCAGTGACAAAGGCACATCCAACACCGTCGGGACTCTTACTACCATCGGTGTAGATACAAGTACGGCCACTGTATTTGGATAAAAATTCTAAAAAACAACGACGAATACTATCAAGAGGCGTAACAGATTTCCCGTAAAGCGTCATCCCGAGATCGACATGGGAGGTAGCGCGTAACCAAGGGGGGTATATACTCTCTCCCTTGGATAACAGCCGAGGAATGTCAACATGGTGCTGGCGTAGAAGCTCACGGAAACGAAAACCTGCTGGCCTGGGGCTCAGAGAGCGGAGGCAGTATCGCTCGTGCAGCTCAGGGGAGAAAAACGCGTGATAAGTTGGATGCCCAGGCATACACTTCAGCCCACAGCCATAATTAGCAAGCAGGACATCACGCCGACATCGCAGAGGAGGTTCCCACGATTCGGCGTAGAGGCTAACAACTGGGCTCGTTGGAAAAGCTCCAACGGCCACACGGATGCCCTGATTATGGACTGTGTCTAACCTTCTGAGCACTGAAGGTCGGGCTGAGGAATACACAATGCTGCCATAGTCCAACTTCGAACGAATCACAGCACGATAAAGACGGAGCAATGCCGTCCGATCCGCACTCCAAGATTTGCCACTTAGTATCCGTAAAATATTTAGAGAACGGTCACATCGTGGTTTAAGCTGTGCTATATGTGGTGCCCAACAAAGTTTCCGATCGAAGATCAAACCAAGGAATCTCGCCTCATCTGCGAAAGGAAGTAAATCTGGCCCGAGTCGAAGAGACGGCGGCATTTGCCACCTATGGCGCCAGAAGTTAACGCAGACTGTCTTCTCAGCGGAGAAACGAAAACCGTGTTTCGAGCTCCAAGCATAGAGATTGTCCAAACACCGTTGGAGACGGCGTTCCAGAAACGGTGTACGCTGAGAAGTACAGAAGATGGCAAAGTCGTCCACGAATAAACAGGAAGAGACACCTGGAGGCACACATAGTGATATGGAATTTATCGCAATAGCAAATAGCGTCACGCTGAGTACCGAGCCCTGCGGCACTCCGTTCTCTTGAATAAAATGGTTAGAAAAAACCGAGCCGACCCTCACTCGAAAAACGCGGTCCCGCATAAACTCCTGAATGACCAACGGTAGGCGTCCACGTATGTTCCAGTTGTGGAGAGAACGCAATATTCCCGCCCGCCAACACGTGTCGTAGGCCTTCTCGAGGTCAAAAAATATCCCAACTGTGGGGCTGTTCTTAAGAAACCCGTCCATAATCTGAGTTGACAAAGAGACAAGGTGGTCAGTTGTTGAACGTCGTCGTCTAAAGCTACACTGGATGTTCGTCAGAAGGTTGTGGGATTCCAACCACCACACCAACCGTCCATTGAGTATGCGTTCCATCACCTTGCATACGCAACTGGTGAGGGAAATTGGACGGTAACTGGTAGGAAGACGGCGGTCCTTTCCAGGTTTAAGAATGGGTATGATGGTGGCCTCCCGCCATTTGTCTGGAAAAGTGGCTTCAACCCAGACACGGTTATAGACCTCGAGTAGGAAAACCTTACCGTCAGGAGAGAGATGTTGCAGCATTTGAACGTGGATACCATCTGGTCCTGGAGCAGAGTGTCGCGAAGACGAAAGTGCATTGTCTAGCTCTACCATGGTGAAAAGTCGGTTATAGGCTTCAAGGTTCCCAGAACGAAAGGAGAGTCCTTGAGATTCCACCTGAGTCTTAACTGTAACGAAGTCAGAGGAATAATTGTCTGAGGTAGACACTTGAGCGAATGCTCTGCCTAAGGTGTTCGCCACTTCAAACGTTTCAACATCACCGGCAGGTGTTTTGAGACCGGCGATAGGCATTTGAGTCGATTTTCCGGCCACACGCCGTAACTTATCCCATACGACAGAGGAAGGTGTATGTCGGTTAAAAGATGCTACAAAATTACTCCAGGATGTCTTCTTGCTATCCCTGATAATGTGTCTAGATTTCGCACGCAGCTTTTTATATGGTATTAGATTATCTAGTGTAGGGCGACGTTGGAAGAACCTGAGAGCTCGTCTGCGAGCACGAATTGCATTCCGGCAGTCATCAGCCCATCAGGGTACTGGAAAGCGACGGGTTTTTCCAGTCGAACGCGGAATGGATTGCTCAGCAGCGGAAATAATTGTCTCGGTGAGATGGTCGACTAAATAGTTCATGGAGTCGTGCTCATCGTTGTTGAAGTTAGCCAAGCGGGAATACAGGTCCCAGTTGGCGTGATCTAAGCGAAATCTAGGTAAGCGAGTGGAACAGGCAGCATGTGTCAAGAGACTAATAAGACAGGGAAATTGGTCACTAGAGTGCAAATCAGAGATGATATTCCAGGATAATGAGACCGCTAACTGTGGTGAACAAATCGCTATGTCAAGGTGTGAAAAATTGTGAAAGGCGTCAGAAAGAAAGGTTGGCTCTCCGGTGTTCAGGAGAACAAGATTCTTAGTGTCCAAGAAGTCATCAATCAGCTGACCTCTCGCACAAACCCGAGGAGAGCCCCAGAGTGGATGGTGGGCATTCACGTCCCCCACCAACACAAATGGCGTTAGTAGCTGGGAAACGAGGTCTTCCAACTCGGTGCGCGAGAGGTCATTAGAGGGAGGCAAGTAGATACTACAAATAGTAAATCTGGCAGATGGCAGTGTGACCTTTACAGCAACTGACTGGAGGTCAGACTGTAAGGAGACGGAATCAGCATAAATATCATTCCTGATGAGCATCATAGTACCCCCGTGTGCGGGAAAACCTTCTGTCGGATTGAAATCAAATCGAACAGAAGAATAGTGCCTGAAGGTAACATTGTCTTGTGGACGGAGCTTTGTCTCTTGTAGGCAGACGACTAGAGGTAGATACGCGAGGAGTAACAGTTCAAGCTCTGCTCAATGTGGTCGAATGCCTCGTATGTTCCACTGTATGATAGCCATGGTCTATAATATGGGATAAGTTCTAAATAGATAGACGTTTTTGCATGCTGGGCGGTGCTGGTCGGTTTAGTTTGTTCTTTTTAGATGTCGGACTAACACTTTTTTCAGGAGCACGATCCTGCCACTTACGGACTGTCCGTTTGGACGTCGCCGATCGGAGCTCCTCCCAGAAGATTCCTCCGAGGAGGATCCACGAGGAGAGTGACGTGGAGGTTTACCACCCTTGGATGTTTTGGGTGCAGGCGAATCACGCTCTTTAAGGAAATCATTCCTAACATAGCTGGTCTTGAAAGTTTTCTGTGGTGCAGAATACCCTACGGTTTTACCGGTCTTATTGCCTGATGTGGATGGTTGGGCGGACAATTTTCCTGGAGTATGCTTTACGTTGGCGGTTTTGGCAGATGGTGATGCCGACACTGACGCAGCTGTAGAGGTCTTCGTACTAGTCCTGGCAACGATAATTCTTTCGGCAATAGTGGCCCCGTTGATATCGCAGGTCTGTGTTGCGATCTCCCACCTCGGCACCGGTTTAGCTGCAACAGAACTATAAGAACCGGAACGCGGGACAGAGGGTTGTCGGATACGCAGGAGCTTACGGGCTTCGAAGAAAGACACCTTCTCCTTCACCCGTATCTCCTGGATCGCTCTCTCCTCAGCAAAACGGGGGCAATCTCGGGAACTAGATGGGTGTTCCCCGCTGCAGTTCACACAAGTTGGAGGGAAGCGTCACCACAGGTAGCACAGGTGGACTGACCAGTACAAAATTCGCTCGTATGACCAAATCGCTGGCACTTGTAACAGCGTAAGGGGTTCGGAATGTAGGGCCTAACCTCGATAGCTTTGTACCCTGCCTTAATCCTTTGAGGGAGATCTACCCGGTCAAAGGTAAGGAACAGGGTACGGGTGGGCACGAATTCACCATTTACTCTCCGTTGAACTCTATAGACGGATGATACGCCTTGGTCTGCCACATCTTCCTGAAGCTCCTCATTGGACATACCGTCCAATGCGCGGGTGGTGATAACGCCACGCGAGGAGTTCAAAGTCTTGTGCTTTTCAACCTTAACTGGGTAGCTGCCTAACATTTCAGCTCGAAGAATTTTTGCTGCCTGGGAGGCTGAAATTGCCTCAACCAGAGGCAACCAGAGCTCTAACACAAGAATTAACCGGGCCAGCGATGTTGTCTAATCCCTTTTGGATAGCGAAAGGGCTAACAGACAAAAACTTCTATCCTTCCTCTGTCCTAGATATAACTAAGTAGCGAGGACCTTGAGGCTCGACTACTTCTTTTCCACGCATATTAGACTTTGGTTTATGTTTTTCCATAGAAAAAAAAAGTGTAAATTCATCCCCCAGTGCTCCCCACCCACCACGGAGCCCAACGATGGGTCACCCCACTGGGGTGACAGGGCTACACAGGGGATATAGCGGGCTCGCCATCCCACTCACCCTGGAGTTTGGTGTAATACCTAGTCCTGGCCGATTGACTAGGGGTGGGTTAGTCCCTAGCCTCCCGTTTAGGCAAATCAGAAACCAAAGCGGCGTATTAGGCTGCGCACCCTCCCCAACCAGGATATTCCTTTTCACCGACACGGGTCTCCACGCACGGCCTACACATGGGTGGGCATTTTGACCTACTGACTCCCTCACCACTCTGAGGTTGCACACAGAGGGAGTCAAGGTGGCTCGGGACCCCGGGTGCGCCTAACCCGTACCTACCGTAGTAGGCCCCTGGGGGCTATAGAATACTGAGATAAGGTATTTTTATGTTCATTGTATTTCCACTATAAAAACTGCAGCTCAATCTGCAACATCAATGTAACAATGATCTCTTGAAAGTAAACTTAAACAAAATGTGGAGTATTAAAATATTGCTGGGAAACAAATACCTTCATTGAACTTGAATTCAATATTAAGAAGAAATATTCTTCAAACTTCAAATCTAATTTGTTTTTCTTACCTGCTGGTGATTTTCTGCTGAACATAGGGAGTTTATTCCACAAGGATTTTTAACCAAGCAAGCAATTTTGCACATGTAATCTTCACATAGCTTATCATTTGAACAATCGTCATTAGCTCTGCATTCAATTAATTGGCAGCCAACTTTATCATCTACTGAATTTCCATGGTAGCCTTCTTTGCAGGTGCAGTGCGCAGTATGATCAGCGGAAAAGCATTCAGCATTACGACCACAAACAACTGGTCCATCACAAGCATCATGGCACTCTGCCTGACCAACAGCATTCAGCACACATTTCTCTTTATTGTCACAATCATCATCAGTATGACACCGTACCTCCTGTGCACAAATGCTGTTTTGACAAAACTGAAATGCTGGGCAGCTGTCATTGTTCTTGCAAGTTGGCTGACATACTCCTTGTATACACAGCTGATCACTGATGCATTCACGTGCTGTTGTGCACAAAGCTGAAAGGGAGACAAAAATAATGAGCACTTATTCACTCTTGAATTCTTTTGGATTGTTATTTGCATTAAATAAACTCAGAATGGCAAATTCATTATCTAACTACAAGCAAAACACCCATATATTTACTTCATTTAAAGATTGTTTGCACATTTACTGAGGTTTAATTTTGAGTAATGTTAGCAAAAGAATAAAAAATAGTTTTAGGTTAATTAGTATTATTTTTTTTTTCACACAAGCCATGTGTTTTACTTACATGTGCATATGCCACTGTTACACTTTGTACCAGCTGGACATTGTGAGTTACTGCTACAATATTGCACAGGAATGCATCCCAGATGTGGATTTCCTGTATGACCAGGCTGACATGAACAAACAGCATTATGATCCTGAGCCACGCAGTTAGCCCACTGTCCACATACATTTGGTAGTGTACAGGGATTAACACACCGAGAATCAACGCAAGCCTTATCAGGAGCACAGTCATTGCTGTCTGCACATTCCAATAACACACATTCCACCTGAAAAGAAATAAAGTACAAAAATAAATAGAGGCAATAACCAATTTTGTTCAAGCATATCAGATATATTTATAATACATATAAAAATATATTCTACCAGATGTCCATCAATTTGTGTCAGGCTAGTATCATTAGCATACCTTACTTTTCCTAATAATGCTATCTAATATGAACTTCTGTCAAGAAGTTTTAGATAACAACTATAGAGATTGTAAATACCTAGAACAGTCTCATCATAAATATTTTATGCATAAATTAGATACTTCCAAATAAAGCTCCCTGCCAATGGCTCAGAGAAAGTTCCTGGTGAAGTGGTAACTTTGGTTTATATTTCAGAATGTGAAGCTGTATTCTAGAGAGGTTTAATTCCTGGAGCCTGTTTGGTAACTTTAGTCTTTTTGATCTTTCACTCCTCATCTCAAATGTTAGCAGCAGTTAACAAAGAAACTTAGATATTAAAAAATTCTGCAAATTTATCTGATAATACTTTTAAGTTTACCTCCTTGATGCTTTTTATGCTTTATATTGTTTGACACTTTACATTAAAAATTTTTGGGTAGGTACCTAAAATGTTTTCATTTCAATCAAGCTTCAATATATAGTTATTAACAACAAAAATGTTTGTTAATGAATTTCACTCCTTAAAATTGAGTTAATTTTATCTTTGACCATCTCACCTTTGCATCACCCCTGGTCTGAGCAGGACATCGACACGTGGGTGAGTGTCCTGTTGGGGTACATTCTGCATTACGACCACATACTCCAGGACTTTCACATGGATTTTTACAACGATTATCCACACATGCTGCTGTTGAAGGACAATCGGAGTCAGTGAAGCAGTCTCCAGGCTTTCTGCAGCCAGCCTTAACTGGATCTCCAACCAAACCATCTGGGCAATGACATGTAAAGCTTCCAGGAGAATTCTTACATCTGCGAAAAAAAAATGTTATAAATAAACTCAAAAGTGGCAATAACTAAACAGACAAAACCAAACAGAATTAAGGTATGTCATTTATTTATTTATTCTTTAATTTGCATTTTCATTACACTGGAAGTGCATATTTCTTGTTAGCTATTCCATAGAAATAGCATAACTATTTAATTAGGTAAGGGATTCATTTCAAGTGTAAAGGATAAAGAAGTAATATATTTGCACAGCAACATATTTTGAAATAGTAGCAAATGACTCATGTGCTTAAATCTGTAATAAAAAGTTTGTTTTGATAAAAAAATCAACATGAATTAAAATGTCCAAAATGGTGACAGATAAACATAAAATACATAAGTGAGGTAAACAAGAGGCCAATAATTTCATAACATTATCACCCACAAAATTTCAGTTTCTCTTTTGGCCACTTGCTGCAATTAGATTTTACGTTACCCAGGGTGTCAATCTGGGGTCAACTCTCGAGTTTAACTACTTACTGTAGTTCTCTCATTTGACATACCATTATCCTCATTGCTCTCATCTTTAGTGCCTCCATTTATTAAATATCTGTTGCTTATTCTTAACAGTGTATGGGAAATGAAAATTTACAAGCACATAGTGGATGCCTTTTAATTGTTCTCTAATTAATACTGTTGTCTAAACAAGACAGCAGTGAAATGATTCACATACTCACACCAGTGGAATTTGCTCTCTATTGTTAATGCTAGATACTTGATTTTTTCAACTCTTTACAGAATTTCACCATTTGAATTGCATAACATTTTATTTTTCATAATTCTGTTAAAATAACATAGTTTTTTGGTATTCAACATATTATTTTTAAAACAACAGCTATGTTTATGAAACTATTCTTAAGTATTTTGTTAGCTTTTCAAATAGAATTGAATGCTTTACTTACATAGCTGTACTATGACAAGGATTAGTTATGCATTCATCAACATCTCGACATCTTCCATTCACAAATGCATATCCTGGGAAGCAAGAACATAATCCTTCGTGGTTCTGAGCAGTACAGGTGCCTCTTCCACAGTTTACCTGATCACAAGGATCTGAAAATAAAATAAATTATAATAATATTTTCATAACTTACTAGATTTTACATTCTCTCCTCTCTCCCTCTCTCTAATCATCAAATGATTTCTGTATAAAAACCCTCTAAGTGATGGTATGGTATTCTGTCCTTTGATACTGCCAATATTTTTGTTTTGATTCCTCTCAGCAAGACAGGATATAAAAACAGATAAAGCTAAACATAAAAACAAAAATCACACCCCTGTTTGATAATAAAAAAATCAATTATATTTACATTTTCCAATCTGATTGATTCAGGACATAATTAAATGCATATTATATTGTAACTTTAAAATGTTTTATCAATATTTTATATTGACTTAGTTTACATTTCTTAAATAACATCAATTTAATATTTTCCTAATTTGCATTTAGACTGCATTTTCACAAAAAAACATACTAATTTGCTGCATGCTAGTTTTAAAGCTGTGGTAGATACCTATAATTATAAAATCATTAACAGAAGCAACCTTGGTATTATTTGGAAGATTACATTTTACGTCTAGTATACAATTATTTTCTAGATTATTTATTGTGAAATTATTAGTCTACTACACTTACTCATGCATCTGTTGCTCTGGCTGTCACAGAACTTATCAAGAGAGCAATCATCATTGGACAGGCATTCTACTTTAAAACAGCCAATAGCTCCATCAGTTGGGTCTCCTAAATGGCCAGCTGGACAGGAACACACTGCTATATGGTCAAACACATTACATATAGCATTTGTGCCACATTTCAGGATTCCTGAGACACAAGGATCAGTACATTTTCCCTTATCGCATACAAGATTGTCAGCACATTCAATGTCATCATTGCATTCATTAGGAGTGAGGCAACCTGGATCCAAGAATGGATCTCCTACTGTTCCAGATGGACAGACACAGCGATATGATCCTAATTCATTGATGCAGGTGGCACTTGGATGACATGGAGAATCTAAACATTCATTGATGTCCAGACAACCAGAAGCACTTGAGGTAAATCCACTGCCACATCTGTGTATAAAAAATTGTAAATAAGTTTTAGTTACTATTCTCATACACTATAAAACATATACATTATTGTTTTTTCTTTTGTATAGCACAGTAATAGAAACACAAAATAGGTACTTTAATTGGATTAATGCACTGACCTGCACTTGTTATGCAGACATATCTCACTTGGTTTGCAGTCTGAATCTGTGCCACAGCCTGGCTGACAGATACCTTCTATGCATACTTCTCCCACCAGGCAGTTACTGTCTCCATAACAAACTTTAATGCAGGATCCACTGTCACATCTCTCCCCCAAAGCACACTGTGTACTGTCTACACAAGGTAGAGTACAAACTCCTCTTAAACAGTTGTAACCTGCATGACATTCAGCTTTGGAACTACAGATGGTAGGTATACGGACACAGCCCTGCTCTGGCACTGGATTACCCACAAATCCTTCTGGGCAAATGCATTCAGTAATATGATTTATACAACGGCAAATTGCATTTGGCCCACATACACCTTCCTTCTTGCATGGATCTATTCAAAGAAATAAAATATGTTGTAGTTTTCATCCAAATAATAGATCACATATTTTCTTAGATCACTGCTTTTCTAACATAGGAAGCATCCACAGAAAATCCTACCTTGAAATTTTGGCTACAAAGCAATCTGCTAATAAAAGGGATCATGCAATTAATTAATTAATTATTGGTAAAGTTCCAAAATTGATCGTCTAAGGGCCACTTTACAGGGAAGCATTACCTTCAGAAGTTTACTGAGCACTTGATCCAGACTACCTGTTGTTAGAGCATATTGTAACTGTGTTCATACAGGTCTATTCTGCTCCAAGTAGTAATATTTGGAAGATTTTGGATTTAATTTAAAATTGTGCCATAGAAACTGGCAGTCAATTTTTCAGAAATGTTCTTTTTATTCCATAAGGTTCTTTTCATAAGTGTTTCAAGGTAGGTTCGAAAGTCTGATACTTCCATTCTAAAGTAATGTTTTATATAAAAATGTTTTAAGCAACCAAAATAAATATGGAAAAGAGTTACATTGATGAGAAAGTGCAGCATTTAATTTATTTTTGTGATTATTAAGCAAGGAAATATTAAACTAAGATGTGTTACATTCAATGACTTTTCTATCTACTACAAATATTGTTATCTAGTGTCTATTAACTCTTGTAAAAAAGTATTCTACTTCCAGATGATCGAGTTCAATGCTTGCATAAAATCTTTACACATTTTGTTATAGGTACAAAGGGAATGATGGTAGACAATAAAAAATGGTTACTATATACTGGCCTTAAAATTCTTTCCATCACACCATGAGAAATATCTGAACAACAACAGCACAAAAAATGACAAAATAAGGACAAATTTAAACCAATAATGGTGGATATCTTTCAAATGCCTAATGCCATAAAAAGTTATTTGTAATAAATTGTGTATGTTAGAGAGATTCACATTTTTTGTGCAGCAGGTTTTTTATCTAACTCACAAATTACTCTACTTACACAACATTCTTTCTGAATGAAAAAGTATGTTCCAGAAAATTTAAGACATACATTTCATTTGTCATGTAAATTAACTTAAATATACAGTACTTTAATCAAAATCATTAAAGTCATTGTTACATGATTTTTCCAGGTAAAGGGTGGTTTAGGGTAGGGGATTTCCTTGAAAATCTTCAGTTTGTATCCTTGAAAGGTGCTGAACTTAAATACAAGTTAGTATTCAATTGACATTTTGTTTTTGAGTTATGCTGTTCACAGAAAATTCAATGTTCTTTATGCCCCTTATATCTAGATCTGTAATGACACTATTTCTGCAAGGTTTAATTGGATTAACATGGAGTAGATAGAAACATAAGCTCTTATAATAGTAATTATAAAAAGCAAATGATAATGAATAGAAGAAAAACATGTGAAACTAATATATAATAGTTTTTAAAAAAATTACAGCTGACTGGCTGATTTTCTAAGTAATTATAGAACTAGATATTCAAGCACAGCCAAGCCATAATCAGTTTCCACAGCAAATGTGAAAAATGCAAATCTATTTAACATGACATTGCAAAATGAGTCTCAGATCTACTGTAAATGAAAATTAAACTTACATATAATGCCAATTTGGGATAAAGCTGTGGGTTTTAAGGCATTTTATCATTATTTATAAATGTTCAATTACTTTAGCAGAACTTTGCCTGATTTTGTGTTTAAAACCTTTAAATACCGGAATAAAATCAAGTGAGCATTCCGTTATATATATATAAATAAAAAAAAAACTTAATATGGATTATCTCAAATAAATTAAGAGTGAAGAATATTATCTTTCTCACCTTGGCATCTGTTATTGACACATGCTTGCTCACTGGGACAATCCTTACTAGATCTGCAACCAATTATGCAGATGCCAGAAACGCAGGCTTGTCCGCTTGAACATGAGGAATGACTTCCACAAGGCAGAGTGCACATGTTTTGTACACAACGCTCTCCTGCAGAACAATCCTCAGCATTGCGACATGCAACTAGAGAAAGGAATTATAATATGAGATTAGCTTAACCAGAAGCTTAAAATATTATTTTTAAAATTTCTAGTACTTATGTATTGATAAAATTATTTCATGACAAAAATGTTCTAATGAATTTTGCAATATTATTATTTGCTGATAATTTATTTGTTTCAAAATACAGCAATGATAAATTCATAAATATATATTAAATTTACTGACTTACCTTTGCATTGTCCATTGTGACACACATCCCCAAGACAGTCTGCATCACTGTTACATCCATTAGCTGTCCTGACACATCCTGAGGCTGGTCCACCTGGCGCTGCCTCAAACCTAAGTGGACAAGTACAAACTGGTCTCCTTTCCACTATGCTGCAAAGTGCATTAGGTCCACAAGCTCCATCACATGGGTTTATGCATCTTCCTGCCACACACTTGGATTGAGGAGGACAATCTGAGTCCCCATTTGGGCAGTTTCCTTCTGGTCTACATCCAGCAGTAAAAGGATCTCCAACATAACCAGGTGGACATCTGCAAACATGTCCTGTAGGCGAACCCTCGCAGAGGGCAGAAGGATGGCAGGGGTTTGGGTTGCAGAACTCTGTAGCAATACATTCTACTTCTGGAAGAGGATTTGCTCTGAATCCAGGAGGACATTGGCACACAGCTCGATGGTCTTCAGCAATGCAAATAGCATTGTCTCCACAGTGATCTTCTTCACATACGTCATAGCATTTATGTGTGAGCCTATTGCATAATTGTGTTGGTGGACAGTCATTATTGTAAACACATGGTACAGCCTTGCATCCTGTTGTGGGATCATTTGGATCGCCTGCATATGGTCCTGGAGGACACTGACATTGTGCTACATGATTGTTAGCAATGCATACAGCATATGGTCCACATTTAATAGCTTCACATGCAGGCTTGCACATTAGAACACCATTCTCATTATTTGGCCTACAAACATCTGATTCAGGACATTGTGCATCTGTTGTGCACTGATTCTTGAGTGCTGGTCTGCAGCCATTTCGGTCATTGGGATTACCAGTATAACCAGGCAGGCATTGACATTGACCTTGATGAGCTTGGGCTACACAGATGGCATTAGGTGGACACGTAAATTCAGTGCAAACAGATATACATTTAAGAACTCCAAGTGCATCTGGTCGGCAGGCAGCTACTTGAGGACAGTCCTGATCTGCAGTACAGTCAGGCAGTGAAGGCTTCTCGCATGATGAAGTCACTGGATTCCAGACAAAACCATCGATGCAGCCACACACCGGCTGACCTTTGTCTCCAATATGGCAAATCTCATTCTGGGCACAAGCAACACTGGCACATGAATTCATGCATGCACGAATACCATCAGCATTTACACCACAAACCAATCCATGAGCACAGTCTTCATTTTTCTCACATTCTATCTTTGGAGCAATTCTTTCTGGTTGACAGCCTATAGTGAGATCCCCTGGATGTCCTTCATATCCATCTGCACAAATGCAGGAAGAACGGTGATTCTCAGCTACACATAGTGCATTAGGTCCACACTGAAGTTTGCTACATGCATCAACACATTTTCTCACTCCTTTGCCCAGCTGAAAGCAGATCTCAGCTTGTCTGCAGTCCAAATCATTTTGGCATTGACCTGGTCTCTTGCAACCAGATTTTAAATCATTTGGATCTCCAGTAAACCCAGGAGGACATTTACATATTCCAGCATCACATACAGCTCTTGGACCACATTTCACACTGTCACATAAATCTTTACAGTGACTGCCATCGCAGGAAAATCTGAAATAAATTAAAATAGAAATGTTTAGTTAAATATCTATCATCATTTAGATAATTTCACTCCATGTGAAATCTAAGATATCTACCCTGGAGGGCAATGGCTGTCCTTGCTACAAATGCCTTCTTCTATAGGTAGGCAGATTGCAAAAGGATTGCCAGCAAAACCTTCTTTGCAGCGACAGTCATAGCTTCCTGGAGTGTTGATGCATACTGCATTGTGTCCACAAGCACTTCTACTGCACTCATCTATGTCTGAAAACCAATTATATGGTTACATCACAAGAACATTCTAAAAGTGTGTATTTGGTCCCACTTTAAAATATTTTATACACTTTCTAATATTTTATGTTTATAAATAAGAGCTGAAGCTTTCTTGACTACAAACATACTCTAGATGTTCTCAAGTTTCAAGCCAAGTGAGGTGATATGGAGCCATTCACATTTAGGGAGTGTGCATCTCTCCCATCACAGGATTATGAATGATTTGATCAGATAAAACAGCCTAAGCAGGATGGACTTAGGAAACTTGCCAAGCTGCTGCTTGGATTGTGTGCTCAGAAAACATATAAAATTCTCCATTTATTATTACTATATAATAATATCATATTTTTTTTTTCATAGACAGCTTACCCTTCCCTTATGTAGGACTGACACCCCCTTAAGACTCACAAGTGGGTGCCAAGGGGTTAGAAGCCTGTTGGGGAGCGAACAGCACGAAACCACAGAATGGAGAGCCTGCAACGAGTGGTCGGTGCATAGCCAGGCATGAGCATGAGGAAGCGGGTGATACAAAATGTAAGCAAAATGGATGCTAAGACACATGATGATGGAGCAATGGAGGAATGAGTGGTGGAGGAAACTGGAGGACCTGGAGAAAACCTACCCAGATGCTGTCTCATCTACCACAAATCTCACATGCATGTGCTTGGGATTGCACCTGAGCCACCTAGGTGGCCACAGCACCACCTAATAATATAAAATAATAAATAAAATCAAACAATAAATTCCAATCTTATTAAAATGATCAAGAAATGTTTACATTTAGAAGAAAATACCCATAAACATTGATAGCTCCACATCACCTCATCTGTCTTGAGACCCAAAAACACCTAGAATATTTTATATTTATTTTACATCCACATCGTATGGAGTGCTTGCAATCAAGTAATTATAAAAATCAAATAAACATTATGGTGAGTAAACCATTAAGCATGCAATTCCAATAATATTTTACCACCTTACTACTTACTACTTACCTTGACAATGAACATAGGGATTTCCTTCAAAGCCAGGTTGACATATACATTCTGCTCCACTGACTCCTTCTTTGCAGACTGCTCCTTTTCCACAAGCCAGTTTAGAGCAAGATCTTCTCTCTACAGGACTGCACCCTTCATATGGGTTCCCGCTTGTTCCAGGATTGCACACACATTGATTTGTTACTCCATACTCGCAATGTGCATTTTCTCCACAGGGTGGAGTACAGTGTGGTGCAATCACAGCTGTAAAACACAACATTCATATGAAATAATCATCAACTGAAAATTTTATTCATGGCAGTGCTATAAATTTAGTGCTTTCTTTTGATGCTATAGGAATTTGTGATATGGAACAGATATTTGAACTTAAATTTAAAAAAAGAGCTAAGACTTTTAAGCCAGACATATACTAGGGACTGTAGATCAGCTAAGACACTTAAATTCCATGCACAGAGTGTTTAAATTCAATTTAGTATATGTTTTGAGTTGAAGTGAATATTTTTGTGCCCAAAATTTGCATTTTATTTTAATAACATTAAGAGGATGTAGAATTACAAATGATTAAATTCCATCACTGGTTTTTTTTTTTTCCGCTTCTTACATGGCAAGTTTGTGTAAATCTTTTACTGTATACCACAGTGTTGTTTATTCTTAAATTAATACATGAACAATATGTGGTGAGAATAACCTTCCTTCACATTTAAGTATACATGTGCATGCTGCAGTGTTCCTAAAGGGCAATTGAAACCGAAAATTTGTTTCTTTCCAATGAAAACATTTGTTATTCTAAGAATTTTAACTCAGAATCTAGGTTCATTTATATGCAATATGCAAACCTCCTAAAGTTATTCATGTTAGGAAAAATAAAATCATTTCTTTTGAGCTGGTAATTTATTTTTTTAAAACTTTTGATTAGGAACTAGGTTTGTACATATATGTGCATATTTATGAGAACCTTGGGTGATATAAATAACTGTTAAGTCTTCATTAATAAATACTGAATATGTGTGTGTGTGTGTGTGTGTGTGTGCGTGCGCGCGCGAGCATGCATATGCTTATTTTTTTATTTAACAGACACAGTTTAATTTTATCAAAATTAATGATACAAATTACTATAATTAAATAACAAAAGATTTTATATTTTGTATTAAAGCAAAGTGTTCTTGAGTGAGAAAAGATTTTTGTAAACCGATTGATTATTGTTATTATGTTTTCATTTGTTTTCCTTTAAGTATTATGTTATGAATTTCACAAACATAAATTTAAATACATATAAGCATGCTCTAAATGGGGTGTGGGATAGTGCAGACACCTACAGCCTTTCCTACCTTAATTCAAACCTCTTCCATCCCAAGATGGTACATTTTGTATAAATTAATGAGTCTCTAGCTACTGAGAATTGCAGGGTAATTAAAATATTTTACTGTAGAAAAATGGAAGAAATGCTACTTAGATGAGAACCCTATCAATTAACTACCCTCCAGACTAATAACTTATTGGATGAGATTCATTCAAAGCTGTAAATAGAATGTATAATAATGCTTGCCAGCGATTAAAAAAAAAGAAAAAAGGCAAATAGCTGGAAATACTTGCTGAGATCAAAAAAGGAAGATGTCACATGCAGGAACTCCAATTCCAACTATTAATACATTTTATAAACCATTACCAGCTCCTGTGGGAAAATCATGTCCAGTGATTAAATAGAAATTTGAATACCAAGAGCCATGACATGTACCAACCTCATGGGAGGAGCTTTTTGAACCAACCTAAGAAGTGGTGGAGCGAGAATGTTTCACTGAGATCATAAAGGACCATTTAACTGTTGAAGAAGAACAACAACAAGAAGAAGAGGAGGAAGAGGAATACTTACGAGGCATGCACACCAAGTCTGGGTTGCCAACAAAAAATGGATCGCACACACACTTGTTAGTGTTTCTGTCACAGCTTGCTCCTACTCCACAAATGACTCCTTCACAACGCTGTTTGCAACGTCCACCAATGCATACACTTGGTTCTAAACATGGATTGGCTGGCGAACACACATCAGGTACACACAAACCACCAGGGAATGGATTACCAATAAAACCCTCCACACAGGCACAGGTTGGACCATTTGCTGTTGGAATACACTGAGCCCCGCTTGCACAGAAAAGGCCTTCACACACTACAACAAAAGAATTTATACCTTATTTATCTCTACTTCCAGAAAATATATTTCTTGAGATTTGTCATTTTTTAATATTTATGTTCTAGAAATAACAATTACTTTATGACACAAATCAGTGAAGATTTAAAGTAACTGTATTAGTAGAAAAACATAGGAACCACAAATATCATATTAGTTGCTCTCAAAAATCCCAGTTCCACATTAGACCTTTTTGATTGCAATTATTTACCTGAAACGCACTCGCCATTTGCAGCTTCCTTGAACCCAACTGCACATCGACACCATGCAGCATGATCTTCAGGTTCACAATATGCATTTGGTCCACAGGGTAGTGTGCTACATGGGTTTATACAGGTGCCATCTACACAGGCTAGTTGACCTGCACATTCTACATTAGTTGTACATTCACCTTTAGGAGCAATCGGTCCAGTACCTGCAATCATGTTCACATTAATATTCACTGATATTCTATAGGTTTAAAGTGACATATTGATTCGCTTTATCAAAACAAGCTAGAAGTATTACTGTGAATTAATTTATGATATGCTAAATTTGAAATTAAAAGCATAGCTTTCTGTGTGCATTTCATTTAAAGTTTTTTATTATAACATTACAATAAAAAAATTCAACACAGCTTAGGCAAATTGAAAAGTGTGTGCTTCAATAAAATGAAATGCTGGGTAAGATAACAAAGGAAATATGAACCTTTCTGAGGCTGTGCTATGTAGGCAAGAAGCAATTTATATTTGTGAAGTTCTAGAGAAAACATAACTTGAAAATAAATTTTTTTCAGACTTACATCCACCTCTGTATGGGTCTCCAGTCATTCCTCGAGCACACACACATTTATATGCACCCTTTTCATTGATGCAGTGAGCACCATATGCACATGGATTGTCAGCACATTCATCAATATCTACACAGCCATGCAATGGGTCACCTTTGTATCCAGTCTGACACATGCACTTAGGAGGGTCACTAGGAGTGCATTTGGCATTAATTCCACAAGGAAATCGTTCACATGGACCTGAAAATAAATCATTACAGTAAGACCCACAATTTATCTTAAGTACATATTTGCTTTATACTGGGTCTTCAGATTTATTTCACCTTTAGCTCCAGAGGTTTTAAATACATGATATTATTAGTTCAGGAGCCCTTGGTCTCAAATGGGAGATGCAAAATTGAACCTTGGATTGCAAAACTTATAAACTTCGTAAACAGGTTTTGTCCTGGGCAGTACAGAATGGTTTTTCACCAGGAAATTTTGTGTGCTTTCTTAATTTATTCTGTGCAGTTCAGTTTTCATTTATTGTTGTAAAGAGTATGAACAAGTGTTTATTGTAATGGGGAAGTTGTGCCATTAAAGCCCTATGCGCTTCCATGTCTGTCCAATTATTTGAGTTATCTTTCAGTATAAATGCTTCGATTGCATGTTTATGAGACACAAGCAAAATGTTCCAAACGTAAATATTGAAAAGATATGACACAAGTCCAATTTATTAAGAATTCATCAAAATTGTTGACATCCATCCTTTCTGCTTATTGTTTACTAGTACTCTGAAAGAGGCAATGTGTGATAAATTTGATACTTATTACTGACATCCTGCGCAGACAAATGAATGGCAGCAAAGGTTGAGTAAACCTGAAGACCCTGCATAACTATTAATAAATTATCCAAACTTAACATAAAGGCGTGTTATGTTTTATATGTAGACCTGTAATGTAAACTAATTTCATAAAAATTATAAATTTACAAAGCAAAATCCCACTCTATCTATTTTAACTGTAATTCTTGAAATCTTTCATTTACAGGTTCTACTAAAGCTTATAAGATACTCTATAGCTATTTAAAATTGGTTTTTCTTCTAGATTGATTGATTTTGGAGGAATTTAGTAACAGTGACGGTCAAATTATATGTTTTATTAATTTGTTGAGTTGGTTTTTTAACACTACATCACTTACATTGTTAGATTATTCAATTTAAATGAAACTGTTTAGCTATTTTTAATTATAAACATTTTCTCCTGTAAATACCTCATATATTTTGAATGATCACAGCCAAATATTTCCATATTTTTACAACACAGTATCATAAATATACAAATTGGTTTGTTACAGGTGAGATAGCAGAAAATTTAACTTTTAACATCTAGAAATTTAATATTGATATTTTGAATTTTATTTTTATAGAATTTAACCTCAGGCTCTTGCTAAATCATACAATGCTTACTACAGATTACTTGCTAGATGTATATATGAGAGAATCAAGAGATTTCAGGATACTCTCTCTTGATGGGTTTTGACCCTTATGGGAAAGTTTTACAAACTCTGTAATAGTGTCAGAATTTTGTAGGTCAGAAACTAAAATAAGTATGCTTGCTGAATTTGAATGCACTTTTGCTCTACAGTTATTTGATAGTGAAATACTTAGCAGTTTGTATTTAAGCTTTAGTTATTATATGATTTGATTGCTAGATCTTCTTTAACATGCATTATAAAATATTTTTGTTTTACATTCTTATACCCTAACTTCAGCAGTGCACTTACTTTTACATTTATTTCCATCTTGTGGGTCAGTGAAGAAAGGTGGAGGACAAATACATTCGCCAGGTTGAACACATTTTTCATTTGGAGAACAGTCACCATCATTGACACAAAGAACACGACTTGGAGAGCAAACACTATTGTATGGATCTCCAGTGTAACCCTTTGGACAAACACATTCATATCCACCTGGCCGATTTATACATTCAGCTCCATAACCACAGACTTGCTTGCCATCTTCACATTCATTTACATCTGTAATAGAGATTATAATATTACAACACTTTTCTTTCCTAGTTTAAATCAAAATCACTTTAATATGCTGTTGTAAGCTTTAGCTAGACAATCTAATCAGTAGCAACATTTAATTTGAGGCATTACTAAATGATTAATCTTAGTGTGTTAATAAAAGTTTTCAATTCCAATCATATTATTTACCTTCACAAGAGCCATCGTGTTTAATTTTATAACCCTTGGGACAGGCACAGTAGCTAACTCCACCAGCTATTGTAATACATTCAGCACCTTCTGGGCAGGGTTCTCCTTTGGAACAACCCGCCAGCACACAGTTGCCATCAACAATTTGGTAAGGTGCCTGACACTGGCATTCAAGGCTGTTACATTCTGTAACAGGAATGGAATTTCATTTATGGAAAACAAATTTTATCGTCACATTTACAAGTTTTGTTATATTATTCATTACAATATTACCTTAAAATTATAAGTTACATTACATTAAAGAAAATTACCATTGGAAAACATAAAGACATCTTGTTTAATGCTTGCAAGCAAGTCAGAAAACAAAACAACAATAAACAAAATCCTTTTAACTTCTATAGAAAAAATACTGCAACTTATTTTGATTTTTTGGACATCCTGAAGTCTACATTTTAATCCTTCCAGGGTTTGGAATAATTTCCCATGTAATTTCTCATGAAAGAGGAAAAAAAGAAGCATTTGGAAATTGATTGATATTTCAATACTTTTTGAATGCAAATCAAATGTTATATTTAACTACAACCCTGCATTTGTTTCTTAGAGAATCTGTCTTAAAATATTTTAAAACATATAATTTTTTCTTTCCTTATTCATGGAAACTTTGGCTTCATTAGCCCCTCTCTGAAAATATCCTTTTGCTTTAATAACAAAAAAACCTCTCTCTTGATGGGTTTTGGCCACCTACAAGGTTCTCTGAGGATGAACATATCACATTTCTTGTTTGCTTTGATGATTTATATCCTTTGACCAGGTAGGTCAAGCAGTCAGTGAATGAGCAAAGTGGTTTAAATTAAGCTCAAGTGGGCCCAGGGCTCCTGGAGTTTAGGGTTACCTGACATTCATCTTCTCAGGATAAGGGAAAACTTGGGAGGAAAAATGAACAAATAAAAAACTTATTCAGGTAACTCACCTTAACCAAAAATCAAACTCAGGAACTCTTGAATGTGAGGCAGACATGCTGCTCCCACAGCATAGAGATGGTGAAGAAGATATATGTGAGAATGATATACTACATGAGGCTATAAATCTAAATTGGCCTAATCTAATTGACGGATTCCTATGGAGGTTTAGTAGTGAAACCTGGCAATGGCTGCTATAAGTACTGATCATTAATATACAGGGCTGTGCTATGAAGAGAATTTTATGACACCATATTTTTCCTTCTCTCAATATTTTTGCAATTTCAGCTTCCTTGTTTTCAAGTTTGTGCTTAATATCAGATATCACAATTACTAAACAGCTTAAATTAAAAATCCTGTTGTAAAAAATGACATCTTTATTGTTTTATGTTTATTGTCCTTATCTAATGAAATGCATGCATTTGACAACTCCTGTCTTATGCAGTCCAAATTTATAGTACTAAAATTTAATTAAAGGCATGTGAGTAAAAATAGTCTAACCCTCAAAACCAAAAGGCTTCTGATTAGTGCCAACAATTCTTGTTTGGGACAAACATTAATAATTTATGGATGCTTTAACACCAAAAACTTGATTGTCAGTAAATATAAAAACTTTTATTTCTTGTAATCATGTATTCTTATCAAATAAGTATGAAAATCAGGGCCCATAACTCTATCAAAACTCAAAGACGTACTTGAACTGCTCAATTATGTGCATCCAATTTTACATGATTATTACAAAAATCTTTCATCTGTGTCTGGTGAAGAATGGACAAAATGGGGAAATGATATAATGGCAATAGAGGAGGTGCAGATGGAAATTAAGGGTGCCAATGAAGAAATGAAGATGGGTATGTCAAAGGTGAAGATGGAACCATTAACCAAAATTGATGAACAACTGGCTGGCGTGAAGAAAGACATGGAGGAATTCAGCAGAAAGAATGTTCATAAGAACAATTTCTGTTTGATTTACTTCATTTTGACTGAATGGCCAAATACACACAAAGATTTTCAAGGGCAGTTTTTATAAATGAATTTCTAATAAGGATAGTATAATAAATCTAAATTTAATGTGCAAGGGTGTTTTTTGTTAATGATAATTAAAAGATATGTAGCATAAGCTACATTTCACTCAGATCAAAGAATACTAATGTTATTATTGTAGTTATGTTTTCTTTCCTAAGTGCAATAAAAATAAATTAAAATACTTTGGATTCTGCATGAAATATAAGTTTGAGGTGAGTGCTTCAACCCTAACTCTAACTAAATATACCAATATTTTTTCCTTTTGTTTTTGGAGTGCACAAAACACTATTTTTCTTAATTTAAAAAAGTGAGGATTAGACTATTTTTTATGTGCATGCCTTCAATAGTTATTATTGTACCTTCACAAAGTGAAAAAGGATTGCCGTTGAATCCAGGTGGACACTGACACTCATAACTTCCTGGGAGATTTCTACATACAGCATTGAGTCCACAGGCAGGTTTGTCTCTCAGCTCCAAGCATTCATTAATATCTCTGCATTTTCCTGTCTCTGCATCACGTGTATATCCTCTCTGACAGATGCATACACTGCTGCCAACAAACTCGTCTCTCACACACTGTTCTGACCCTGGACATGGCTTATCCTTAGAACAGCTGAATGGCACATCTCTGGTACAACCCTCTCGATAAGGATCACCACTTGAACCTCCTGGGCATTGGCATGAGAAACCGCCTGGCTCATTGTTGCAAATTGCACCTGCACTGCAAGGTCCAGCAACACAGTCATCAATATCAACACAACCGCCACCTTCTGGACTTCCTGTGTATCCTGTACTACAGAGACATTTAGCATCATTGTTGATCAGCATGCACTGTGCATTAGGACCACAGAAGACTGTTTCACAAGGATCTGAAATAATAGAGAGCAAACGTAACAGATTTAGAAACTTATAGCTCTCATATTATTATTTGCAAATTAAAAAGGTTCGACTATTTCATTCTCAATATGCAAATAGACAAAATATACTTAATCTTTGCTTCTAAGAATTAAAATATATGCTCATGTACAAATAAGAATTACATTTTTTTTATGGTGTTAAAAAGTAATAAATACAAGTATAGACAACCAGCTATATGAAAAAAAGTTTAGTTTTCTATCTAAAAACATTTCAAAATAAACATTAATTTACCTTCCTAGTTTGAACAACAATAACAATAAATAATAATAATAATAATAATTAACAATAACAATAAATAATAATAATAATAATAATAATAATAATAATAACAATAATAATAATCCAGTGACTATTATTATTATCATCACTATCATTATCATCATCACTATCATTATCATCATCACTATCATTATTATTATTATTATTATTATTATTATTATTATTATTATTATTATTATTATTATTATTATTATTATTATTATTATTATAAATGTCTATAGACTCAACTACAAGCTTTAAGCTTTAACAAGTACAAAGTAATAGCTCTTATAATAATCCATAATTCAGCTAGCTTAGACTCAGAAAAATCATGAAATAAATAATTGCAACCTTAAAGTAAGCTTAAAGAATACATTAATAATAAACTCTCTGGAGTATGCACATATATTTACTATAATGTTAAACAGAATCATTTGTAATGTTACTACATAAAAGCATTACTTTAAGACCAAAAAACTGGTAATGATAAGGAAGTTAATAAGCAAGATTCTGATTAGGTAATGAGAAAATATAAATTACAGAAAATATGAACCAATTATTTTTCCACTGTTTATTTGACATCATTTTAGGATTTTACATGAAAGTACAGTATACAGTGAAGGAAAGAAGGCAGAAAATATAGAATTGGGAGAGATTAACTTATATTGCAAGTTATTTTGGAATACTTGAAATAGAAAATATCTTTTTAAGTACATACAAGAATTCACCTCCTGCATGTAAATATAACGCTACACTTCCTACTTAATAAATGTGTACCTACACTTGCATTTAGTATAAATAAAAAAATTGTATAGAATGCAATTACAGTAGTTACACATCATGCATTAAATCATTGAATTTAAATAGCTTTACTTACGCCTACAGTCATTTCCAACATTAGGTTCTGGACAAAGGCATCGCTTTTGATCGTCACAAACAGCATTTCCTGGACAGTCCTTGTCAGTAGAGCATGTAACTACGGCAACACATTTGGTCTGTGGGTCAGGATCTGGGATAGAACCTTCAGGACATTCACATTTAAATGTGCCAGGCTGATTCACACATGTCGCTCCCACTCCACATGTATCCCCACGACTGCATTCATCAATATCTAGTACAAAGGATAGAGGTAATGTAGAATATCAGAATATATTTCAAATAAAGCATTAGCTTAATTAAAAACAAAAATGAATGTAAAATTATTTATGTTTGCTAAGAATCTGACCTCCATATTGAACATACTTTTCTTTAATTAGATTATTGATCAGTAGTGCAGTCTTTTGCTAATTTTACTGGCAACTTACCTAAGCATTGCTTAAATGCATTGCCTGAGAAACCAGGTTTGCACTGACAGTCAAAACCTCCCGGAGTGTTGGTACATTCAGCATTATTTCCACACCTTCCAAATGGTCCATTTCGTTTGTCACACTCATCAACATCTGAAAATGAAAATATCTCTGCCTTAGCAATCTTAACTTGATGGCTAATAAATACAAGCATTAACTTTGAATCTACAAATAAAATTAAATAATGTATTAGCTAATGCTTTACCTATGCATCCTGCAGCAATATCACTGGGGTTGAATGTCCACCCATCCTCACATATGCAGTAAGCCTCTGGACCATCTGGCTTGCAGAAAGCATGTGGGCCACACTTGACATCTTCACAAGGAGCTAAAAGTAAAATCATTTAAAACATTCATGTGAGAATAAATATTGTGCATGCCTTTTATTTTCACTATCAAGAAAATGGATACTACCATATTTACTGCATTTATTCTATCATAATGTAAAATAAAAGTAGTTGTCAATCCCTGTGAACAATTAAGTGATAATATAATTGTGTGCAATTGAGCTTTGTATTATGTTAGGTACAGCTGATCTTGGAGAATAAGGAAATCAATTAGTTAATTTCCTGTAGCTCCTTCCTGTAGAGCATAGGGCATCGTTAACAATGTTTCCTTGATCAAAATTGAATAGCTGGTTTGTGAATTTGCCACTATGCACCATGGTGAGTCGCCCTCCGTGGTGTAATGGTTACCAGGCTAACTTCATATACCCAAGGTTGCGGGTTTGAACCTGCAATCTTGGGTTTTAGAGGCTAGCATGATAACCACTACATCACAGTAGGTGGCTGGCTATATTTTTTTTGTTTTTTACTTAGAAAATTATGTTCTGAATTTATGGAAGTTATTTATAGCAATGTAAATATTTTCAATGATATTTAATACACACACACACACACATATATATATATATATATATATATATATATATATATATATATATATATATATATATATATATATATAATAATAATAAACAATTGCAATTATTCATTAATTGACCCTTTAAATTTAAAAGAAAACAATGAAAAATAACAAATTTCATCTATTTTTGAAATAGATAGCTTCTGATTTTGCGTCCATTAATCAAATTAAGAATCCCTGTCTTCAGTAATTAAATCGCTAGATTGGTGACACTCAATACATATTGGTAACTGCTTCGGCTGTCCTCGAGACTCATTGGCTAGGCTCTGCATAACAAGAGAGAAGACCTGAGCAGTTTGTTATAGTGATTTCCCCCTTCTTGTCTTGTCTCATGAATATGCCTATTATACCATGTAACAGTCATGCTGTCTGAGAAGACAGACTATATTACATTGCAAACAAGAGTTTTATTGCAAGGAGCCGATTTTATCACCAGCAGATTAGGAATAAATTCTTCATTATTTATAAATGTAATAGAAATTCATTCTTCACAAATTTACCAGGCTTTGCAGCTAATCCCTGCACAGAATACACCCCTGTCAGGAGCATTAAATTATGATAAATATTTTTTTCATTTATTTTTATGGTTATGCCAAAACAATATTTAAACAGAATTCAAAAAGCCTCCTTCTGTGTGAAAGCTAAATCCAGAGAAATAACTCTAATGATAATAATATACTACACTCTCACAAACCTGATCTCAAGCAATAAGAATTTACTAGAGTAAATATTTAAATAGCTACACAATCCAGTCCCACATTGTGTTATTAAGGCAGTTGTCTATCAAAGTTCTTTATGTTACTAAAAATTCAAAATGTGGAATGTATTTCACACTACAATGTTATTTTTACAGAATTTAAAGATTAAACTACTAAAATATTCAACTATGTTTAAAATGCATTCAGTAATCTGATAGTTGAACTGATTCAGCACAAGGAGCTATTTTAGTCTGATTTAGGAACAATTAGGAATTTTATAGCTGATTTCATTATAATTCATAATATATAACTACAGCAAATATTTAAAATTGCTGACCTTTACATTTCATTCTTGGTGGTGCACCTACATATCCTTGTTCACATTCACAGTGAAAACCTCCTGGTGTATTAGTGCATACAGCAAATGGTCCACAAGGTTGATTCTGACATTCATCTACATCAACACAAATGGCACCCTGGGCTAAAAATCCATCCTGACAGAAGCACTGACCATCCACACATTCTGCATTATTCACGCAGTCAAAGTTGGTTTTGCATAGGATATTGACATCCACTTGTTCACATGCCACAGTTGGATCAGGCTTTGCAGAATAGCCTTGAGGACACAGGCAATTATACCCAGGAACCGCATTCTCACATATTGCATTTGTACCACAAGGTTTGTCCAGAGCAACACATTCATTGATATCTGGGAAGGAAAAAAGAAAAAAAAAAACATCAAGTCCACCTCTTCTTTCACTCTTATTCCTCCAAGCTGTTAAATTTCCTCTCATTAGTAGAAAACACTCTACAATGCACTTAACATTATATACATAATAAAGAATTTTCTTTTACATTTTTTGTCTTAACAAGATTGCATAGAACCTTTTAGCATGTAATTTAATGAAAAACAGTTTATTATAATTATTATCACAAATGAGTACATAAATATCTTACTCGATCAAAACCAATTTTTTATTTTTGTCACTTTTAATCGTTACTCTAGCTGTACAAATATATACTACAAACACAGGTTGTCACTTGTAACTAGCATAAAGGAGATGCTTGAGCCAACAGAACTGGAATGCTATAAAAATTGGTTTCTGAATTTTAGGTTGCTGATTTGTAACAAATACTGTTCACTACTGTTTCCTTTGAGATATAAGGTATAAAACCAATATATTTGCTTGGTGTTGCAACAAAAAAGCCTTAATAAACTGAAGAATATACTTGTTTGTTAAAATTGATAGCAGCCCATAAATGAATAGTAAACTATTTTCATTCTCATTTAGGCTCAAATCTACAGTTGTTGGAACCAAACAAAATAAATTATAGTGATGATTAAAAAATGTTAATCTGTTGTACTTGGCATGCAGCTCTAGTTATCACATAGCTTCTTTAATGGTAACAGACAATTCTAATGCTTCTGACTCCCTCCAAATTGCCAATTGTCATGCAAAAGATACATATGGTACCAGCAAAGTGTCTGTGCCCCAAGGTCAAAATTGCAAAATGAATGATTATCAGAATGCAAATCAATAATTTGAAAGTAGTATAGAAACTAATTTGCACAACAATTGCTTTTGCAAATTCTAGCTATGAATGTACAGTGATCTGGGTAAGTTTAATATCAACACAATTATGATTTTGAAAGGGGTTATCAATCATTTGCAGTTGACTTGTAACCTGTGAGAAGATCAAGTGTAGCTACACTAGCTATTTAGAGAGGGAAATGATGGGAAAGGCAAACTTACCAACACATCCTTTGAATGGGTCACCAGTATAGTCTTCTTTGCAACTACAAATGAAGCTTCCAACTGTGTCTGTACACTGTGCATTTTCTCCACAAGGATTGCTGCTGCATTCATTAACATCTGGGAAATAAAACAAGAGTATTATATATATCATATGACTAGAATGAGCTTAGAAGCATGATATACAGTAATTCAAAATATTACCACAAATCTTAAAAAGAAATCATGCTCTACAAGCAGTTCCTGTGTGAATTTATTTCCTGTTTCTGAGAATAAAGAGTAATGATTCATTCATTTTATTTCTGCATAATTAGGAAACAGTGATTACCTTCTCTGAAGAGAGGTCTTCATACTGAATTTGGACAGAACCATTTAAAATATTTTTAACTATATTTCAATCCTTAAAATATATGAGCAGAATAAGATCTTCAATAACTTTTTTTAAGTTTCAATTTATCACAAAAAAATTAGTTTATGTTAGAACAAATATTACTGATTATTAAATTCATGATGTAGAGCTGTAATAAATAGTAACAACCATTTTAATGATATAGAACTGTGCTAGCTATTGCTAAACTATTGATGGACTTCTCATTAAAATATTGCTGCTATGACAACAAATAATAAGGCTATGGAGCTGAAACTGATAAACCAATGCAAAATTATATATTTCCATCCTATATGAGTGCTAGGCTCTAAGAAAAGTGTGTCTAAAATTTAGGCATTTAATATATAAACAGTACAGAAACTCCTTAAATTAGTATATTTTTTAAAGGTAAATGTTTGAGTTACACGCAATAAAAACAAATCAGGCAATGCCTATGATCAGATGTTTCATTTGACTACAGCTGTATTATTCAAGAATAGGTTGCAGTTATATACTGTGTAACAATTGAATTGTCTTAATACTCTTAAGATTCTAAAATTTATAAAGTTGACTTTTGATTTTATTTACTTTAGAAGTATGTCTTACCCAGAAAAAAAAATAACAAATAAAGAAAGGGTGATAAGTACATACTTTATTTCATGAAATACATTATGCAATTATACTAAGTTCTGATTTGTTCAAGTAGATCAAACGATTTTCTTTGCCCCATGCAAAACAAAATGCAATGTATAGGATTTAACTTCTGCACCAAAATAAGTACAAGAAAGATTATACTCTTCCATAGGTTTCTTTTCAATAAAGCAGAAAGGAAAGAATATAACAGAAGAAAATTGCTATTTTAAGTATTTCTTAAATTAGAATTTAGTGCTGCTTGATAAATGCATTTTCTTGCAATAATCTTCATACCTTTTAAAAATATAACAAGTCAGAATAATCTTTTTCAGAACAATGGCATCAAAAAGAGGGATTCAAACTACACCCAGAACCATAACTGGTTGAATCTTTATTTAAAGGACCATTTATTTAATTTATTTCCATCTAATTTAATTTTAAAAAATATTGACTTGTGTTACTGTTTTTCATTTTACATGATAAATTTAAAATAACCATTCTTGTATCATTTTAGCTGGCCAAGGAAATGATCATTCAAGCAATAATGTAATCAAGAATATTAAAAGTGCCTTTGAAATTATTTTTTTCCTCAACTTTATTGTAACTTGACAAAGTTTAATTTGTGTATTGCTTTAACTCTTGTAATTAAGTTAACACTATAAATATATGTAGATAGATTTTAATTAAATTGTATGAACCAAAATAAGTACTCTTAAACCTGAGCTTGATAGAATTTATGAAAATGCCAAAAACAATATTTTTACAAACATTAAAATGTGTACAATAAATATTTGCAATACATATAAACATAGTAGAATAATACATTAAGCTTAATATAACTTTGTTGGAAAGGATAATAAACTACTTGACAGCAACTAGAAGAAACAAATACAAAATGCAGGAGTACAAGATCTCATAATTTCAAAGAAAAGAATCTTAAGCAAAACAAAAGAGAAGGAAGAAAATCTTTTAAGCAAAACAGATGTTTATATTTCTGTAATTCATAACAAAGACTTACATCCATATTCTCTCTTACTTTACTACATAATAAGCGATTTCATAAAAATATCATTTAGGTATCCATGCAAGAAGAAAGATATGACCGGTACTAGGAAATCAAAAGAACTAGACAGAAAAACTTTATTGGTCAAAATGTAAGAGGTCTTAAAAGAAGTTTGAATACTGGAGCAACTTTCTGAAAATGAAACAGCATTATAGTTGTAAAAACAGTTCTTGTAAAATAAGTTGAAGCATGAAGACATTTCATTCAAGCATTATGAAGAAAAACTGAGAAGTCTAGCATGCTGGAAGGAAAATCACAACTGAAGTCACCAACTTAATAAGCAAGTAAATTTCTGTGACTGAAGATATTTTTAAGTCATGGATACGTGCAATTTGGAAAATACCAAGACTAACTTTCACAGAATACGCGGCCTTCACCGCTGAATCCACTCGGGCATATACACTTGTAGGATCCTGGAATGTTGATGCACTTTGCATTGATGCCACAAGCACCAGTACTGCCACATTCATTTATATCTACACATTCTTGCTTGGGTATGCCAGTATATCCTGTTGCACATTCACAGGTAAAGCTACCAGGAGTGTTTACACACTCTGCATTGTCACCACAAGGACGAGTAACATTCTTGCATTCATTTAAATCTGTTAGAGTAAGAATTGAAAAATACATCTTATTGTGTGCACTTTGTATTTGAGATAAGAGTTGAGCTTAGCTTCAATGTTAGCAATATGTCTCTAAAAAATAAATGATAAAAAATGAATTTTCAAAACTTAGCTTCAGCAGTAAGAGAAGCCTACAGCTCATCTCTTTCTCATATATACAATTCAAACATGTCAATCTGTTTTACAAAGGGAACAAGGTCCTACAATTATAACTTACCTAATTCTTTCTGTATAAACAAAGTTTTTATGCTGAATATTCATTTACAGGGAGAAATTATGACAGTCAGCCTCATTATACATGTGAGGTTATTTAAATAAAGTTATCGTGTGTATATTGTACATTTGTTAACATGGATAGTTTGATTTATACATTAATACTAAGCTAGATTTGTTCTAATTATGGTATCCAAGCAAAAAACAAAACACTTATCATTTTCATTGGAAAATGGATTACTGGATTTTGCTTGATTGAGGCAGCTAAAATCCCAACTCAGACAATCAACTTTATTTAAACCATTATTAAACCAGCAACTGAGGCATCATTCTGACTTCCAAATATTGTACAGGATAAAAAAATGTATGAAGATAGTGAATTAATGAAAACTGACATTTAGAAGCTGCAGATTCATTATTTGATGTTTTCAGAAAAGAAAAACTGAGATAGTAACTGCTATTAAGTCTGTATAGTTTTCTGCAAACACAGAAATAAGGCAGGTTGAGGTTGAGTTCTGCAATTATTTCACAACTTAAAATTGACTTTGATCCCTACAGGTAACCATTTTTGCGATAATGGCTTTTGATGGTTTTTAAACAGGAGAGGAGCTGGTGAAGATTATGCCACTAACAGGACTTTGAAATTTATTTTAAAAAGGTACAGAAACAGACTGACTAATTAACCCTTGGACAACTGGATTCAAATGCCAGTCACTACCTACTCTCCCATTAAAAAACTTGTTGATGACAAAAAAGAGTGCCATGCTTCTCATTAAAGTTAATAAATCTGATAAAAACATCTGTTCTTAATATTTGTAATTTGTTAATTACTACACTCAGTTTCTTTTTTATATACAATTCAATTTAAATTTTATTTTTCTCATATACAGTTTAATTAAAAGGCATTTTCTATTTATTAGAAAGATAGGTTTATAGACAGTAAACAATGTAAGATTTGTTAAAAAGCCTTTGCTTCCATCCTAGTTCCTTTTGGTAGTTGGTTTAAAATTTGGTAGAATTTAAAAATGGTATGGTAGCTCAGAAGCTTCATATCACCCTCCATGGTCTAGGAGTAAGATGCTAACCTCTGGTTCCCAAGGTTGCGGGTTCAAGCCCTGTGGAGGGCAATGAATTTTTTCCAGGCATAAAGATCCTTAGCATGGCTTCCTTCAGAAGAGAAGTAAAGTCATTGCTCCAGTGTCTTAGATTTTGCCACACAAAAGTACCTCAACCCCAATAAAAAGGCCTCTGAGGAAAATTAATTGGTCTTTCTTACAATATAGAATGGGACGCTAAGAACCACAGGAGTTAAAGAGTATCCATAAATAAAAAACCTGAATTTTTGTTTCAGAAGCTTCATAACTTTGGCAGTCATTAGTATAAAAAAAAGGTGGAGAAGGAATTATTTGGATTTCCTTTAGTTGGGGTGATGCCTTCAGCAATATAGTTTAGATGATAAAAAAGATATTCATATTGTATTGAGTGTACAAGTAAAAACTGAATAGTAGTAACACTAAATAAGGTATTGACTGAGGAATAGGGCTATCTGCATCATGTAGCTTATCTTACTGAGGTGAAGACTTGAAGTGCTTGTTGATATACAGAAAAATAGGCTACTGAAGTTGAATTCCTCTGATCAATGTTAACAAATTGGGTCTTGTGATATTTAGATAGATTGAATGCAGATGGTAGAAACAATACAATGTTGGAACAATACTGGGTACATTGAATATATGAGAGGAATAGCTTTAGTGAGAGCTTCAGTTTTTGTTGATTATAATGTTACTACCATAAGGCATGCAGCTGAACCATTTATACAGAATGCTGTATAATGCTAATTACTAAAATTAATATACAGCTCCAAATTCTCATTGCTTAGTTAAATACTCTCTATGCTACAAAATTAATTCAGCATTTTCTGCTCTAATTACTTAACGTTTGAATGTAGTTGTTGCCAGCATACATTACCCTAATAGTATAAACAGAGGTGTTTTTAAGAAATATAATTTTCAAATAATCATTGCCATTATCATGATTATTTGTTAGTTCATTTTACCATTATATGGATTTGAATAATCAGCATTTATCATCATAAATATATAGAAATATGTATACAAAAAATATAAAAAAAATGTATTAGCCTATATTTTGAGCATAGTCTGCTAGTTAATGAAATAGTTTAAATTCACCCTTTGATTCCCTGTCCATAGTGTTGCATTGGCTTTATTTAACTGATTTAATTATGAGGCAGTTGTTTTATATCGTTTATGAATTAGGGACATTTATTTGCTGGTAACAATGCTGATTTCATCTGTGTATTTTTGGCTTTGAGAGCATTCATGTTAAATGACTCTTCACAAACTTTTATAAGCAAGGTACTCAATAAGGTAGTTTATGAACAGTATTTAAGAATAACAAGTAATCTTAATAGTTATATTTTTAAAACTTTATTTTTTGCTTTTATGAAGAATGGAAAAATATTAACAACCTGTTGTACATATTTTATAACAGTTATTGCCCTTGGAATAAATCTAAGAAACTGCTATGAAGAAAAGGAGCAAATTATGAAAGAGTCAAAATTATTCACTTTAAGTTTTGAGCTAAAATAATTATTATGAACAATTAAATTTAAATCTAGAGCATTTATTTTACCTGGCAAATTATAAAAAAATACACACATTGTACTATGCATCTTATTCCAAAAGCAGCCTTTATCACTTTCTTTAAACTTACCAATACATTCATCCATTGGATCTCCCACATATCCTGGTGGACAGGTGCACCTGAAGCTGCCCTCCAAGTTGTTGCAAAGTGCATCACGTCCACAAGGACTTCGTGCACATTCATTTGCATCACGGCATCCAGTTGTGTAAGCATCACCTTCAAATCCAGCAGGACATTCACATTTGTGACCTCCTGGAGTGTTTGTACACAATGCTCCTTGCCCACATGCTTGTGTGTCCTCGCATTCATTTTGATCAGCACACTAAAAAAACAAGGCTTTAAAACTTCTGAAAAACATTGTCTTTAAAGTTGTATTTTACTTTAGCAAATCTAAAAATTCTATTGAAATGTACAGAAGCATAAAAAGTAGAAGGAAACATCTAGATTTTACATACAATTCTGCAGCTTTATTGGGAAGAAATTATTACAACATTTAAGAAAAGTATATAAAAGTTGGAAATGAAATCAATAAGTAGTTCAACTGCTATTTTAATATACAGTACAAAGAAAGCTTTTTTTCCTTTCCTATATTATTATTATTTTATATACTCTGCTGGTATAAATAAAAATAAATATAAAATACTTTCTTAAATATTATCATTCATGTAAAATATTCAAAGTATTGATAAATTTATGGATCTTTCTTTTTTATCCACTAGAGATGAACTGAAAGTTATAGTGTAGGGGTACTTACTACAAACTCTCAGATGGTCACACAGTTTTAAATTATGTCAATCTTATAAGTACATTATTCTTACCCCATCAAAAGGATTTCCAATGTAACCTTCCAAACAAGTGCAAGTATAATTTCCTGGGATGTTTTCACATTTTGCATTAACTCCACAAGCATTTGGTTGGTCACATTCATTGATATCTGTAAGAGAGAATAATAAAATTTAAATTAAATTTTTCAACACCTCATAAGGGGTAACAACTGGCTGAAGAAACAGGTGATCAACTATCTCATGTTGTTTGTGGGTATATCCTTCACACTTCTTGTTGTAGAATTGCTTAATACAGTATAGTTTTGACAAAATATGTTTTGTAATACATTTTTTTCCAGTAGTTTATGTCCTTTAACCTAGTAGGTAGGTTTATCAGATGATGAATGAAATCAATTAAATAGTACTCAAATTAGCCAGGGGTTCATGGAGCTCAACATTACTCAACATTCACCAGGATAGGCAAAAACCTCAGAAAAAGCCTTATCAGGATAACCCATCCTGAGATTCGAACTCAGGAACTCTTGAATGTGAGGCAGGCTTGCTATCCCCACATTACAGAAGCAGTCTAATACAAAGTTATTTTTAAATGAAAGAAAGCAGAGACTATTTCTGAAGCAATGTCACTTTTATTTCATGTATAAGAAATTCTTTAATGAGAGACACAAACTGGTGAATTTAGCATTATAAAAATCTACACATTTAAAATGTTAAAATTTCTATTTTACTAATAGTAAGGTAAAGCATTTAAACCATGTTTTAAAAACAAAAGAAGTATAAGAAAAGAAAAGAAATTTAATTTTTAATTTACATATCTTCTTTAATTGTGCAGCATATTTGTTGTTTATTGTATATATATATATATATATATATATATATATATATATATAACAATCAAAAGAGATTTATATCAGAATATTGCTTGTGAGCAATAGGAATATGCTGTAGATATCTCACAATTGGTTAAGGTTTTGCTTAACTAGGTTTACAAAACTTTGGCTCAGCTCACAACATAAATGTGAGAAAGCCACAATGAAATTAATGTCATAAGATTATGATGTTTGTGGATGAATGGAACATGTTTTCATATGGAAACCTGTGAACTTATACTCACATACCTAAAATGAATTTCAATTTCAGTGTTGTCAAATGAGACAGATCACACTGCTTCTGTACAACTAATACAATAAACACAGTCACTTCTTAGAAATTTGCTTACTTTTGTCTGTGGTTATTTGAAATGAGAATGATTATGATACTTCTCAGTTAAATACAGAGTAAATTTAAACAGAAAAGCTTTTCTCTCTAGGTCCATGATTTTAAGAGACTGCTATTACCAAATACTTGTATTAAATGAAATGTAACTTACCTTTGCACTCTACTTCACCATCGCCTTCAAATCCAGGATTACATTTGCACAGAAAATGTGCTGGTAGATTGCAACATTCGGCATTCTCTACACATCTTGCAGCTACCTTAGGATCATCACATTCATTGATATCTGGAACATAATATTTAAACGTAAGGATTCCAAATTCTTTTAAATGGATCATATATTTTCTAAAAACTATCATACTCTTAGCACTCCATGCAGCTAATAAAAGTACTTATGTTGGAAAGCAATAAGTGTTTATCTTCTGTAGGCACTGTTAATTTTAATATAATGATTTCTTAATTATAATACTTGTTGCTCACAAATTTGCATACTATCAGGCTTTCATGAACATCATTTTAATCATTTCTGGATTATACTGCCTTATGGAAAGTATATTAGTCAAAACATAAGGATCTGATTTGGCAAAACAAGCTTGAGATTCACACATCTATGGAACCAAAAAATTTGGTTTGCCAGATTAAATAAAAATCTGGATGATATCATGCAGATTCTAAGGAACTTGTCTGGGACTCAAAATTTAGCTGTAAGTAATTGCAGAAAAAGTGATACAAAATATACTAGGATAGAAAGGAACTAATGCAGAAGAAATAAATATTCAAAATAGCACAATTGATGGATTTGGTTGATTGACTATGACGATGATACTAGTAATAGTGGTAGTGGTAGCTATACAGAGTGTACAATCATTCTTTTTCTGAAACTGATCAAGTTAAGTTTACCAATAGAGATGCAACATTATTAGTGATGTAATGATGCAGCATTTTTCATTTATAACTAAAGAGAGTGTAGTTCTACTTAAATCTATTAGTAAAAAATTATATTTGTTGTATAATTGAAGGTTCCTTTTATTTTCACTATCATGATACTATGAATAGTACCTATGTACAGAATTAAATTTATCCATGAACAAACTTGTCAGCTTTGTTCTGAAAAATCAAAATTTCTGAATTTAATGAAAAACCTGAGTATCAACTTGTGTGAAAGTAAATAAACTTCACTTCATAATACAAAGATACGCATATCTGTAGTAGATAGTCAATTAGGATTAACTTCCAGTGGGAAAATCATCATCTCCTTAAGGTAACTAATACCTCATAGGAGGTTAATTGCTGAAATGCTTAAACATATACTTTAAGCCTCTTACGAGAAAATATCTGTAGTATGCTCTCTGGCATAGCAAGGGGGGACAGTACCACACAACAGCTCATAGTGAAACTTTCAGCGAGACTACTATCTATTTTACATACATTGTGCAACCTTAGGATGCCAGCGTATATTCAAGATTTTTTAGCTTAAGAGCATAACATATTTTCAGAGGTGTCAGTTTTGCATAATTTACAATCACATGTCTGTTTCCAAAAACTTACGTACACATGCATGCTTTATCATATTTACAATGTTACATTATTACCAATACTTTTTGATTGAAAATGAAATCCTCTTCTGTAAAGAAGGTGTGAGTAATAAGGTATCCTTTTAATTCTGATCCAAACTTGTTTTTGTTCATTTGCAATTGGTTTATAGAAGAGGGAAGTGGATTAAACAAAACTATTCCTTTGTAGTAAACCCCTACTTGGAATAACTGCAAATTATTTGTTGGTCTATGTAAGACCTGCCTATGTCTGGTCTCTCTGTTATGAATATCTGCACTTTTTGTAAACTTTTCTGGGTTATTTATTACAAATGATAATATGGCTAGAATATATTCACAGGCTAATGGTAAAATTCCAAACATTTTGAAAAGTGGTTTGCAGTGAGCTAGCTGATTGTCTTTACCTTGACATTATCCTTATTACTTTTTTTTTGCATAATAAACACTTTTTTAGAATTTACTGAATGGAAATGTACAGTTCTAATCTGGCACACTTATCTACGAAGATACGATGGCGATAATGTGAAGAGTCGCATTGACTAGCAAGTGTGCTCCTGTTCTGACTTTCCATTTGTTTTTCACATGCTGCTGAATTGTGCAAAGCATGTTCCATAGTTAATGACTCATAGAGGAAGGCATTTCCAATATCAATGAGATTTCTAATGGATCAGTTGGTGAAAAGTCAAGAAGCCATTTGCTTCAATGACAACTACTAAGTCTGACAGCATGTAGGTATTAGCTTTTCAAAATGAAAAACTTTTAAGCATTCTATGCAAAGATGAACTATTATATTATTATTTGTAGTAGTTACTACTTGTGTTCAACAAACAATCTATAATATATAGCTTCACCAGGAACATTGTTTCAATTTCCACTTGCAGCTGCCTGAATCAACTTTTTGAATTTTCATGTGAATTCCTGTCAACACATTTAACTTAAAGAAGCTCTTTTCTCATTTCTTGCAAGAATTATTTATATTAAAAGTTCTTACAGTTATTGGACCCTTTCTTTTGGTAGAATTAATAATTAGTGCCCTAATTATTTCTGATAATTTAGGAAGGACAATTGATCCTCTGTCCCTCTAAATGAAACTCCTGCATTCAAAAACCTCTGAGTCTACTGTAGATCCTGTTGATTATTTTCAGGACAACTAGAGTTTCCCATTCAGGAATCACAAATGGTGTACTTCTATCTTGCAGGAGAGTGATGGGAGAGCGGGGTCAGGAAAGACTGATTTTATAATTGTGGCACATCTGAGCAAGTCTCCAGCGCCCTTATTGTGGGGCCTCACCACAATTTGGTTTAAACAGGCATTGTGGGAAACCACTGAGATGGATATGAAACAGTTGCTTTGTCTGGAAGCACCGCCTCACAGACGTCTATCCTGTTGTGGTGAACTCCCACCGCCCCCATAATATTGCTTTTACGACTTCTTCTTTATGCACGGTTTTAGAGACGCCATGAAACCACATCCGCCCAGCGAAAGTTTTACAATATCGCTAAAAACAGCTGGAAGAATAATAAGAGATGAGAATAAAACATCCAATGTGTGCCTTCAGAGCCCCTACAATTAAAATCACTAGATGCTAACACCTTAGATTTCAGAAAATATCGACAGCAACGAAAAATAGGGTTGTAATTTAAAATATTTACCTACAAACACGGTAGGTTTGGTAACCTTTACACTGTATATTCTAAAATATACATGTACATAATTATATTCTCCAAATCACGAGGTCTGAGATGCATCAAGACCAACCCTACGAGGTTCATATTGTGGAAATATAATCACTACTCCTTGGACACATACGAAAATCAGAAAACAAAGGTAATGTATAATTGTTGCTCACGATATGATTCCACAAACTTTTCGTACCACCTGGAACAGATTTAAAACGAGATCAGAGTTATTGAACAGATATTCGAATAAAATGTGCTAAATGTTTAGGACCGAAATCGGTCATATAAATAGCTAACGACAAGATGAACCGGGATTGGGTGGGCCCAAATCAGTCAGTGCGAAGCACCATCACAAGACTTGCCTTCGCGGGTTCCACCATAGTTTGTGCGCTAATGAATACAATAATATGATAAACCAAGTGATTATTGTGTGTGTGTAAAATGAAATGCGAACGATTCCATTTCATCTTGTACACAAAGAAACTGTAAGCAGCAAAGAATGGCATTACATAAAAACTAATTAAAGATTTGAAGCTTTCTGATGGATTTCTCAGAATAAAGCTGATACTACAAAAATTCTTTGAAATTATTTCTGAGTTTCAAACAGATCTGCATTTTTGTGTAATGCGTTTTTGTCTGACTCTTATGATTTACCCGTTACACAAACTTACCTATACCGATTTTCTTCCAAATGTGTGAAAATGTCTATTTCCACAAAGTCCACAATATTTGTCTTCTAAATGCCTTAAATATGTGAGATTTTAATCAAAATAGACAGAGCCATTAAAATGGTACGACATAAACTCCCGCTTATTTATATCAATGCTATACCTGTTTTCATAACTCAGGGCTTCACAGGTTAGTGTGTTACGTTACCAATGTGAGAAACAGCGCAAATGACATGCGCATACATCAGGAGGTGAATAAATTAAATAACCCACAAAGGACTAGCAGACACGAGTAAAGTTTAATTATGGGTATTTATGATAAAAATTAACAATAAATAAAATGTATATAAGAAAGAGAAAGAGAGCTAAAATAAGAAATTAGGGGGAAAATAATAAAATAAAACGGTCCAGTATTTTGAGTCAGTCTTGCATGCACTTTGAAATACCGAGAAAAGTTCACATTAACGTATGAAAAAATGACTATAAATAATTGTAATTGCACCTCTCCTTTTCATCTTAACTTCAAATTAAATTATAAGTTAAACAGTCTACAGAAACCAAATCAACCAGGCATACTTACACTTAGGCTACATGCCGCTTTATTGTTTCGTATGTACGAAAACGGAAGTGCCAACATCTAAATTTTAACCTATTCACTTGCAGTAAAATATTTTCAATTTACCGAGCATATTACTTGCAACTCTGATAGAGGAATCAATCTACTGAAAATATTTTTATTGGCTAATATGTAAAAAATATATAAATTAATTCGGATTCTAATCTCTATCACTTAGGATATTTCATAGTAGATATGTTGGCAATTCGACCATATAGGGGAAATGATGCTCAAACTCACATTTGCACATTCACAGTTTGTACGCCGAGTAATGCATGCATGAAATGTACATATCTATAGTTTATCATTACAAGACGGAACTATACAATGAACATTTAACATGCATAATTAAGGTATATTTTGAACTCACCAATCAAGGCAGATCGCCTTAACCAGAGTCAACGAGATTCACTCTAATTAAACCTATGTCATCTCTTGGGAAATATTTTTCATGATCGCACAAATAATACGAATAAAGAGCTAACTATTATTATTATTATTATTATTATTATTATTGTTATTATTATTATTACTATTATTATTAACAACAACAACTAACAACGCAGACAGAAAATAACAAATCGGCAAAAGCAAAACACACTAACTGCAAATAATTGAAGTCAAGTGTGACACGAGATTTAATTACAAACGATGAATGGTCATGTAATGTGGTGTCAGCAATTTCTTCTCCTAGACGGTTGCTACATTAACAACGAGACTGCCGCGTTCATTTGTTTCTCCGACTGCAAGGCGCATGTCAGATCCCAGTTCATGAAAATAGATGCAACTATTGTTCGATGCTCTATATCGATACAGATTTTTGATCACCGTACTCGATACTCGATTTAAAAACTGTATAGTCAATAGTTTGCTCACTGCATTATGTTGCCGTTCCTTATGTTCTAATTAGTGTGTGTATATATATATATACCTGTGCATTTAACCGACTTTAGTGAGTACCTTGCACTATTTTATTGGATTGGCTGATGTTGAAGTTGCATAATTCTGAATACATATTCTGTGACTTCCTAATCATTTTTAATGTCGCGGCATCATGTTCTGACAGTGACGGGAAAGTCATATGAAGGCGGTTTAATAACTACCTGTGTTAGGAATGAACACGCTATTTTTGTTTTCAAACACAAATTATTTATTTTTCAACATAGTTTCCTTTTAGGGATATGCACTTCTCCCAACTTTCCTAGTATTATTAACTCTCCAAAAACAGGAATTGTCAAGCTATGTAAAATACGCCTCTCTCTACGAGGATCTCATTTGGTCTTAAATAATTTAGCGAGTCATTTCTTCATGTTTGGGAACAATAAAATATCGAGAAAGCCAATTTGTGCGAATATATAGGGGGGGGGGTGCGGCAGCAATTCATGCAGTTTGGCGGCGGTGACTCCGATGAATGTGCTGGTGCTTGTGGTGAAACAGCACTTTCTTCTTCCAAATAGGGCCGTGTCTCCTTTAACTTCTTGTCGAATCGAGCCAACAATTTACTATATTTTCTAATGATCATTTTTCCTTTGAATATGACCCCTTCGCGTTCTAAAAGTCGTCGCCATCACTTTTCTACCGATGAGATTGTCTTTACCTTATTTTGAGCAGATTCACCGGAAGCTTTAATTGTCGCTTGATTTCCGGAGTATAAATAAGAATCCAGGTCTCATTGACGGTGAAAAATCGACTCAGTTCCTTTGGAATTCGCTGAAATAGCTCCAAATGCAGCTTCGAAGTTGAAAACAGCACCCGCCTTGTGATCCATTGAGAGTAATCATGGCACCCATCAGGCGACAATTTGTTTTTCTCTAGTTTATCTTGTAACATGAATTTTCGTTCCGTCAACACACCTATAGCCTCTGCTACTTCGCGAACTTCCTTTTGACGATCAGCAAGAATTAAATCGTGGAACTATTCAATGAGTTCCTCAGCAACCACATCTGCCGGGTGTTCTGGGCGCTCCTAAGAAAACAAAACAAAACAAAAAAGGATGTTCAACGACACTTAAAGTCATTGAACCAATATCCAAATTTTGTCATAGAAGGCGAAAGGTCTCCATAAACAGTATGCAATTTCGTTTTAATCTTTTAGCAAGTTTCCCATTCAAAAATCAACGGACGATTTTAACCAAAATGCGTTGAACTGAAATACCTGACAAATCTAAACTGACCCATGCATCAGTAACAAATTTGTTTTGGCAATGCGTAATAAATGACGGTATACAATGGGCACACCAACTTACCTTAGCAGTATATTTATTTTGAAACAGGGACACTTATCGAACCGCCCTCGTATATTGTTTTTTAAAATGTAAGAAGTTCTTTAAATTTGTTATATTGTATGACAGCACCGTGGAAAAAGGCTTTTCTGCATATTTTGTATACCGCTCGTTTGTTATTAGTACTGTCTATTTAAAAATAGTTCTACGTTCCGCTCATATTTTATGCAACGACACCGTTGTACTTTGATAAATCAACATATTTATGGAAGCTAGTCGTACGTATATGTAAGCTACTCTCGCAACCCTAGCTTGACTTGGGTAAACACAAAACTAACAGATGGAATCTAAGAACAAATTACTCACATCAACTACATTCACAACTCTGCATGTTACATGAGCAGCTATACACTCCTTACTCGTTGCATTTACATATTTTCATTACACACAAGAGTCTATGCAATGCTACATTCATTCGCCTATAGGAAACTAAGTCAAGTTTTATCAAGAGCTATACTGCAGCAACTCTTTGGGAATATGTGTGCGGCTATAAGGTGAAATCTTGATTTCTTTCATTCTTTATCTAGCATAAAGTTAACCACAACTTTCAATTATAAAAAAAAAAAAACTTATTTAAAAGCATTAAAAAAGAATCGAAGAATTATCTCAGTTATTACATTCTTGGATACTACAGAGTATTGAGAGTATTGAGGTCCTATAGCTATCCACTGTAGCAGTCATTAAAATATGTATTCAGAATAAATAAGCTTTGATTTGTTAATAGGGCTTTTAACGTGTCATTAAAGCACTTAGTAAATGAGGGAATAAATAGGCTAAAGCGTAGCCAAAATATTTTAAAAGCTGGCCGTTATATGAACTTTCAATGGCCAGAAATAAAACAAAAGAGAGATGAAACGAAAGATCAGTTCCTGATTGAGAAAAGTTTTAAGTAGTTTAAAACTGAAGCCAATAACGAGGAATATCTCGGAAACGATTAACTGTACAAAAAAATGTATATGACATAAATGTATAAAATTTGTTTATCTCTTACGGTTTCCAGTTATGCAACATTTATCCAAAATGAAGAGGTCTTCAGAGGGTATTCCCAAAAAAATTCAAAATATACATTTTGTCCTGTAAATATCTTTCATATTTTAATAAAAATCGTTTGAACTATTTTTGAGAAAATAACATTTTCAAACATTTTTGCATATAAACGTTAGTTTGGGGTGGAGGTATTTTCTTGAAAGTATTCGTGTCGCATCCTTGTAAAATTCTAAACTTAAATATATAGTTTGGTATTTTTCCTTTTTGTTTTTGAGTTGTACTGTCCACAGGCGCGCGCGTGCATACACATACAGCGACCTTTTACTAAAAACGTTTTTTTATTCAGGGAACCTTAAAACATATATTTCTGGTAAAATCTCGGTATCAAATTTTCGGAAGTAATACCATACCTTATCTATCTACTATGCACATTACACATACGTGTTAGAGAACGTAATATTTTTTTGGTTTTAGTTAACCTATCTTGTGATTCACAGCAATAAGATGCGTACAGTATAGCACAGAGGATAAAAAGCATATTCGCTTGCATATGTACTGGTTTTAAGAAATATATAAATATTTTAGAGACTTGCAGTAAATAGCTCCAACATTCTGAATATTTATTGCGTTTTCATCAGCAATTATTTTCACGAACCAATAATGCTGGTTAGAAAGTAGTTTGCCTTAAACTTTTCGTATGCAGCATCTGCAAGCGACTAGCGGATGACACCAGTGCAAGTATGCAGGTCTTAGAATGACGTCAGGGTCAGAAATGTAAATTGCCTTCCAACCAGCAGAATTCAAAAGGCACCTGACAACTACTGGATTGTAGAGTTTAAATCTGTTAGCGCAAAGGTGAATAACCTCTCGTAATATAAAAGTAATGTTGGATCAACAAGAATTAATTTATGCATGGGATGAAGCAGATACAACAATGCTATTTTTAACTATCCGCAACAATATCAGCAATATATAATAATAAAATACATAAATTGCTGTGAAAAATATTCATGTGTATGTTTTTCTCTATCCATATCTTTTATTTGTAGAGAACTCTTACAAACTTCTTACGAAAAGTTATTTTTCTCTATATTTTATGTTAATCTAGATAAACGTTTGCAGAAATTACACAATTCGTTGGAAGTCCCGTAGTTACTAAATGCTGGTCTTTAAATTCCAAACTCCTTTCACGACATCGCGAGAAATAAATCAGGAGCGAAAGCAATGAAGAAAATACAAAAATAGTGGAAAAATTCAAACTAACAATGGATATTTCCAAATGGTTGATGCTACAAATGTTATTAGTCCAACTCGAAATGTAGGTGTAATAGATGTAGCGTGTCTACCTCATATTCAAGGTGTTCCGAGTTCGAATCTCGATTAGGGTGAGTTACTCGGATAAGGTTTTTCCCCGGGTTTTCCCTTATTCTGAGAGGGCGTATACCGAATAACTTAAGTTCTATAGACCCCGGGCTTATTTGAGAATAACTTCACCTATTCTATTCATCTTGGACACGATCTACACGGTTAAAGGGCGTTAAGCTAAACAACACTGGCTGGTTGTTGCCATTACTTGCCATTACAAGATATTTTTAAGAGTTTTACTTTTCCTACCATGTATGCACAAAGTAGATAGTAGGTAGGGAAATATTGCATTCTACCCAAAAATTATACACCGAGATTTCACCAGAAATACAAGTTTTGAGGACACATGAATGAAAAAGAAGTATTTTCAGAAAAAGATTCGGGCGCGTGTGTGTCTAAACAGCATAACTCCAAACCAAAATGTTGATTAAGTACCAAACTCGGTATTTAAATTTATTATCTTCCAAGGATGCGGCACGAAGATTTTCACGAAAAATCCCTCACTCCAAATCACCCTTTACACGGAAATCTTTCAAATTTTCGATTTTGATTTAAATACGATAGATATTTGCATAGTAAATAAGATGTATATCTGGAAGTTTCTGGGAGTAGCCTCTGGAAAGAGAAAGAGAGAGAGAGAGAGAGAGAGAGAGAGAGAGAGAGAGAGAGAGAGAGGGGGTAGAGAGAGAATCTTACTACACAAAAACTGTAGATCTCGTTAAAATACACAATATATGTCATGTGTCTTTTTTGTGGAGTAAATTATTTCCAATATTTTCATTGTTATTGGTTTTAAATTTTCCAATACTTTAACCTTTCTCAAATGCAAGTCATTGTGCACTTTTCTTCATCCTGACCATGCAAAGAGAAGGGCATTTCAATGGTATCACATAACGACCAATATTCTCTTTAGCCTAATGTATACCCTTCTTTCCCTTCTACTTATGAGGAACTAAGCAAGTAATCAGACCATTTCTGTTAATATTTATTTTGATTAGCACGAAGTAGAGAGAAGAATAAGTTTTTGTAAGAGTAGTTTTTTAAAAAAGGTAGAGAAAGCCATGTGAATGGAAGATATCAGATTTTACTCGCTCTGCGCGTACTATGTACATAGTGTATAGAGAAGGTATTGTATTCCATCCAAAAATTCGATGTCGAGATTACGCCGGAAATATGTTTAAGGGCCCCTGGGCTCAATAAAAAGCATTTGTATAAAAAAGTTCGTGTGTGTGTGTGTGTGTGTGTGTGGACAGCATAGCTCAAAAACTAAGAGGTGTTTTAAACACCAAACTAGGTATTTAAGTTTAGTATCTTCCAAAGATATGATACGAAGCTTTTCAAGAAAACCCCTCACCCCAAATTGCCCTTTACACGGAAACATTTTGGAAAATTTTGCTTTCTCAAAATGGTTCTAACGATTTTGATTAGAATACCATATTATCACAAATAAAATGTATATATTGAATTTTCTGGGAATAGCTTCTGAATACTGGTTTATTCTGGATGAATCTTTAAGAATTTTGCATAGCTGGTAAACCGTAACAGAGAAAAACTTATTGTACAGAAAAGTAGATCTTGTTAAAATACACAATTTGTGTAATAAACATTTTTGTTGTAGAGTTGACCGTTTCCGATATATCCCTTGTTATTGGTTTGCATTTTAAACTGCATAGTAACTTTTCTCAAACGCATCACCTTTCATTTCATTTCATCTCTGATTTGTTTTACTGGCAATGCGAAACGAACGGAACTTCAGTAATTCAGTAATTCAGTTCTTATTTTTTGGAACTTCAGTAGTTCACATTTCGACCAGTTTATAAAAGATATGGCTATCGCTTTTGCCTAGTGTATTCCCTTATTTCCCTTATGTTTAGAAGGAAGCTAGTAATAAGAAATTTCTGCCAATGTTTATCTCGATTAGCATGATGTAGATAAAAGAATAATCTTTTGTAAGAATAATTTGCTTAGAGAACAGGAAGAGAAAGCCATGTGAATGAAACAACAGATTATAATTTTTACCTATGTACATAGTGTATAGAGTATTGTATTCCACCCAAAAATTGGATACCGAGATTTTATGTTTTGGGTGCCCCTGAATCCAAAAAAATCTGATGTGTTCAATTCAAATGACTTTCTCTACATCTCTGAAACAAATTATTGATCAAAAGCTAATGCTCCTATTTACTTCATTCTAACCGAGAAAAAATTAGCAGAAATAGTCTTATTACTTGCTTCTTTGTAAGTAGAAGCGGAATAAGGGAGCACCATAGGTCAAAACTGATAGTCAAAGGGTAATTGCTAGGTGACTGAAGTTCCTTTGTTTGTATGGACAGGAGTTGACAAATTCCTGAATGAGAAAAGTATGTTTTTCAAAGCTGAAACAAAAAACAAGGAATATCTTAAAAAAGATCAATTCCACGAACAAAATGTATATAACATAAACTGTGTGTTTTAATGTGTTCTACATTTTTGTGATGTAAGGTTTTGTCTATCTCTTATGGTTTAGCAGTTATGCAAAATTCAGTAAATTTCATCCAGAATAAAGTGGTCTTCAGAGGCTATTCCCAGAAAATTCAAAATATACATTTTATTTATCAGATAAATATCTTTAATATCCGATATTTTAATCAAAATCGTTTGAGCCATTTTTGAGAAAATAAAAAATTTCGAAATTTTTTCTATGTAAAGGGTAGTTTGGGGTGGGGAGATTTTTCTAAAAATCTTCGTGTCGCATCCCTGGAAGATACTAAACTTAAATACCCAGTTTGGTATTTTAACGACTTTTCGTTTTTGAGTTATCGTTTTCACATACACACGGACACACACACACACGGACCTTTTTTCTAAAAATGCTTTTTTTGGATACAGGGGACCCTAAAACGTATATTTCCGGTGAAATCTCGGTATCGAATTTTTGGGTGGAGTGCAATACCTTCTTTATACACTATGTATAGAGCAAATAAAAAATCTGATATGTTCCACTCACATGACTTTCTCTATATCACTGAAAATTATTCTATTTACTTCATCTAACAGAGCAAAAATTAGCACAAATAGTCTTATTACTTGCTTCCTTGTTAGTAGAATCGAAATAAGGGGGTATCAAATGTTAAAGTGATAGTCAAAAGCTGGTTGCTCTGCGACTGAAGTTCCTTTGTTTGTATGGACACGAGTTCACAAAGGCCTGTGTGAGAAAATCATGTTTTTATAGCTGAAACCAAAAACAATATCTCAAAAACAATCAACTCCACGAACAAAATGTATATAACATAAATTGTGTGTTTTAAGGTGCTTTACATTTGTTGTGTGGTAAGTTTTTGTCCATCTCATACGGTTTAGCAATTACGCAAAATTCCGTAAAATTGACCCAGAATAAGGTAGTCTTCAGACGCTAATCCCAGAAAATTCAAAATATAGATTTTTATTTGTCAGGTAAATATCTTTAATATACGATATTTTAATCAAAATCGTTAGAGCGATTTTTTAGAAAATCAAAATTTTCCAAAAAGGTTCCATATAAAGGGTAGTTGGGGGTGGGGGATTTTTCTCAAAATCTTCGTGTCGCATCCCTGGAAGATACTAAACTTAAATACCAAGTTAGGTATTTTACCGACTTTTCGTTTTTGAGTTATCGTGTTCACAGACACACGGACACACTGACACACGGACACACAGACACACACACACACGGACGTTTTCCTGAAAATACTTTTTTTTGGATACAGGGGGTCCTAAAACACATATTTCCGGTGAAATCTCGGTATCGAATTTTTTGGTGGAGTGCAATACCTTCTCTATACACTATGTACATAGCACGTATAGAGAAAGTAAAAAAGCATTTCTGGAAAATGGGCCGTGTGCGTGTGTGTGTATGTGTGTGTGTGTGTGTGTGTGTTTGGTTAACATAGTTCCAAAACGAAAAGACCGTTACATACCAAATTTGGTATTTAAGTTTGGTGTATTCCAAGGATGCGACACGAAGATTTTCAAGAAAATTCCCCAATCCCCAACTACCCTTTACATGGGACTAAAATGACTAACAATTTATATTTAAGATGTTTACCTACCAAATGAAATGTATATCTTAAATTTTCTGGGAATAGCCTCCGAAGACTACTTTATTCTCGATGAATTTTACGGAATTTTGCATAACTGCTAAACCGTAAGAGATGAACAAAGGTTTACCACACAGAAAAAGTAGAGCACGTTAAAACAAACAATTTATATTATATGCATTTTTTTCGTGGAGTAGATCGTTTTGAGGCATTCCTTCTTTCTGTTTTCAGCTTCGAAAAACTTATACTTTTCTATTATAGGAATTTGTCAACTCCTGTCCATAAAACAAAGGAACTTCAGTCACATAGCAACCAGCTTTTGAATATCACTTTAACTTATGGTACTCCTTTATTTCGCTTCTACTTACAAGGAAGCAAGAAATAAGACTATTTCTGCTAAGTTTTTTTTTAGCATGAAGTAAAAAGAAGCATAAGCTTTTTAACTATAATTTGTTTCAGAGATGTAGAGAAAGTCATGTGAATTGGACACATCAGATTATTTTAGTTAACTGTTCGCATACATACATACATACATACATACATACATACATACATACATACATACATACATACATACATACATAACATACATACATAACATACATTACATACATACATTACATACATAACATACATTACATACATACATTACATACATTACATACATACATTACATACATTACATACATACATTACATACATACATTACATACATACATTACATACATACATTACATACATACATTACATACATACATACATTACATACATACATACATTACATACATACATTACATACATACATTACATACATACATAACATTGCATACATAACATTGCATACATACATACATACATACATACATACATACATACATAACATTGCGTACATACATACATACATACATACATACATACATACATACATAACATTGCATACATACATACATACATACATACATACATACATACATAACATTGCATTGCATTGCATTGCATTGCATTGCATTGCATTGCATTGCATTGCATTGCATTGCATACATACATACATACATACATACATACATACATACATACATACATACATACATACATACATACATACATACATACATACATACATACATACATACATACATACATACATACATACATACATACATACATACATACATACATACATACATACATACATACATACATACATACATACATACATACATACATACATACATACATACATACATACATACATACATACATACATACATACATACATACATACATACATACATACATACATACATACATACATACATACATACATGCATGCATGCATGCATGCATACATACATACATACATGCATACATGCATACATGCATGCATACATACACACACATGCATACATGCATACATACATGGTCCTTGTTTCTAAAAATGTGTTTTTTTATTCAGGAGCCGCAAAACATATATTGTCGATACATTTCTAGGTGGAATGCAATCTCTTCTGTACCTACTACGTCGTAGAGAAAATAAAAATAGAATATGAATGTGTACAAACAGATGAAAAATGAATTACTGCTTTAGGAGCTTTAGGAGCTAATAACTTTCTTTTCGTCCTTAGAGGGAGCACATTAACCAAACAAATGAGTTTGTGGTTATGCGACAATATTATAAATACATAACTTTTACTAGCATGCTGAGCAATCGTGTGAAACACTGAAGTTATTTGTTCCTGAGAGCACTTCAATTTTCGTGCTGAGAATACGAGAGGTACCGTTACCGGAAGAGGATGGCCAATCATAAATATGTCTAATTAAAAGTCGCCTCTTAAAATACTAGTTTTAGAAGCTACTCGCAGAACCTAGGCCACTACGTTCCTACAACTCTGAGGCGATTATTACAAAGTACCAACCCAGGGAGCAATGTCCTATAGCAACAAGTGCAACGTCCTTCTTCCCTGGGGGCGCCCTGCTCGTTTCCTGCTCTTCTTCAGCAGCAGCATCATCTTGAGGGGGGCGGCAAGTGACCAGTCCTTATTCTTATTTATCTTTTCAATGTACTGCCTTTAAAGGAATGTAAAGGAGCGAAACGTAAGTGCAGACGTTATATCGTAGATGTTGAACATCTTCGCATAAGCATGCGAGAGAAGAGGAAAACATGCGGAAACGAAAGCTTTTTTCCTAATAATGGAGAGCAATACGTTAGGAAGTCGTATTGTTGTTATGAATTATTATGGTAAATGTTCTTACTCCCTGTTTTCAACCTACAAACAATTGTAAAACTCTTAGGAGCATTATTCTCTCTCTCTCTCTCTCTCTCTCTCTCTCTCGTGACAGAGGTAATCATTGAGTAAATACACTAATCGGTATACTAATGTACTGTATTGTTTTGTGAAGAATCATATTTTCTACATTTAGTGCTTATTGTTCAACACCATTATCATCAGTCGGTCTAGGTAGCTCATTGGTTAGGCGCTGGGCTTCTGAACTCAAGGTCGCGGGTTCACACTCGGCCCAGATGGAAGGTTTTTAAGTGTGCTTAAAAGTGACAGCCCCATGCCAGTAAGTTTACTGGTACGTTAAAGAACTCCTGCTGGGTGAAATTCCGGCACATTGGGGCACAAAAATGAAATGAAATGGAGTTTTATTTATGCTGTGGTTCTCAGCGTCCCATTCTGCACTGGGTGTGAAAGGCCGCTTTTTAATTTTGTTCAGAGGCCTCTCTATCAGGCTTGAGGTTCTTTTTATCCGGGGGCACAGATATCGTGGCAATTGATAGCGTCGTTAACAAACAAAATCAAAATTAATAATAATCGTCATCATCATCATCAAACTTCAGGATAGCTAAATAGGCTGTTTAGGCTCAGATGGGGAAATCTTCCCAGCATCTTTGTGGTCTTCCGACATTTCTGGTACCAATGGTTTATATTGCAAGGCCTGTTTTGTCAGTCCTTCTTCTGGATTCGGGAGATACCAAGTGGCCCAACTGCCCCATATTAACGTGTGCAGATATCTCTTGGTTCGTTAAAAGAGTTGTAGAACTCAGTGGGGCTCTTTCAAGTTAAAACTCACCAGTGGAGAACTGGGCGAGAGTGACCATTCACATGGATTTCTCTACCATTCTGCAAACAAACTATTCTAACGAAAGATTATCTTTTATCCTTCATGCTAATCGAGATAAACATTAGCAGAGATTGTCTTATTACATAATCCCTTAAAAATAGAAGGGAAGTAAGGGAATACACTAGGCTAAAGCGATAGTCAAACCTTTTAAAAGCTGTCACTATGCGACTGACTTTGAAATTCGGTTCTCTTTGTACGGTAGGAGTAGAATAAACTAAAAAACGGATGACAATTTCCTGTTTGAGAAAATCATACATATTTTAAAATTGAAACCAATAACAAGGAATGTCTCAGAAATAGTTGACTCTGCAGAATAACTATACAAGGCAGAAATTGTGCATTTGAACGAGATCTACATTTTTTGTGTAGTAAGTTTTGTCTATCTCTCACGGTTTATCAGATAGGGAAAAGTCATTTAGAATGAAGAGGAATTCAGAAGCTATTCCCAGACAATTAAAGATATACATTTTATTTGTCATGTAATTATATGTACAATAGGATGTGTTAATCAAAATGTTAGAGCCATTTTTGAGAAAATAAAAATGTCCGAAAACGTTTCCATGTAAAGGGTACTTTGGAATGGAGGAATTTTCTTGAAAATCTTCGTGTCATGTCCTTGAATTATGCGTTAACAAACACGGGACACACGCACGCGACTTTTTTCTCAATACGTGTGCTTACAGTAAAACTTCTGTAGAGACTTTTTGGGTGGATTTCAATAGTACCCCTACTTACTATATGTAGCAGAGTACTAAAATCTGACTTGCTCAGTTTCTCTTTTCAAACCTGTGGGAGTAATAAAAACTCTGTTCATGTGCAAACTGTTTTATGATGCTATTAGGGAACTTTGTTCGACGGAAAGCGCACACATCAAGTTACAAACACATCCCGTTCAGAGGGAGTTTCCTGGAAGCGAACAACAAAACTCTCGAGGCTAAGATGCTTTCATTCATTCTGCTTACGCACATCATGTGATCAGTTTAGGTGCATTCATTGTATGCTATCTATAACTGCAAAACCTTTTTCCAGAGGCGTATGCTGTAACCAAGCTTTGGGCTAGCTTTTTTTTTTTTTTTTTTTTTTTTTAAGTATGCATTTTTGTTCAGAATGTAATGAAATTTATCCTTAACAATGTGTGTGCGTGTGTGTGATATCGGAGGGAATTCTGCCTTACTGTATGTCAGACCCCAGGAGATGAAAATAATTTCAAAGAGCGGTCGAAACGGGACACGAGGAAGAGCCACCGTGGAGGATCCCTAACATATTCCAAGCAGTTATTCGTCCCGACGCGAGGAGCGCTAGGAGCCTGTGTCTCAGATCTGATCAAGTCCCCGAGTCTACAGACGACTCACACGCCATCCCGTCGCCGAGAGCAGTACACTTACAAGACCTTACAACCCTGAAAGAGACTGGCTGGATGAAACGGAGATAAAATGAAGAGGCAGGAAGTTCGGAGAATGAAGAAAACCTCTCTAGCCTTTGCCTAGTGACCCAGGAAAATACCTTAAAAAACCCTTAGGTCAGAGAGGTCTGTCTAGGAATCGATTCCAGACTTCCGAATGCCAGTCACAGAAGATGTGTCTCGGTATCCTTAACAATGTAAACATTTTCAATGACATTTAATACATACAGATGCTAATAATAACAACACTAGGATGAATAAGAATTTAACAATTATAGTTGCCCCTTATCTAGACCTTAAAATTAAATAAGAAAAAACGAAAAATAATCACCTCCATCTATGTTTGAAATGGATATCTTCCGATTTTGTGTCCATTAGGTTAATTAAGAATCCCTATCTTAGTAGTAGAAATCGTCAGAGTGATTATATATCTTCAATAATACAAGTCAGGAGGCCCGATTGCGATTTGCTTCGGCTGATCTTGAGACTTGACGGCTAGGCTTCGCATGGCAAAGAGAAGACCTGAAAGGTTTGATGTAGCGACCTCCCTCTTACGACGCAACGAGCAAATGGCTGGCTGAGGGCAGCCTGATGGTGAGTTAGACATGTTCCTATTCTTTAAGAGAATTTAACCACGTACTGACGGGAATATGGGGTTTACAGGATGGCGGGTGAGAATGAGATTGGGGAGTGACAGGAGGTAGCAAGTGTGCTCCTCAACGGCTTCAGTCATGGTGCAACGGCCCTTGTGCACCGCTGGTGTAATGCTTTTTTATTTATTTTTTATTTTAGAGTTTTAAATTTTGAAGTCCAAGCAACTCTTGAAGTTTGCCGCCTGTACCCAACGTGAGCAAAGTTTACGAAATTTCAGTTTTTCGGTAACAATTTCATGAATTAGTGATCGTGAGCTTTGGGGAAATTCCATAGCGAGAGCACTAATTGTAAACTTGCGGTTTTCCTGGATCTTGTCATCAATCGCGTGAACCAGTTCTTCTGTGACCAAAGATGGACGCCCACTTCGTTCTTCATCGTGCACTTCACTACGTCCTTCATTGAACTGTCGTACCCATCTTCTCACCATTGAATCACTCATCGCATTTTGTCCGTAAACTTCGCAAATTTGCCGATAAATTTCAATTGGTTTCACTTTCCTAGCATTCAGAAAACGAATCACAGATCTGATTTCACAAGCGGCGGGATTTTCTATCAACACCGACATTGTAAACAAGCACAACAAAGCGTATGTGGCTGACAGCGATCTCAAAATGGCGCACGTTTCTTCTCCTTGATACAGAGCGTCTACCGCGCATGTGCGGAACTGCGATCGCAGCACTGCAGCGGAGATAAATTTAAACGGAACTTACTTTCTGGACGTACCTCGTATTTAGGCGTTTACAAAGTTAAAGTTACTTTTTAAGCTAATTTTTAAGAGTTTGGTTTCTGATTCCATTATTTATATGTAAATATTGTTTAGCTGTTCTGTCATTCATCACTGATTTGTGGCTGATTACATTTTCAAAACTGATATGAGATTTTCTGATTAATATTATCTTTATCATTTGCTGTACGTCTACAATTGCGATAAATTGAGTATTTGGCAATTACGTTAGAGTGGCCACCCAAATTAATTTACCATATCTAATCTTCAAACGTTCAAACTAAAATGAAGAAATAGCATCTTCCATTAGTGCTTTTAGATGTGGGCGTGCGACAAACTGAAACTGAGTAAAAGTGATCAACGGTAACGCTTGCGCTTCGATTTTTGAGGTCTGTAATTTGGCTAAGGCTATTTCATAAGCTTGCTGCCGAATTGGCTTTTCAAAACTTTCATGATCCGTTTTCCTAAATTGTTCCCTAGTTGGACTTTCAGGGCGTTCTCCATATACGTTAGCATACGCACTTTCAGTAAAGTTTCTTCCTTGTGTCTGGAGCGGGAAGGTCGTACTGCTAACCTGCGCTGGGGTTTCACATGTGGAAAATTATGTTAGGAACCGCACTCATCTTCGCTGCCTAGGGCCATCCACATCGAAAATCAACCGTAGACGTAACGTAGACACAGAACCTTGCAGCCAATATATGTATAGGCTCATTCACGATGGTTACATTGACATAGACATAACATGGAAGAATACAAACGCCAAGCTTTTGCGTCAAATTAATATGTAACGTAGGAATCAACCAATGCGAACACTGTTCGATGTGTTATTAAAATTACTTCGCTTGATGATTCTCTCTCATTTCTTCTCCGCTAATTCGTCTTTGATTAAGGGGATGAACGACGAGACAACCGTTCTTTAAAATATAGAACACCAAGCAAATTGGCTATTCTAGTTTGCATGTGCACGAATGCTGCCACACTCTCGTCTCTGTCAGCCATTTAAGGTTGCTATCCACTCGCAAGGCTCAGTTCACTTGTTTTAATTTCTGATTGGTTGTTGTCTACTTTTTTTTTCTTCTTTTTTTAGTTAAACGTCCTTTAACCTGGTTGCTCATATCGGGCGATGAGTGAAATTGGTGAAATGATGCTCAAATGATCTCGGGGTCCTTGGAGTTTAAGTTACTCGACATTCGTCTTCCCAGGATAAGGAAAACCCCCGAAAAAAAAAAACTTTATCCGGGTAACTCACCCTAAGCGAGATTCGAACTCACGACCAAAAATGTGAGGCAGACACGCTACCACCACACTACCCAGACGGGCATATTTACGCTTGTCATTGAGAATGCTCATGGTGCATTTAATTCTGCGTCTATATTCTAAGTCAATGCGTCTACGGTTAATTTTCAATGTGAATGGCCCTAACTGTCGTCGCAGCAGGCGTGCAATACTCCCTCCTCGAGTGCACATGAGATATCAACAGATGTGAGCTCGTTCTCCATCGCCCCTTAGCCTTAAAACCAAATTGTATAATGTTACAAAGTAACAAATGGTAGCATTAATGGACATTTCTCATGCAGAAGTCCTCGCAAATATCACTTGTCGTTACATCTATCTATAATTTTCCTGAAATTCTGAAATGGTCCGGTAAAATGGAGAACTACTCCAGTCCAAATATGAAGCTGATGAACACATCATCTAAGAATGACACCTATATATTTTCTTTAACCTACTACCAAGCTTACTGTTTAAAATGTTTTATGTAATCGGTAAATGACATATAGTGAACGTTTATATTCCACTTGCACAGATATAATGACGACTGTTACATGTAGTTTTTAATGCGATTGTTAAGAAATGGATGGCAATAAGGTCCTAATGCAAACATTGTGAGCACTCGTGACCTGCTATAGGTGGTTGAACTTGCGGAAGTTCTCCCGGTCTTTAATGTTTACGTCAGCGTTTAATATTGGAAGTGAGATAAGCGGGATTTAAAAATCCATCCTTTGAGGAGGAGAGTGAAGAAACTGGAGGATGCCGTTAGATGGGAGGCACCTGTGTCTGCTGTCCAATCTGGAGCGCGGACGGACAACGAACCTTCTGGTATCCTGGGGCTACATGTTTTGCATATACCTTGCTCACACTCAAGTTAGATGACGTCATCTGCGTATGAATCCGTCTGGCTACTAACACATGTGCAAATTTGTGGACAAAATCAAGCATAATAAGAACACAAACAAAGAGTGGGAAAGCATGAACTATAAGAATGAAAAAAGAAAAAGAAATCGAAAAGAAAAGTAATACTACATACAATTAGACATGCCAGCATTTTTAATATGATGGGGTAAAATATAAGATGAATAACATATATGAATTAGAGCTCAAACCAGCTTGAAATCATTGGACTACAGCATTTACTATTTAATCACTTTCTTAGGGGAACAAAATTACTGCTAAAGTATAATTTAGAGGTTATGTTCTCTCCAGTCAAACTCAGGCTTAGTTTTATAGCAATGCAAGCCACCGCTTTTACCGTATCATAGCTAATATATAAACACAGAAACATTAAAAAAGAAAAAAACTATATAAATTAAACATGTAGCGAATAGCTTTTTCATAGATGAAGTAGATGAAATGTAAGTGTCTGCTTCATTATTTTAAACTCATTATATCATTATTTAAATCTTGAGAAATACTTAAAAAGCGCGTGGTATGTATTTTAAATGACTTTATTAGAGAGTGAGTGAGTGAGTGAGTGAGAGAGAGAGAGAGAGAGAGAGAGAGAGAGAGAGAGAGAGAGAGAGAATGAAACGCATTCCTCGTAGAGAAATGCTGTGTATCACAGACATTTTAGAGAACCCTAATCCATGTTAAACTGTATAACAAAACCAGGTCGCGTGCTCAGCGCTCTGGCTTCATCCACAGAGGGTCTAGGTTCTTTATCTGTAGGGGCAGGAGATTTTCCTTTAAAATTATTTCCTATCCCCCACAGCATCTGAAAGTATAAATGTGAGAGTGAATGTAAATGTTTAATAATATAAACCTGAAAACCCCTAAAGTTCAGCGAGAAAAACACCAGCAGTTGCTTCTAAAGCAAAACCCCCGATATGGCTATACAAGTTAAAGGGGCCATATAAATGAAACAATTAAAAAAAAAATGAAATACTAGGCGTCTTAATAAAGTTGTTTTAAGAGACCGATTGAATATTAATTATGCAAACCAAGAATTGACATAATAATCGCTCAATTTGAACATCGTGCTGAACGGCTCAAGGAAGTATACGATAGGAAATAGGATACCATCTTTTACTGTAAACTTAATACCATCTGAAAGACTGTGATGTGGAAGCTTTCTTTTGGTTTATCAATAAAGAGCATTTATAGTTTAGCCATCTCTGTAATGCGCGGATCTATAATGATTTTAAGAAACTACTTATATAATACTTAAAATGTACCTATCATCGAATTTAATGATGTTCTTAAGGTAACTAACATAATAAACTTTAGAACACTTATTGCGTTCTCCTGCTTCCAAACTGTTATTTACTTTGCTCACAGGTATTCCGTTACCACATTCACCTTTCAACCAGCAAAATTCAACGTATATTTGTTATTTAAGACAACCGCACTGGGGAAGTTGTTGAATTGTAATTTAAATAATAACCGTGTTCTTCAAACCTATTTTAGGACCGTATTGTGGCCTCAATCTATCAGACAGTAAAAAAAATCAAAGAGGAGCTGAATGTGACATAATGAAAATATTTGGGAACTTGCCAAACGTAGTTTAAGTTGTGGAAGAAATCCATATAAAAAAAAAAGAAACAAATGACAAAAAAGGAAACCACACAGAACGCATTTACGCAGAAGAAATGCCATGCACAGTATCTATAAATGTAACTAACAGATAAAAGAAACAAATTCAAAAAAGAAATGAAACTAATAATAAAAATATAAAATAAAAAATATGAAGAAAGAATGAAATACTTACAAAAACAATTAAGTACTCAATTCTGAAAAACAAAAGAGGAAAAGCATTCCCAGTGAAATAGCTTCTTTGTGAGAAACTGCTTGATCACGAGCATTTTAGGCTACCTAAAGGAAGGGAAACCTTGTAGATTGCGGAAAAGAGGAAGGGATGGATGGGAGGAGCCATTGAGGGATGTAGACCTCTGAGACCTGCAGTAGTATTCAACAGTTTCTAACTCGAAGATACCTATAATCTACTGATAGGCGGACAAACGACCCAGCCATCTATTGTAAATGGGGACACTAAACGATTCAGCCATTCAAGCAAATAGTGTCCACGGGGAATATCTTTTCTTGAGGCAAAAATCTGCAGTACCATTGTCCACTGTCGCTTGATTCATGTAACCTGAAAAATGAGGTAGAAAAGGAATGAAGGGGAAACGAGGGAAATGACGTTGTGGCAAATGAGAAACCAGCCCAGCAATACACTACTGATCATCACAATGGGTTGCCCATGGAAATCGAACCCGGAACCTCCCGAACATGTTACCGAGAAGCAAACCCCTTCGGTATCACAAGTCTGTTCCTTCATCACTTTTACGTGCAAGATCTTTTCGAGAATCGTTTTGGATCATAAAGCATAAATTATTAGGAACGACGAGCAAACCACAAACTACTTTTCTCTTCTTTTTTTATCTCATTTTCCTCTTTCAGAGGCCAATTTCATGTTCGAACGTGTTTCTAAACTTCCATCACTCTGAAAAAGTGTTAGCGTTTGATTTCGTTGCGGAGTCACATCAAATAGTTTTACTTAAGCTCAATAAGTTTCTTTTCCGAGCTGCTGCTCTTCTTCTTCTTCTTCTTCTTCTTCTTCTTCTTCTCCTCCTCTTCCTCCTTCCCGTCATGGGTTGGATCATTGCTGACCGTTCCGAGACTATATTGTACCTCCGCGTGTTCTTGGTCGATCTAGGTACCGTTTTCTTTGATAATTATCAACGTCCTCCATTATACTTTAAGTTTTTAATTTATCTCGTATTTTACTGGTTTTTAATTTTGTCTAATAAGGTAACTTTTTCAACAGATCTGAGAAACCTCATTTGTACAATTTCAATTCGCTTTATATCTTGGGCTCTCAAAATCCATGTTTCACTTTCACTCAAAAATGCAGGTTTTGACTAAACATTATAGAATCTTATTTTATCGTCGTTTTGACATTGTTTACCAATATGTTTTCTTATTATTTCATTGATTTCATACTACTTATGTATATTTTCCTCTAGATCAAGATTTATTTTATTGACCGCACCCTAGATATTTAAAACGACGCACTTGCTCTATAGGTTGGCTCTCAATAACTATTTTTCCTCTTATATTTTTACCTTCCATCGCTAATACCTTTGTCTGAGCACAAGAAATTTCCATGTTGTATGTTTTTAAAATGTTAAAATGTTGTTACATTATATTGCAAGTCACCCTCTCTCCTAGCCAATAAAACCTGGTCGTCAGCAAATAAAATTGTTGAAATTTTGTTATTTCTTTTCAGGTGCATCGCTTTTGGCTGCATCAATTTCCATCCATCTAATAATATATATATATATATATATATATATATATATATATATAAATCCTTGTCGTAGGCCCACATTTGTTACTAACTTTCACTTTGCATTTTAATATTAACAGTTTGGCCATACAGCGATTATATGGCATTTATTCCGTTTGGAGATATATTAAATTATTCTCATTTCTCATAATTTTTATTCTATATATTCGGTCGTAGGCTTCTGCACTTAAAAGCCAAAAATACATTTATGTTGTTACACATTCTGCAAATTGGAGTATGTTCAGGATATTAGGAACATTATCTATAGCCAGACATTAATCAACAATGAAGGAAGGAATTTTGATAATTTTGCATAACTAATAAACCATACGACATAGACAAAAGCATACTTGAGATATAACATGTTGAAATGTCTATTTCAAGTAAATCTTGTTGTGCACAAGGTGTTTTCAAGATATTCGTTGCTGTTGGTTTTGTCATTCTGAAGTAATGTCACCCTTGAGCTGTTCCTGACGATGTCGTGAAGAGAGTATGGGATCTTGTTTGTTCAATGAAATGTGTAAGGATGCTTTTACTGCAAAGGTTTATCTCGAGTAACATGAAGTGGATAGAAAAATTTACCATCGTAAGAACAGATTGTAGAAGTTATATCAAAATAAACAATGGTGGTTAGAGAGTGTGTGAATGTAACACACAGGAGAAAAAAAAAAAAGATAGACAAGTAAATGTCGACACAGTTTGAAACAAATTAGTTTAACGTTTATCCATGTGATAAACAGTGGGCTGGCTGTTGAAGTTAATATCCTGCATCTCTAACTCATTGTAACGCGTTCTTACTGTAAATAACTATTTTTTTCTTTGGGTAGCCCATAACAGCCTTTAACCTGGTTGGTCATATCGAGCGATGAATGAAATCGGTGAATTGCTACTCAAATGATCTCGCGGTCTATGGAGCTTAAAGTTATTCGATATTCTTTTTTTCAGGACAAGGGAAACCCTCGGAAAGCTATTCTATAACTCACCCGCGAGATTCGAATTCGCGACCTGATGAACGTGAGGCAGACACGCTAACGCGATATTACCCAGGCGGGCTACCATGTTTTTTTTTCTGAACACTGTGTTATATTCCGCTATCTCTTGGGTTCGTCGACGTATGTGCGACACATACACACACAAACTCACAAACACACACACACACACACACACACACACACACACAACAGATGTAACGGAGTGATAAAGTTACCCAAGTTGTTGAAAGCGCTGCTTCAGATCGAGATGAGCGCATACAGGGAGAATTCGAGGCGGTTTTGGAAGATCGTATGTATTACATCAATGGAATGCATTGCTGCATTCCAGTTAAGACTTTCTCCGCCTCCCTTCCGGAGAGGTTTGTGTTTTGTAAGTATTGACGAAGGATGTTTGAAGCTTCTTGGAAATATCACTTAGGAATGCCTGACAACTGTGGATAAGTATCTTGTTCTCTCAGCTGTGTTTAATTTGGATTATAACGTCGTCCATTTAGAGATCTATAAATCACGTAATGAATATAATGTATTACACATTATAATTGTATTAGGACTGTCCTTCAAAAATATAAAAACCATAGACCGTTTGGCTCATGAATACTTTAAAGCTCAGTAAATATGTCTGGCCTGGATAAAAGTACTTAGTACTGTACATTTTCATTGACCCTCAAATCTGCAGTTTCCTAAAACTAATAAAACTATTGAACAGTCCACTTATTTATAAATGAAAATGCCAATACTTCTAAACCTGTATTACATGAAGTTATGATGTGATCTCCATCACAAATAAACAAATGAAATTAACAAAGGACACATTACATATGCATCAATGGTGAGACTATAATGACCATGGAAATCTTCCTTGCGTACAAATATTGCCCTGAGCAATGTTAATTACAATTGAGGTTGTGCAATTGATATGGCAGCGAGAATGTCTGAGGAAAAAAAGATTTGGCCTATCAAATTAAGCATTTGAACAACACGATACACTTTATCTTAAGAATCCTGTTCTGCTAAAAATATACTTGGTGTACTTACCCTCGCAGCTGAAGCCATCTCCCGTGTAACCAGGGAAACAAGTACAATGAAAGCTTCCCAAGGTGTTTGTACAATGTGCAAAAACGTCGCAGGGCCTGTACTTGCACTCGTTTTCGTCTGCAAATAAAATGTGAGCATGAGAGAACCGAAGATATGCATTTAACAAGTATGGTTCATGTTTCCCTAAGATTTTGGGAGCCCCAACCTACGTGGTTAGATTAGCTGTAGATTACTTGAAAAGTTATTAAATATCACATCTAATTAAAATAACTAAATTAACAGCATAATTGTCAGTCAACCTTTTTGAAACCAAGACGACATTTAAACAACAGAGAACGCGCACCAAATTCAGCGATTCTGCAGCATTCTTATCCTGTCGGAAAAGTTGTTGATAAATTAATACTTAATTTGAAGCATAATTTGGGGGGATTTCCACATTACATTATCTTTCAAAATTTCCAAACTTTCTAAAAGCGTGCCCTAAGTTTCTTTTATATTCCTAAAAGAATGCTTCGAAACTTAGATAAGCAATTAAGCAACTGTAAAAATATATACCACAAAGAGTAATTTAATTGATAACAGGGACTAGAATACGTCAATACAATTTAAAGCTTTTAAAGTTCAATTCTGGTGTATGTTGGCACCTTATTATCCTTCAAGTTTGCACGCAACCTTTCAGAGACACATACCTTTTAATGTACATTTATTAGGATTTTCAACAACTTTTGTTAGCTAGCACCCCTATATATTTATCGACTGTAGGTTGGTGAGTGTACTAAAATAATTACTCGGAAGCTGTAAATGGCCGGGTTAACTCAGTCCTGTGTCGTCTTCTTTTTTCGCTATTTTACCCTCCTCGTACGGAGGACTTACACCTCCTCCCGATGCCTGGGCTAGATGAGTTGAACACGGATCCTGGATCAAAGAGAGCAGCCAGACTGGTTGATCAGCCCGATGCCTGGTATGAAGGTGAAGAAGAACACGATATGAAATGATGGTGGAATGGATGAAACGAAAGATGATTATGGCGCAGTTGATGGAATGAATGGCGGGGGAAACTGGAGAAAAACTCGCCCTGGTGCCACTTTTCTTCTTCCCATCAAGGTTTGAGCATGCTGCCCATTCCGGCTTCCTTTACCTTGGTTGACCCACACTTCGTCTTCATTTGGGGTTATAACTTAAATTTTAGCAGTATTTTTTCTTTAGTCATTCTTTTAATGCGTGCCTTCCAGTTAAATTTATATCCTTTCTTATCATTTAAATTATAAATATCTAGATCTTCTCTTTTGGCGGGGGGTAGTGTTTAATGCCCGCTTTTACTACATATGGCAGCGCAGGGGATAGATCTTCTCTAATGACTTCATTTCTTATTTGGTCATTTCTGATGCACCCGTTAACTTTTCTCAAAAATCTCATTTTAGCTGCTTTTAGTTTGCTTTTAGCTCTGTTTAATGGTCCAGGGTTCGCTTGCGTAAGCTATGACTGGAACTGCGCTTACTTTACAGAGCTTTATTTTGTCCCCTTTCGAGGTTTAGCTTTCAAAACTATTGATTGTAACACATATTGTCTGACATTTATTTAGTTTATTTGCAATATATTTATTGTCATAGCTTATTTACTTCCTAAATAGTCGATATTTGATACTTTTTCTATGATTTTATTCTTTATGATTATTTTTGTTCGGGCTGGGTATTTTCCACAATTGTTTTCTTTGCGGGGATTCTAAGACTTTGTTTATCTCTTTTAATTCGTATATTGCATGATGGAGGTTATCTTCATTTTCCTGATTTGATACAATGTAATCAGCATGTGCCAATATATTTATTTTATTTTTATCATTTATTCATATGCCAAGTTTTGTTTCCCTTTTCCACTTCACAATGCTTCACAACATGCGATTCCTTGGGATTGAACCTAGGCCACCTTGGTGAGAGGGAAGCAGTGTTAACTACTCCTCTAAGCGCCGACAGTCCTTTGTCAGTGTACCAAAGTGAAATTTTTACAAGCTTATCTGGTACCCCAAAATTAGAGATATACTTTCACATCCAACTTTTATAGCGATCTACATACGTAATTAAAATATTTACTATTTGCATATCTCAAGTAGCACATTTTTATTCTTAACTACCAATCTATTATGTTGAAACTAAAATTAGCAAAGATAGCCTGCATGCATATTTAAATATTATAAGGTAAATTACTTACCGGGTACCTCGCAGCCGCACCCGCCGAAACCGTCGTTACAATGGCATTGCGAGTCCAGGCAGACGCCGTTTTGGCACTTCAGTCCATCCTCTTTGCCACAGTCCGCTGAAAAGAAAAAAAGAAGGTTTATTTAAAAAAATACCTCAGAGATTTTGTTATTGGTAAAACAAATCCAGTACATTATCATGTGTTATAGTACTCTGGTAATAAAGGTTAAAAATATTATTTATATAGTATGCATTAAGAATTTGTTTGGTTCACTTATTATCGGAACAAGAATATTAAGGTTTTCAGTCTGTAGAATTCAGTGCATGCAACAAAAATGTCATATTTCTTAAAGCTTGGTAACATCTTCATTTTTATGAAACTAAATTTCTTTATGTGACTTATGATTTTTCGCTTTTAAAGCAATATCCATGAGCAATAGACCGGGATTTCCAGATATTCTATTAGGACAGTTTCTGTGAAACTCATTTAGAAAACCCATACCACTCTTCCCAACAAGCCAGGCACAATTGAGAAAACGTAACATTTCTTCCCTTAGGTGACGTCACGTGTGAAATTAAATTCCCTCTGTTCTTGAAAGTTTCGCCCTCCGTGGTTACCATGCTAGCCTCTAAAACCCAAGATTGCAGGTTCTATTCTGGCGGAAGTTGAGGACGCAAACACCCTTAACATGGGTTCCTTCTGAAGGTAAGTAAAGCTGGTGGTCCCTTGTAATGTTTATTTGCCTCAAAAGAGTCCCATAACTTGAAAGAATAAGGTTCCTGGGCAAAATCCCCCCCCCCATTTCGTGTCCGCAAGTCGAGATTTCGCCCAACAGTGTCATCTGTGGGCAACGGGCTGAACCCTCGTGGCGAACTCGCGAACTAGAAATTCAAATCCAATTATGGAAAGAGTTTTTACTTTCGCGAAGCGGTGCTTCTAATGCTATAGTTTAATTAGTATTACGGAAGGACAAAGTACTCAGTAATTCCTTTTTCTAATTTGTTATAAGTACAAGGGCTGAAAATAATTAAAATATATAAACTCTGTAATTTGTTGTATTTCTTTTGATATTTTATTATCAAATATGGACTAAGATATTCAAAGCTTATTGTTTTAACAAATATAATGAACTTACCATAAACTTTCGATTTAAAATGTATTTCATGTTTTGTTCAATTTTCATACTTAGGCAAACAATATCTTGGACACTTTTTCGCCTCTCTTTAATAACACACTTACAACAATTGCCTTGAAATTGTCCTTCTTCGCAGTAAAGTGTGCTTTTTTCAACATTAATGTTCAAGATTTAAATATGAAAACACATAAAGGGAGTTCTGATTAGAAACTGGTAGGCTGGCGAAAATTAGATTTTTCAACTTTTACACAAATTATTTTAACATGGCGTATAATCTCAGTTCTGAAGATAAAAATGGAACTAATCATGATAAATGCAATTAAATGTAGTGAACATTTGAGCATAAGTTCTCCAGCGTGAAACCAAGAAGAAATATTTTCTTGAAATAAATTTATGATTTCAAGGGAGACTTGAACAATTTTGGACGCTGAGAAGGAACCATCAAGGCGTGGGATTGCAAAGTGTGTACTAGAAAATGAGCACTTTACTTGTATAGAGAGAGATAATGCTACAAGAATTTGCGGGGAAGAATAATGAAAGCAGGGTCAAGAAGTTCCAGCCAAATACAATCTGCATTGCATGTTCCTCTACCATCTGCTTCTCTGTACTGCACATGAGCTAGAATCGTGAGCCTTGTTGTATAATCAGATGGATAGCAAGAATTCCTACAAGCACCTCTCGTGACTTGAGTCATATATCTTTATGCAAAACGTACATTAACTCTTCCGAAGCAGAGGAAATAAATGTTGATTTTCATTGGCTATATGCTATTCTATCCCCTAAAATATACACCACACCGTAGATACTAAGATAAAACGATAAGCAATTGGCTGAAGACTGCTCAAGCACACTGCTCCAAGATACATGGGTAAAGGTGAGTTTTTTTTAACATTTTTCTCAGTTCCACAAAGCATTAAAATAATGAATCATTGATTGCCATGCTCTCGCAATGAATTCCCAGGAGTTGTCATTCCATATGAAGTAATGGAACTCTTAAGCTGGAAAGAAAGTCGCAGCAAGAATGTGGTATGTTACCAAATTAATCGCCGGGAGTGTTGCGTAAGCTTGCAATCTGCGATTATGGATTTTCCAGTACTTCGGTGCAAGCATGTTTTAACGTAAATTTCAAACGTAAGGACTCTACAGATAACATTTTCACTGCTAATGTGTTTAATGCGTCGGAATTCTGCCTTCGCAGGTGCTCGTTATCTGCAACTGTTTGCTTTAACCCTCATGGCGACATCTTTGCGCTCTGAGAGTTAAACTTTACTTATGACTTTAACATTTACCTTTTATTTTAGATTCTCATATAATTATGTGCTGTATACTTCATGAAATGCATGTATGCATTTTATACAACCATTAATATCTCGTTTAAACTTTCCAATACGTGTACTAGCTGCTGAAATTCTGGTTGGACTCCTGACGGCCTCTCGTTCTGACCCATGGGTTTTCTTGGAGGTTTCTTGGGTCGTCAGGCGAATACTAGTTTCTCTCATTTCCCGAATTCCCCTCCACATCGTCTCATTAACCTTTTTAAAATATTTTGCCTCGTTTGGTCCGTTTCAAAGTTTGAAGTGTCGTGATGGTATTTCGGTGCAGCGTGACAGGGAAATAGGATTCTCTCTGTGCAGCTTTCTCCGTCCCTTGGCCTTCGACTGGTTGCCGAGGTATACGGATCGCCCCTTTGTAGGGAGGCATTGGACCTTTTAGGTCAACGATCTCCGGTCTACTATCCAACTGCCTGGACGTTTCAATCTGCAAACTGTAGGGAGCCTTTCATTGCTGTGCCGTCACTCCTGTTTCTGGCCACCAGATGTTTCCCCTCGCCTTATTCTTCTCCCCCTTCATGGGGCATAGGTGCAATATCCTCACTGGGTCAATGTCGAGTTTCCTCCGAAAACCTCTATCCCTAACTGCTGAATATTGAGAAGAATTCTACTGACTTGAATGAATGGAAATCACGCTATATCACGCAATAACTAGTGAAGCTAATAGATGAACATGACGTAATGCTTGACTTTATTGCAATCCATGAATTATAATGTAGTTTGATGCATATTACAAGTACGTAAATGTGCACAGAATAGGAATTTATTGCTGTTTCTATTGGAATTATTTACCGTTTTGGGCAAACGGGCCCAACCAGTTCTTGGGCTTGGGTCAAGTAGAACCGGACAAGGCCGGATTTGAGTGTTTCGACTCATGCTGAACTACGATGTAGCAGCAAGGTTCCATTATCGTTATGCCAAAGAGTTCATTTTAGACGATATATGAAATGTTGTAAATGTCCGTAATTATAAATCTGAGAGACAACCTATCCAAGGGAATAACGAATATTGCTTCACCAAATAGGTCCGATTGTGCCAGAGTACACGCGCGCACTCACCACAAAACTCGGAGCAGAGCTTGAGGGGGAGCGTGGTAACCAATACGTCACTGGGCAGAAGTCATATCACAATACACACGTCTTGCCACTTCGTTTACAACACTTGATTCATCGGTGACGATAGCTTATCCTCAATGCTGCGTCGTATTGCATGTTGCACATTATCCTTGTGGGCCGCGAGTTACTCGCTGCGCTTTTGGCGCGCCCATAGGCTTCAACAAATTGAAATAAAGGATTTTTTTACACACCAATGCTAGAAGCAGAATAACTTTGGCACTGAACAAAATAAAAGGTGTTATAAAAAAAACTGTTTCGCAATGGGAAACCCAATAATTAAACAGGAAGTAATTAGTTTCTTGAAATAAAGACTGAACCGTACTTGACAGTACTTTCTGTACTACAATACGGTCATATTGCTTCAAAGACTTCATTGCTATTCCTGGGTTCGGTTTTACGATAAGCGTGCTCTTGTACCTGAACTTGAAAGAAAAGCGGCATCCTCTCTGTCCACATTGTTTAATGTTGCACACTATTAAAGGGGTGATTTGAATGTCGTGAAGAAAAACAATCGTGACGTGAAGTTGGTTTTTTGTTGTGTGGCTGTATGCAGTCATGAGCCAAGCTCGTGGATTCCCGCAGAGGGCTATACATTTGTTTTTTCCCTTATCCATTGTATTTTACAATGATATACAAAAAAGGGTTTTCATCTCATTGCTGAAATGAAGAATGCCCACGATGAGTAAATTCTGCATGTGCTGGTTGTTTAGTTTACTGGGAATAACTGTCCTACAGCCGGTCCCCATGACCACAGTTGCAAAGTGTCTAGCTTTAGTGATTCGTGATTGTGGGTTTGAGTCCGGCCTTGGGCATGGGTATTTGTAGGGTGTTTCTATGTTTGTGTTCTATCTAAGACATTCTGTCTCTCTGATGGTCAATTAGGCCACACCTAAAGGCCCATGTGTGTGTAAAAAACATTAAAATAGTAAATAAATGCACCGTTTGCAGAATTATACATTTCGTTGTACGTACAAAGGTGATACAGAAGGCTTGAGGCCGCTTGAGTGGTGACATTATTTAAAAAACCTGATGTTTTGCATTCACGTGCCTTTCTAGCTGTTCCGCAAACAAACTTTTCTTACAAAGGATTCTATCTGTATCATGCTACTCGACTTAACATTAGCAGAATTGGTCTTATTACTTGATTCTTTGTAAGTATAAGGGAAGTGAGGGAATATACTAGGCTAAAGCGACCGTTAATTCCTTTAAAAGTCGGTCGCTATGTACAACAATTGAAATTCTGTTCTCTATGCTTGCCAGGAATAAACAAAAGATAGACGAAAGAAAGATGATCTACCGTTTGAGGAAACTTTAAGTAGCTTAAAATTGAAATCAATAACACGACATATCTCGGAAACGGCCAACTCCACAACAAAAATGTGACATAATTAGTATGCTTTAACGAGATCTACATTTTCTATATAAGCTTTTCCTATTACTTATGGTTTACCAGTTACGAAAATTTCAGCAAAATTCATCCAAAATGAACAGGTCTTCAGAAGTTATTTCCAGAAAATTTAAGATATACGTTTATTTGTGATCTAAATATTTTAACATACCTTTTAATCAAAATCGTTATAGCTATCTTTGAGAAAAACAACATTTTCAAACTTTTTTTAATGTAAAAAGTAGTTTGGAATGGAGAGCTTTTCTTGAAAATCTTCGTGTTGCATCCTTAGAAGATACTAAACTTAAATACCAAGTTTGGTATTTTAGTTTTGAGCTATACTGTCCACACACACAGACACATGGACATACACTAAATTTGTTCTAAAAATGCTTTTTTGGATTCAGGGGTCTCAAAACACGTATTTCTGGTGAAAATTCTGTGTCGAATTTTTGGGTGCATACAAAACTTTCTCTATACACTATGTAGGTACGTAGTATGTGTAGAGAAAGTAAAAAAAATATTCGGACTCAGAGGATCTGAAAACATATTTCCGGTGAAATGTGGATATCGAGTTTTTGGATGGAATACACTACCTTGTCTATCTATATGCACATTGCACATACCTGCTAGAGAAACAGAGGGAAAACTTATCGTATACGTAAGGCTGCAAACGTTATAGAAACTCGGATACTGTTTTTCAAACAAAAACCTTAATTGTAAACATACAGAAGTCTTTTGGTTATCCAACTTTGTTATTTTGCTCTTTGTTTACGACTGAACCTCTCAATTAGCGAAAAAATAATTTCCACTTCTATATATTCGTTGCTGGCGCTGTTAAAATGAAGTAACGAAGCATAGTAGATAATTCCTGTTGTAATGCATCGCCATTGTTTGCGAAGCCATAAAACATCATTACATCCAAGAAATAAATGGTTACAGGTTTGGAATAATTGTGGCGGCACGTTTGGCAATTTAGAATGCCTGGCTTATTAGTTTTGGGTGAGCGCCTGCTGGGGATGCTTGTTACTTTAATTCGGATACATTTTGATCAGAGCCAGGCGAATCCTTCTAGTCCTGCTTCCGCCGTTGATGCGTACCTACTAAGGGAACTGATACATTAACTTTTTTTTTTGGGGGGGGGAGAGGATTTATTTGCTTTAGACTACTGGAGTAAAACACAATCGAATAAACACAAAATAATATTACATTATCTACAACTTATCCGTTGTAAGAAGAGGAAGAATTGCAATCCATACAACAAATTCATACTGAGATTTTGCATGTTTTGAGAGTAAAAAAATCATGTTTTTAGAAAAAGTTCTAGTGTGTGTATGGCGGGGAGTTTGAGTTTAGCATCTTCCAAGAATACACTCGATGATTTTCAAGAAAATTCCCCGAAATGTTTCGTAACTTTTGATTTTCCCCAAAAATGGAGGACAATAGCTTTCATGGTCTTTTCCACGTGCCCATGCCACTTTCGCTTCGCGCCAAGCAGATGCTGTAAATGTTTCATCCAGTCTGGCTGCTTTTTCATCATACTGTACTCAGACGGTATACAGTCATCCTTCTAGGTCTCGTGCCCTATACACCATACTACTATCTCTGCGACAAGCAGATGGCGCTGGGGTACCGTCTGGTCTAGCTACTTTCACTGACTGTGTATAGAGGCAGCGTAATTACCATATATTTTTCAGTTTTACCGTGTTTTATACATAAGGGGAGTCGAAATGGGATTGTCATAATTTTTTTTCATGTTTCAATTGCATAAAAATATTTCGATTCTGCCGCTCATTTTGGTATAACTTTCATAGAGGTACGCTAATTGTAAATAGTTTAAAAATATTGTTAAAAATAATCCGGTGTAACAGTTTTTTAAAACATTCTAGTACACTCACTTGATAAACCATAAATAGGTTTGTAAATATTAGTATTAGAAAAGAGATTTTTTTTTTTTTTTATTTTGGTCGGAAAGTTTTACTTTAACTATTCGCAGCATTGGCATCCCGCTCATATTTCCTTCGTATGAGAGTTTCGAAACACTGCGAAGTTGTGTTTGGAAAATTAGGTTACTTTTTTTAATGTTATGTTTGAAAGCAATTTCTGAAGAAGTAAAATTGGCTATATAAATGCCCCATTATCTCAGAAACTAAATGACACTAAGGGCTGAAATTTTTACCATACATTTGCACATAAAAGGCTTTATTTTAACGAAACAACTTTTATGTTCATGGATTACTTTTTTTTTTAAATTTAAAAATCATTGTATTTTCAATAACATTTAAGAGCTTTATATGAAACAAATCATTCCTTTATTTCTAATCAACAGAAGTATTCTATTTTTCAACAATCAACAGTAAAGGCACTTCTGAATAAACATTGAAAATGTTAACTCATTAACCTAAAAAGTGGCTGAGATAATGGGTCAAACTTTAACATTGGCGAGATAAGGCATTTCAACTCCTCTTAAGGTAGAACTTTGGGGCGTGGTATTAAGTATCCAATCCGGTATATACCCTGGTGGCCGAGGGAAACCAGGAAAAAGCTCAGCCAGATTTGTCGGAACACGACAGATGACATCCCGAATGGGGCCACAGGCGCTGCCTGAGCCATCCTACTCGGTTACAGTACTATTATGCTGATTAGTAAACAGAAGTTCCTGGATTTCAAATATTGTCCATAGAATATTAATTCAATGATTGAACTTAGGGAATGGGCTAGCGGTTGAAATGGCGGATGGAATTATCTTAAATGGGATTACCAGTCGTGCAGGTTTCTGTTTAACTCTCGATTCATTGAACCAATCACTGTCTTCTGGAGCGTGAAAGTGGGGAGCACGCGGTGCTGTCTGTCAAGGTAAAGAAAATGTGGGGCAGCTGCACTACTTGGCATACTCACCTGTTTCTAGATTCCAGCAAGTCTGTACTGAACCGTGAACATTGGTGCACATATCTGCTTTGGGTAATAATGCCTTAATAACCATTCCAGAATCATCGTATTAAGAAAGTTAGTATTATGTTTATTAGCTTCGTCTCTTCCTGGCATCCAGTTCAGAGATCGGTTGTTCTTGATTTGAAAATCAGAGGAAAAATCCTAAAATAAATCTATAGCTAAATACCTTGTTTTGGTATTAGTTGAGTTTAAATATTAAGCTATTTTACATATTTTTCTCAACTTGTATCCTATTCCCAATCTCACTAGATCGCCACAGGGATTTTAATTTAATATAATATGACTCTTTTAGTGTATTCGTGTATCTTTAAAACTTTATTCTCGTTTATCTTTATCGCTCTGTATACAAAACTGGGACTATCTCACACATAATCTCAGTTTAAAAGTTTTATGCTTTAACATCTCCCCCCCCCCCAAAATGTAATTGGCATTTTGATTGGTTATAAAATGTTTTTTCCATTACAATATGTCTTTCACCTGTTTATTATTCATAAATTTACGGTTATCCAAAATCCAAGAAATAATGTATGATTAAGCAGATACTTACATTTTTTTACATAAATTACGACTTATTAGAGCAATAAACTTTCAAAATATTGAATTATATTTTAATTGAAAATAAAACATGTTATGTTTTCGTGCTTACTATGAGTATCGTCTTTATTGCATGTTTCAGGTGCTATACAACTTATACTATAATGTAAGGGCGTAATTAGAACTTTATTAGGGGGGAAGTATTTGGAATAGTTACAAACGAGATAGCCAAATTACACTGATGTATATATATACATACATAAATATCTGTCAAGAGTTTAGTATTTCTAACATAACTCTTTAGGCTCTGAGGTAGAAATCTCAACTTTCTGTGTGATACGTATGCAAATGTGTGCAAGTTATATATAAGGTATATATTAACATAAATGTGTAGCCATTAATATAAACATATATTAATATAAATGTATATAACGATATATTATTATCTTAAATTAACGATTTTTGGAACTTTTTAAAAATACAAACATGTTCATAATACAAAATCAAGTGTTCTTAGAACACTAGAAAACTTATCTACAGCTTCTTCTTCTTAGGTTTTATGTTCATGTTCCGGTCCATTATCGTCCATTCACCTCTTACGAGGTCTACCAGATCTCTCTTCTCAATCGTCCAATAGTTAATCTTTTTAAAATCTATTTTCTATCATTCTGTCAACTGATCCTTCCTTTTCACTATGTTTTCTTCTATCTTATCATTAAATGACAATAATTTTTAATCTGACTTTATTGTTTCATTCCTTATTATATCCATTTTAGTCACCTCCTTACATATCTCATGAAATTTATCTCTGCTGTCTGTATGCGTAATTTTTTATTGTCCATGACTCGGAACCATGTACAATAATAGACACATCCATAACTTTATAGAATTTCCTATGTGTTTTCTTTCTGGTTTTTCTTCCCATAGTTCTTCCAGTTGTTCCACAGTTGTTCTATTAACAGTCTTCTCAACGTATTTACCTTATTTAAAACTAATATCACATCCTAGATGACTGAGGGGAGAACCTCGTTCTAAAATGTTTCTCATTTATTATTATTTTCGGTCTGATCAGATTCTTCCCTTTAAAAGATGTTATTTTTTCTTATTTATAGACAGTTAAATTGTAGTGCATTACGTCTTGGTTTAATCTATGCACTGCTCTTTGTAAATTATCTTGTGTCCATAACTTCATCAGTCACATTAATATTATATGAACTGACAGCAAGACAAATCTGTTTAATAGGGATTCAGTTGCTGAGTATCTCAAGTAATTGTGCTAGAAAAAAACCTTTCTTCGGATGCAGTGGAAAGATGTGTAAATTCTTGAGAACAAAAACATAGACAATCAAAGAAATAATCTTTGAAGCTTTTCACGTCTTCAAAAAATTCCCTTTGAAAAAATACCAACCATGTGGCCCAGTTTCCCCGTGTTTGACGTATTCTCTACTGGGGTTTTAACTTGAAATAGCCCCGTAGAATACTGCAACTCTTTTAACGTATTAAGGAATATTTGCACAGTCAAATACGCGGAAGTTTGTCCCCTAGTAAATATTTATTTTCTGAAGAAATAATCCCCTCTAGAAAAGTCAAAATGCTTGCTATTGTCTTTACAAAATTATTTTTATTGCTCTTGTATATCATGAAAGAATAAATCCCGGCGGATGCAAGGGCCCCCAAAGACCCCTCTTAAATACGCTCGTACTTATAAGTTTACTGGATGAAAATGTTTACATCTAAGCTAATAACCACTTAACTTATCCGGCTAATCGGATGAAAACAGCTTGTGCGAGGGAGTTTAAAGTTATTATTTAAAGTTAATTGCTTCCAGAGTACTGTTCTAGCTTTTGAAACAAGCGATTACAAAAAGTGTGTGCAGACTCCTCCAGTTAATTCTAAACGTAATGAAACACAGACAAGATTTAAAGGATGTCATAGAATCTGGCGGAATACCAAACGACCTTGTTTCTGTCTAGTAACTTGGATACCTTCCTTCCTATTATCCGTTAGCTCACAAGTATTTCACTGTTTGATGTGCTGCCAAATAGGCTACTTTAAACATTGGGTATCATCTTAGAAAAACACCAAAAACCTTTAAGTTTGTATTTACATTTGAACACCGCCGAAGTTCTCGAATCCGATAATTTATGTCCTTACGACTGTGATAGCTTGTATTAACTGAGAATAAAGTTAACAACAAAATTCTCGTAATAATGATAAACATAAAAATAATATCTACATTTTAAATACACTACTTCATTTTTAAAGGTACGCCATCTACAAACTGTCAAATGTTCAACTTTAAGGAAAAATTAATGACTTCGGCGATTATATATTCTTGAGATGCAACACCTGGAGCCTGACACTTTTTACTTTATCTACACGTACTATGTACATAGTGCATAGAGGAAGTATTGTATTGCACCCAAAAATTCGATATCAAGATTTCACCGAAAATGCATGTTTGGTATCTTCCAAGGATACGATACGAAGTTATTCAATAAAATCCCTCCACCCCAAGCTACCCTTTACATGGAAAAATTCTAAAATTTTGTTTTTCTCAAAAATGACTAACGATTTTGATTAAAATCTCTTATATTTAAGATATTTACATGGGAAATTAAAATTTATACCTTGAAATTTTTGGGAATAATCTCTCTGAAGACCTCATTATTCTGGATGATTTTTATTGAATTTTGCATAACTGGTAAAGCGTAATAGATAGACAAAAACTTACTACACAAACATGTAGATCTCGATAAAACACACAATTTAAGTCATATACATTTTTTTCATGGAGTTGGCCGATTTCGAGATATTCCTTGTTATTGATTTCAGTTTTAAAATACTTTATATTTTCTCATACGGGAACTTGTCAACACTTGGCCAGGCAAAGAAACGGATTTCAATCCTATAGCAACCACATTTTAAAACATGTGACTGTCGGTTTAGCCTAGTGTATTCCCTTATTTCCCTCCTACGTATAAGAATTTAAACAATAAGAACGTTTCTGCTAGTGTTTATCTCGATTAGCATGAAGTAGATAGAAGAATAGGCTTATTAACGATAATTTGTTACAGAGATGTAGAGAAAGTCATGTGAATGGAGTACATCAGATTTTTATAAACTGAGGAGCTTCTTATTATCATAAAGCAGAAGTAACTTACGCTACTTAATCACAGTCGACATAAGCATCAGTATCTACCATTTACATAAAAGCTTGATATGGTTTTCAAGTAGAAAATACGAAGTACTGCATTCTACAAACTGTTCTTGCAAAAGTTTATTTTTCTATCTGCTCCTTGTTAGCTGCGATAAAGTTCTAATTCACATTTACATATTCCGTTATACGATATAGTAGGTAAATCGATAGTCCGATTTTAAAGAGCATATCACTGTGTGATGGCTTTGAAATATCATGCTATTTATGTGGCCACGAGGAAAAAAGTATTAAATGAGTTCTCGGTTAAGAAAAGTATAAGCATCTGGAAACTCAAACCCATAACAAGGAATATCTCGATATGTTTAAACATTTATTTTACATCAATTGTTGCTTTAACATAACAAGATCTACTTTTGCGTGATACGTGTAATATTTTGTCAATGCGTTTAACCAATTACACAAAAGTCATTTAGAATGAAGTAGACTTCACAGATTATTCCCAAAGATTTCAAGATAGCATTTTGTCATAAAATATCTTAAACAATGAAATTTATTCAAATGTGTTATCTTCGAGAAAATAAAAAAATAACGCAAATCGTTCCATGTAAAGAATGGTTTCAGATGAGCAAATTTCATAAAAATATTCGTTATATATCCTTAGGAGGCTTTGAATTTAAATGCTAAGTTTGTTATTCAACCGAGTTTTCGTTTTTGAGTTATCCTTAATAAATTAATATTGCTTTACTTGTTAAATAATGCCTGTAAATTGCTTAATATTGCTTTAATTTTTCTAAATATTATTAATTTTATCTAATGCAATAAACTTTGTGCACATTTTAAGAAAATTAGCTTCACAGACAGTCAGTCTAGACAATCTCCCTCCCCCTTTCTCTCACCCATATAAAATGTTTCGTTGTATTATTCTTTCTATCAACATTTTCCATGGTGTGCAATACTTTACTTACTGTTATAAGAAGTAGATAAAATAAAATCTGCTCCTGGAACAGTGACCCTCAGTAGGATGCTTTTTATAAGCAAAACAAAAGCATAGTTGTATATTATCTTTTATATCTGCATGAAGGTCAAAGAGCACAAGTTAAAGCAATAGAGTCCTGTGATAGGAACAATTTCATGGCATTTTGGCTCTCACTCACTCGAAGGATTAGTAATGCGCCTGAAAACAATGCGCAACTTAATGTTCGTGCACCATGTTTTATCCTCTGTAACCTTTACATTGAACGTTTGAACTTCGTGCAGATCTTTGAAGAAATAGCGCTGCACCAACGAGAATATTCATGCGCAAGACAGAGCGAAAGATATGGCAGTCAGTGAAAAGCAAGCAGTTCGTTGTCTACCAGCATAAACCATCATTAAACTTGCAACTTGCAAACTGTTCATGTACAAGCTTGTTTAGAGTTACATGAGTAACGCAAATTATGAATCATATATTCTTAGCGTCTGTTTTTACTTTCTCTACACGTACTATGTACATAGTGTATAGAGAAGGTAGGTATTGTATTGCACCCAAAAATTCGATTCCAAGATTTCACCGGAAGTACATGTTTTGGGTCCCCCTGAATCCAAAAAAGCATTTTGAGAAAAAGGTTCCGCGCACGTGTGTGTGTGTGTATGTGTGTGTATGTCTTTGGACAGCATAGCTCAAAACCGAAAAGACCGTTAAATACCAAACTTGATATCTTTCAAGGATGCGACACGAAGATTTTGAGAAAAATCCCCCCACCGCAAACTACCCTTTATAAGGAACTTTTTTCGAAAAATATTACTATCTCAAAAATGGTTCTAAAAATGTTGATTAAAATATCGTATATTAAAGATATTTACCTGAAAATTAAAATGTATATCTTGAATAGCCTATGAAGACTACTTTATTCTCGATGAATTTTACGGAATTTTGCATAACTGGTAAACCGTAAGAGATAGACAAAAGGTAACTTAACAGAAAACGTAGAGCTCGCCAAAACACATAATTTATGGTATATACATTTTTTTCGTGAAGTCGAACGTTTTTTTGAGATATTTATTGTTATTAATTTCAGCTTTAAAATACTTATACTTTTCTCATACGGGAATTTGTCAACTCCTGTCCATACAAAGGAACTTCAGTCACATAGCAACCAGCTTTTGACTATCACTTTAACCTATGGCAGTGCCTCACTTCCCTTTTACTTACAAGGAAGCAAGTAATTAGACTATTTCTGCTAATTTTTTCTCGATTAGCATGAAGTAAATAGAAGAATAAGCTTTTTAACAATAATTTGCTGTAGAGATGTAGAGAAAGACATGTGAATGGAACACGTCAGATTTTTAAATCTTAAATCATAATTATTGACTACTATTTTATGTAAGTCTTTGATGCATGGTATTTTGCATCTACTGTAAGAAAGATACTGTTTTTATGTCCTTTTCTTTTTCTACACCCATTTATTTTCTGTAACTGACCACCAATCCATAATATATAAATATTTTAATGGAACACATGTTTTGCAAATATTTTTGTTTTATTTCTCTTCTAAAATGTTTATTATCCATTATCTGAAATTTTGGGCGATGTGTGCATATTATAGAACTACTCGTATAATCATTTTAACAATCTTTATAAAATTTAAAATTTTCGGGCTGTTTTGCCGTGGTCTGTAGGTTAAAATATGTTCAGTTAAAATATTTCTCCCTAACGTTTCGTCCCTGTCTGTGGGGGACATCTTCAGAGGCACTGCACTCACGTCGCTAGCTCGGAAAGAATTGCAGAGTGCAGTGCCTCTGAAGATGTCCCCCACAGACAGGGACGAAACGTTAGGGAGAAATATTTTAACTGAACATATTTTAACCTACAGACCACGGCAAAACAGCCCGAAAATTTTAAATTTTAAAACCATGGACACCGGCCGTGAAAGCTTACGCATATATTTAATCTTTATAAAATTACAATTAAATTCACCTTTAAATTATATTTCAATAATAATTCAAAAATAATATTATTACTAAATAAAATGCATTGTAATCCATTATTCAATTTATGTGTAACAGCACCTTGCTCTCTCCCTGTTGATACCCTCTTCTTTGCAGCGTTTAGACATGCTATAGGCAACATGTGCCGACCTTTCAACATTCAGTGTGCAGTTGATGACGCTGTAGCCTGATTTTTCAATAACTCATTAATAGGTACAAAATAATGGAAGATATAGTCAAATTTGCAGTATAATTTTTGTTCTTGTGTAAAGATTGACCTGTGTTACTGCAAATAATGGTATGCAAACTACCAAGCAATAAAATACCTGTACTGTACACTTATAAATGACTAAACGTAGGTATATAAATTGAAGGAATGTTTGGTTTTAATGAGATAAATGTTGCCACACTTTATTGTTAAGCTACACATAGGATCTAATGCCGATGGGTATATAGATCTACAGCAGAAATGTATAAATCTATTGAAAAATGTACATCATGGCCTTAACGGACTGCATATTCCTAAGAATAAGCATGACTTAGCAAATTTATGTCCTGAGATCAACGTTTATAGTTGCTAGCTATGTATCCATAAGGTATGGAATTGAGATACGATCCGGATACTCTTCAATAGCAGGGCAATAATGGAGCTATGGTGAAGCTCTAAGCACATTTTTGTAACAAAGAAACTATTGTGTTACATAGCTGTTCTTTCGTAGAACAAGGAGGTATTCTGTTGTCCATAACAAGTCATGAAAAAATTCTTATTACCATTTAGAATATGTAGGTTTCCATGAAGGGAAAAAGAATAAGTTTTTAAGGCAGCAACCTAACAAATGTTAATCACAATTCAGAGAAGAATAGATATTGTGGTCTTGTTTTTGTGCACGCCGCTAAAAGACATTTTATTTCTATCATTCCATAATGTCTCAGATTCTCAGAACAACACGCCTCACTTCAATGCTAGCAGCCAAGCTCATAATTATGTTAATATCTACAGGAAGCTGAGATTGCAAATGTTGCTTCAGTATTCAACAGCGCAATTCACTTTATAATCTTCAGCTTACAATGTCTAGTTTATAATGTAACGAAACGTACAGTTTTGAGCTTTTAAGTCAAAATAATGTTAGTAGAGACTGCCTCCGTGGTCGAGCGGTCAGCGAGTTGACTCTCATATATATATATATATATATATATAAAATATTAGTAGTATATGTTTCCAAGGCGACGTATCTTTAGGCTATTTTGTTGGAGGTTAATAATGCGTCGTTGATTGTTTCCATAATCTTGATCCGCTTCCATTTTGTCTATTTAGTGCACAGTACATACATAGGTAGTGAAGGTATTGCATTCCACGAAAATACGATACCAAAATTTAGGGTCCCAGAAATTAAAAAAGGCCTGTGTGTTTGTTTGTGTGTGTGTGAACATCACAACTCCAAAACGACAAAACCTAACTTCAAATTTAAGTTTGACATCTTCCAAGGATGCGACACGAAGATTTTGAAGAAAACCCCATCCCAAACTACAATTTACATGGACAAATTTCAAAAAGTTTACTTTTCTCAAAAATGGATCTAACGTTTTTCATTAAAATACTGTATATTTAAGATATTAATTACATGATAAACAAAATGTAGATCTTGAATTTTCTGGAAATACCCTCTGAAGAGCTCTTCATACTAGGTGACTTTTGCTTAACTGGTGAACTATAAGAGATAGACTAAAACTAATACACAAAAAATATAGAGCTCGTTAAATTTATGTCATACCTATATAGTTCTTTTTGTAGAACTAACCATTTCCGAGATATTTCCCGTCATTGGTTTCAGTTTTAAAGTACTTATTTATGTAGTATATATTTTGTTTACTCCCGAATTTCAATGAGAATCGCAAAGCGACAGTTATTAAAAGATTTGACAGTTGTTTTAGTCTACGGTATTCCCTTATTTACTTTCTACTTACAAGAAACTAAGTAATATGAGCATTTCTGATAATTTTATCTTGATTAGTATGACGCATGAAAGAATTGTAAAATAGTTTTGTTTGCAGAACGGATAGAGAAATTCATGGGTAAGGGAATGTAACAAAGTTATTATTTAGGAATAACTTTGAAGTGAAATATGAAGTAAAAGCTGAAATGTATTATTTGAATGTACTTAAATATCATTAATGGGTGTTTTCTCCCTTAATACCGGATTTTACAGCATCTACGTGGAACAAAAATCGGTAAGGAAATCGTTTACCTTTTAAGATTTTTTGTTGAAGCTCACATTGAACTGCACTCTACCTTTTGCATTTCCCACAATAAAAATCAGTATATTTGTCAACAGTTAAATGTAAATGCAAAGTTTTAATGTGTACATAGACAGTTGCGAAAATTAGTTATAGCAGAAAAAAAAAGTTCTTTGAGAAGATGCGACGAAAGAAGACACCTAACGTTGCAATATGCAACATCGGGATGTTGCAGTAACATTCAAGGCAGACCACTTGCAATTTAATCCTTCACCTTTGAAAGCCGCGCCTCTCACTTCTGGACAACCCAGATACCGTTATACGTGGGTTTAGTAACTGCCGGTTCTAAACATTATGGTTCGCTGTGAGGACAGATGGCGTTATGTATATCATCTTTATTGGAATTACAACTAAATATTAATGGAAACAACTTTACGGTCAATATTTTACGATCATTAGACCTGTAGCAGCAACTTATCAACATGTTATTTTAGATTTACGTCCTGAATTCGTCAAAAAGGAATGTCCAAAAGAATTAGAGGTCTAATTTGGGGTCATGAAGTAAAATAGTAGAAGCTTTACAGAGCGTAGCTTAACTGGCTGATAGATGGTATATGATGACCCGATATTTAATGCTTGTGTTAGTTTCGTTCTTCATAATCTAAAAATATGAGGCCTCAAAATAGGTTTTTTTCTATTTCGAATCTTTGTCTAGAATATAATACTTTCTCTACGTGCTAGACATCTAGTAAGGTAACATAAAGTTCTATAAATTCTGCATTTCTCTAAACGTCTACTTCTATGATAATACAAAATATTATACCACAGGTTTAGTTTCATTTTTCTTTTTTCTTTCTTTCTTCTGAAGGTTACCTTATTCCAAATCATTGTTTAGTATTAAAATATATATTCTTAATATTATTTAATAAATATCTGCATCATAGATATAATAAAGAAAAAATAGGTATGATCATGAAAGAATAATTAAAATACGGAGAACGGAAAGACTAATATTAATGATGCCACAGTGGAAGATGGAAGAGAGATAAACCGTTTCTTTATAAACGAAACGAGAAAAATTTTCTCACTCTATATCTCTGGAAGAAAAGAAGTTTTGATGACGAAGCTAAAAGAAGGCAATCGATAATAGGTGATGCCTTTGATTGACTGCAGATATAAAACTCCTCCCTCTGCGTATGGACGAACCATATTAGCTGTCTTTATGAAAGTAATCCTCTACCAGAAGAATTGAATTTCTAATGAGACTGCGTCCTCCTTCACAGGACCTCCTGCAGCAACAGCGCTGTTTCTGCAGCTACAGGCAGCAAAACGAGAATAAAACCGTTAAACATTCATGAAACTTAACACTTCGAGAAGAGTTATTACCAGACACTATTACTTGCGGAGGTTTATGGGATGAAAAGTAATTTAAAACAGCTGTCGTAAAACGTTAAACATCCAGAAATAAATGGATTCTTCGACTTCTCTTGAAATGGATACACATTTATATGGAAAGAGGCAAAGCAGATGATTCATCACTGGACGGCTTGTTAAGCAGAATATTTCAGATTCCCGTTTGGTATTAGGTTGGAATTTTGGTTCTTCTTGGTGAGGGCAATGAATAACTTAGCTGTAAACATTATTCTTCCTTCATTATAAATTAGGTTGACTGCTTGCTCCAAATTATAATTAACATAACCTCGAAGGAATTCTTTGTAGGTACATTTTTAAAACATGATTATTCCTTAATGGTCTGAAATGCCCTTCTTTTGGTATAATATAATATATTTTCTCATCTCTTTCGTGTAGTTTGTTTTGGGCATTTACTTTAACAATTGAAATTTGCAGAGAAAATGAATTACATTTCATAACTGTGATCCGAACTCGAGTCCTAGGTTGGAAGGTGTAAGCGTTCCCTACATCAGGGTTGTGTGTTTCTCCCGTGTAGTGAGTGTCGTTAGGCTGGCATTAAAGCTATTTATAAATATGATCATATAAAATAGAAACTATACACAAATGAGATATCTGGAAGCTTAAAAAATCATAATTTTGAAGAAAAAAAACAACGAAAAAACCTTTGATTATTTTACAGAAAAGTACATTTTAGCTTAAACTATAACCTAGATAATCATAATTTTGATCATTTGAACATTTCATGACTTTCGTGACTTTAAAGCACGGTCTTGCATTTTATCGAGTTTCTTGGCCATTCACAAATTCTTGTTATTTTTTACTTTCTCTGCCACTTACCTGAATAGGGAAGATTGTATTCTGTCCAAACATTCATTTAGATATTTCACTGATAATACACGCTTTGAGATCCCCGAATAAATACTTTTTTTTTAAACATGTTACTTTCTCTAGTACGCATGTACTTCAGTAAGTAGAGGAAGTAGGTATTGTACTACACCCAAAATTCAATATTGAAATTTCACAGTAAATACGTGTTTTGAGGCTGCCTGAGTCCCTAAAAATCAACTTTAGAAAAAGCTTCCGCGTATTTATCTGTGAACAGCATAACTAGAAAAGAAAAATGCGATAAATACGGAACTTGTTATTTTAGTTTGGCATATTTCAAGAATGTGAGACTAAGATTTTCAACAAAATCCCCCACATCAAACTACCCTTTACACGGAAACTTTTTCGTTATGTTTATTTTCTCCATAGTTGCTCTAATGGTTTTGATAACAATACCATACATTTAAGATATTTGCATGACAAAATGTTTATACTGAATTTTTTTGGAAATTGCCTGTGAAGTCCTCTTTATTCTGAATGACCGTTGTGCACTGGTGAACAAAATCTTACTACGTGAAAACGAAGATATCGTTTGAACACACAATCTATGACAAATAACGTTTTCTCAGGCATTAATCATTTCCGAAATATTCTTTATTATTGGTGTAAATTTACAAATAATTGCAATTTCTTCAGATGGTAAATCACTGTTCGGTTTTACTCTCTCTAGTCCGTATGCACATACAATGTGCATGTAAGGAAGGTATTATATTCGTATTCCATCGAAAAATTCGATGTTGAGATTTCGCCGGAGGTGCTGCGAGTCCAAAAACAATTTTTAGAAAAAGGTCCATATGTGTTTCTATGTACAGCATAGCTAAAATGTCCGTTAAATACCAAACTTGGTATCAGTATCTCCCAAGGATAACACACGAAGATTTTCAAGAAATTCCTTCCACCCCAACTACCTTTTATATGGAAACATTTCGAAAACTTTTATTTTCCAAAAGATGGCTCTAAATATTAATAAATATACGATAATTTTAATAATGGCATTGTTGTCATCCGACTTGTTTTGTTATGAGACTTGCAAGCAATTTTCAGGTCCTTTTAAATGGTTAAAGCAAGTACAGTGGTGGAGTTGCCACCTTTAGACCCTGCACAGCATTTCCTCTGCATCTGATGAAACGGTTATACCGCCGTGACTCGGTCCCCAGAGCCTTTTTAGTAAAACGATGAAGAGATGGCGTGAGACCGTAACAGAAATGAAATGGCGTGTTATTTATGGACGCTCTTTAACTACTGTAGGTCTCAGCGTCTCTTTCTATATTGGGTGTTAAAGACCGCTTAATTTTGCTCAGAGACCTCTCTGTCAGGCTTGAGGTTCTTTTACGTGCCGTAAATCTACGACACGGGACTAACGGCTTTACTTCCCTTCCGAAGGAAGCCATGCTAAGAATTTTTACACCCGAAAAAATCCATCGTCCTCCACCGGGTTTAAACCCGCGACCTTGGGTATATGAAGTTAGCATGGTAACCATTACACCACGGAGGGCGATAGACCGTAACAGCCCACTACGTAATACTTGGCAGGAAGAAGATGATGAATTTTAATAATATTAAAATATCGTATATTAAAGACATTTACATGATAAATAAAATGTATATCTTGAATTTTTTAGGAATAGCCTCTGAAGACCTCTTTATTCTGGATGAATTTTGCAAAATTTTGTATTACGGTTAAACCTTAAGAGATAGAAAAAAACTTTCCACGCAACAAATATCATATACGTTTTTCTTGTCGAGTGGACATTTTTTTAGTTATTTATTGTTATTTGTTCCAATTTTAAACTGCCCAACTTTTCTCAAACGGGACCATGTAAAGCGAACCGAACCTCAACTGTTTCACATATCGATGAGCTTTTAAGAGATTTCACTATCGCTTTAACCTAATGTATTCCCTTCTGTTTATAAGGAAGCAAATAATAACACCATTTCTGTTAATGTTTATCTCAATTAGCATAAACTACATAAAATAATAATATTTTGTAAGAATAACTTGTATATGGAACAGTTAGAGAAGCTATGTGAATGGAACATGTCAGATTTTTTTCCGTAGTTATGCAAAGAGAACAAAATTTCAAATCTATCAGCAGCGCTATTGCTTCACCCTTCTGTACTCCTTTGTTGTTACAATGAAATGCGCAATAAAGCATTTCTGCAAATGTTTACCATTAAAAATATAGAAAAATAAGTGCTTGTAAGAATAGATAGAAGAGCGATATGTGAATATAATGGATCCGCTTTTTTCTCTCTCTCTCCAAAGGTTGCCTTAAGGTTTTTGCAGGCAAAACTTTAAGTTATGCAATAGCACTGTGTAGGATCTGGAGGTTAACTGCGTATGGAAAGCATTCATTTATTTTAGTTAGCTGACTGTAACCGAGCAGGATGACTCAGGCGGTGTCGTCTGTGGCCCGCATTCGCGTCCCTACCGGTCTATCTGACCCCTGGTTTTTGGGTTTTTTTTCGGTCATAAGGCGAATGCTGGGTAAGTTTCTTTCCTGCCCTGGGTTGCCTGTCGCTCCATATCATTTCCATTGCCTCTTCATTCCGACGTTTCTTTCACGGTTGGAAGTGTCTGTGATTGTTCGTTCTCGGTGCCGCGTGGCAGGAGAATGTTATATCTCCGTCCCCGACTTCGGCTAGCGGGGTACCCGTCTACATGTCCAACTGTCGGGGTGCTTCAATTTGGAAACTGCAGGGACCCTATCACTGCTGTGCCGTCGCTCCTGGTTCCGGTTCCCTCGTGGGGTTTAGGTGCAATAACCACCTAGGTTCGGTACCGAGTCCCCTTTGTTCATGTCCTATTCCTAACCCTAGATACAATGTTGGATTGCCGATTTCATGCAATAACGCATTGTAAGTAATGATGCAGCTCATTATATCCAGTAGAAGTGTCGGCTGAACGGCGGTCTAGCAGCTTGTAACATGGGTTGGTCTGGAGCTCAAGTCGTACTGACGTGAGCCGGTTACCGAATAAAGCGATTTCCTCTTCATTAATGTGTATGTAAGCGGGACTACAAGTACGCTGGTGTAACGAACTTAGAGGAGAAAGAAAGAGTACGCGTGCTTCACTACCAGCTCAACACTGATGACTGATTTACAACCTCAAGCTGTAACATTTCATTCGGCACAACAGAAAGCAGTCTACGCTCATTAGCGCAACATTTCCTAAACTTTATCAAGGGGGACAGTACAATGGCTTAACAGCTCTTACCCGGAGTTATGTATGAAATGTTTCAGACAGATTGGACTCGTTAACCATACTTTCGCACACCAAGACCTGCTAAAATACTTGCTAAGTACAAGAAATGTTACTTCAAAAGCTATTTCGGTTAACACCTGACGCAGGTGTGCCCGAAAGGCTATCTAACATTAATAATACAGGGCGCAGGGTAGTTCAGTGGTTACTTTCCCGGGTCTGTGGTTGGGTTCCCGGTTCCAGGTGGCAATTTTAAGTCCGGCAACATCAAAACTTCACCTCTAATAACTCATGTGGAGTGTTCCCAAGATCCAATGGGTTCGGAGTCCATGGCAAAAGCTGTAGGTCCTCTTATTTCTCCTCCATGTTCACATTACCCCACCATCCGCTGGATGCTCCCAACTCAATAGTCGCTTGGTGAAATGAGATTACCCCAAAAGGTCAGATCATACGAGGAATGTTACGAGTGTTATAATTCATGATGATTATTTCCTAAGATATGTAAGATCTTGTGTAGAATTAAATATGATATAAATGGATTAGGATTCCAAAAGTGGGTCGCTTATTTTTTCATCCTCTGATGCTGTTCGAGTTGGTATAGTTTCACAATTATAATTTATCTTCCTTGTTGGGCTTCCTTTGGCTAAGCACTGGATTTTATAGTGGATAACCTACAATCTAGTGGGTAGAATTTAACCTTCCTCGAGAAACTATTAAAAAAGGTGGGCCTTCAACTGCAGGAAGGACAAACCTAGCCAATAAGAGGGATTTCACTAAAATATATTTTCCTGTTTCAATAGGTAATAAAAGTTGGCATCGTATTGCGCGACTACGCGCAAGAAACCGGTAGGCAGAGAAATAAATCGACAGTTTCATACTCGGCTATTCTCTACATGACACTACCATGTTAAAGTGGATGCAAACAAGAGCTTGTAGTTTCCACTGCATTGCTTTATTTGTATATCAGCTTTTCTTTCCAATAGATAGCAAAGCATACACATAATCTACATTAAAGTTTCAGATATCATAAAAAGGCAGGCATTAGTATGTAATATAAATTTCTATCTCTTTAGTTGTCTGGAGTTGCTTCCTTAGCTAGGACAGATAGTATTGTTAAACAGAAAGGGAAATAAATAATTATAAATAAATACTAAAATAATTATATTCTAAGATATTAAAGGTAATTATGAATCAAATTTTTAATCAAGCATGAATAACACAAGGTGTTTGTCAGTAGTTTTTGGTCTGAACAGATATCAAACTTTCTTTCCTTATGTCGTTGATATCTCGGGCTATATTGTAGTCTCAAATACGGTATACTTGACCTGCTCTAACAAGCGTCCTGTAAACCTAAGAACATAATTCTTAGTCCGTTATTAGGACATACAAAAAGTCAGATCAACAAAAGCTATTGAGCAGCGCCAAAGTGAATGAACCAAGCAAGCTGATAGCAAACAATTGAATGGGCAAGTCCACGATGCCGTTATACAACCGTCGTGATTTGCATTGCAGTCAGAGATGCTGTACATAAGAGCCATGTCTGCCTTCGTTTTGTAACTCTTTCCACACATTTCCAAGGCTAAAGTTACGAAAGAGAATAGCAAGACACGGATATGGTGTGAAAACGGTGAGCAAATGTTACTGCATTAGTAAAAAAGGCCGAACCCATGTAACTGTGATGTGCATGGCATAAAGCACCAACACTTAGAAACACTGTGTTTATCGAATTAGTGCATTCCCAAAAGATCTTATGTCTTTTAGCCATACATTTCCTTTAAATTGTTCTATTTCCATAAAATGTTAGCTGCTTCTGTCATTTTTCTTTTTTCGTGTCTTTTCTTCCTTCTGTCTTTACTTTTTCCTTTGTATCCCAAAAATTAATGCAAAGTAATAATATCCATAATTACTGTAGCTTTCTATTGTATTTATGTACGGCTGTGTTTGTTTCCTTGTTCGTTCCCCCTTTTATCCATTTGATGTGTTTACATGTGCTTAACTCGTGTATCGGGGAAGAAAGCCTTAAAGCTTTAACTCCTACCAGTAGACAAATAACTAAAAACAAATCATAAAAATCCCAGAAATGTTCGAACTTGTAGCTTTTATCCAAATCTGATTATTTGGTGGGGGGGGGGTAAAAACTTGCTTTCCTTTTATTTAAATATATCAAAAGCTGATCCACCATCTCATTCACATGTTTTAACCAATTCTTCAAATTAACACTTCAACGTTTAATTCATTTTAATACTTTGTGCTATTAGATTTTAAATAAATGATTATTCCATGAAGAAATTAGACATTTACTGAAACATGAATGTTCTGAGTTAAGATATAGAATAAAACAAACAAAAATACTTTTTAAAGCTGGAGTTTTGTATTAAGTACAGAATTATGTTAAATGGAAGTAAACAATCTACAAAGAGGGCTTAGCAATCAGTACTCCAAGGCGTATCTGTTATACCGTGGTCATCTGGCTTGAAATAAAATGCAATGAACTTTCCTTTAGCGTGCTTTTTCTACGCACTATTAACAGAAAAATAAAGTAATTTATTCAATATCTATTATGATTCCAATATGATGCTAATATTCGTGCCTTATTAATCTTTTTTTTTTTTTGGCTTTTATCATTAAAATCATCACCTGGAATGTTTACCGAAGAACACGAACATCACAATAATAATAATAATAATAATAATAATAATAATAATAATAATGTTCTATTTCCTTTACGGATTAAGTTACACCTATTCAGGCTTCATTAACGCGAACTAATTGGGGTTGGTTTAGTAATGTGTGAAACAAGGCCACATACAGGTATTATTGTTGACACAAGTAAAGAAGAAGTGTTAATCAATAATTTACATCCAAATGAAGTTGGCTGACATCAAATGTAGTTTATTTGTTAGAATAGGCTTTTCAACACATTTCTATGTGTTAGTTTCTTAAATAAAACGAAATAAGTTGGAAATTTGAGTTTGTCCAAACATTATATCAATCCCAATAACTTAGGTTTATTCTGAACTAGTCTCAGAGTAAATGTCTCTTCTTTATTTTATTTATACGTATTTTGGCTACATTGTTAGGTAAAAAAAAATTTGCTGATACGAATCTCAGTGAACAAGGATAGCCACTTTACCTTAGGTCAGGCTCATTAGAATAATGAGATAACGTTTCAGGCTATTGCATCATAGAGGCAGAACATAAAATCAACGTATAATACTATAATAATACTTATTTTCTTCAAAATAATAACATCTTCCCATTCTGAATCTCTCTCTGCTTTGTCCGGAAGAATTACAGCAATTATTAGGCTTAGAGTTTCCTGAACATTTTGGTGCTATTATCTTGTTAACTTTATTTGCCTTGTGAGCATCTCACACATGAAGTTTAAGAATTTTATGCCATATAATAACAGGGAGAATCAGCGTGTTTTCACTTAACGTCTCCGAGAAACGTTTTAATCATAGTGATTATCTTTGATTTCTGAACAGTTCTCATTTAGATTGTCAGTGATTTTATGACGCTCCGTGCTATTCATCTGACGAGTAACTAAGATAAAATCTGGTGAATTATTGAGGTTCAAAGTGAACATATACTTTTTACTTCTCGAGAACACCGCTACAAAAAGTAGATATTTTGTACTAAAATATTATTACTTCTAGAAATTGAAAACTGTAACGGTATTCTTTTATGCGTAACAGGGAAATGTAATCTGTAGGATTTTAATTCAAATTGTGAAAATTGAAATTTGGATTTATTATTATTATTATTGAAAGCTGTTTGCTTTTCGTATCTTACTGTTAAAGAGAGGTTTCGTAGCTAGCATCTAACATATAATATGCATTTTTGCATTTGAAATGTGTGCCTATACCTTTATTTACGGAAAATCGGTATAGTTACTTATTTAACCATGTTAATCAAACTTAATCCAACCATATAGGTATTGCATAGCTATCAGCTGCTATTACCCGGAAATCCTCTACTACAACTTTACAAGTATCTGTTTTAGATGTTTGACTGTGAGCCATACTCAAAGCCAAAACTGGGTATCTTCCGTGTCATAGTAAGTATTCTGCTTAGAAACCTGGAGCAGAACACTGCCTCAAATGCAAACGGTACAAGTTCGAGAGTATAGTACATTGCAGCCAGGAGCAGGAACTAGTCGCCCGAGTGTACTCGGGCGGGGGAAAATCACCACGGTACCTATCCGCTTTTCTCGCGGATTTACCCGTGTGATATAAAAGATGTAGTCTTGTGCAAGCGTTTATGTCTGTGTTGGAGTAATGTGGGCAGGGTGTTTCCCTCTGTGCAGCCGGCGCGGGCTGGCTTACCTACCTGAGTGGTCACCCACCCAAAGAGGGATCAGGCCCGATGCTGCTTACCTTGGCCAGCCGCTTGCGAGCTGTCAAGGAAAGCAGTGCCGGCTAGCGGGGAGAACTGAAGGGATGTAGGTACGGGGTGGGGGAAGCCAGTGTTGCAGATCTGGTCGGAGTACAACTGGACGGTCACCCGTCCGAGTCGGAACCGGGCTCGATGCTGCTTAACTTGGCGGGTAGAACTGTAAAGAAGGGAGAGGCGGCCGGAAAACTACCATCCCAAGGCGTCCTTGGGAAGGCGGTAGCTTACGCGTCTCCTAGGCAGCGTGTGGTCGTAAAGACCATTTGTTAATAACTAATAGTTTTAAAGTGGATGTATGATCTTGAAAGCTGCTGTCTAGCACATATCTCCCGTCCCGAATAAATCGTCGCGATATGACCAAGTTGTTAAGGTAATGTAAAATAGAGTATATAAAATTAAAATAAAACAAGAGAACGATAACTGATTTTAGGATTTTACAAAACGAGTTGAAACATTGCAGTTTCCTAAGAAGAAGAAAGTTTGCTGTGTAAGAAAAGCAAAGCACTCACTCGCATTGACAACTTTAACATCTCTTATCGCGTTTAATTCTGCTCGGATAATGAGCGTGCTCTGCTGATTGCACTTAGGATGGTGGACCACAACGTCCAGCTGTGTATATTCGTGATGAAATTTGATGATTATTCTACGAAGTGAGGAAAGGAAAAACCATGCTGTTGTCTAGTAAAGGAAATTGTGGAGCCGTTTGCATCTCTAAAAGTATTAAAATTACGAATATGGTACTTACTGGTGCATTTGAGTTCTTTCCTCAGCTCATCCGAACCCATGAAGCAGTCTGGCGCTCCATCGCAGAGTTTGGAGACTTCGTAAAGCTGAAGAACTTCTGTTGATTCGTTTACTTGACATCCGAAATAACCGTCTTCTAAATTTAAAAAGAATATTTCGCGTTTAATTCCGAAACCTACTCCTCCGTAAGAAAGTACCTGAAACAAAAAAGAACAAAATATTATTATTTACTTCTCTACACAACTACCATATAAGACAACACAACACAAGTATAATTAATTTCTCTACAGTGCAAAAACTATCGGGCAGTGCATAAGAAATAAGCACACTATGCCAAAATATATAGCGTAACATAGTGAAAAAAATATTTCTTTATATTTTCCTATCACGTGTCTTAGTAGGCAGATAGAAATATTCGATATTGGGATTTCATCTGAAACACTGCTTTGAGGCTCATTAAATCTATAAAATGCAATTCACCAACAGGTTTGTATATATGCATGTATGTTCATATTATGTATACGAGCATGTATGTGTGAACAGCATAAATAAAAAACAAAAGAGTTGGATAAATACCAAGTTAGTATTTACGTCCAGTATCTTCTAAAGACGAGATGGCATTTCCAAGAAAAGTACTCACTCCAACTACCATTTACATGGAAACTGTAAGAACTCTTTTATTTTCCCAAACATACTATATATTTAATATATTTACATTACGGATAAAAGGTAGGTATACTTTGAATTTGCTAAGCATGGTTTAAGAAGTCCTTTACATTTGCAAGCATTGTTTACAATATTTGTTTAACGGGTAAAGCTTAACAGATAGACCAAGGCTAAGCGAGAAAAGAAAAAAAACTCTTTAAAATGCAAAATATCCTTTTTGCGGCATTGGTAATCAGTTGTTTCTCACGATTTAAGGTTACTATATAGGGACTAGCTTTTAAACATATGACTGTCTATTATGTTTCCTGTAGCCCCCTTGTACCTGCAACGAAATGTATAATGAAACTATTTCTGCAACGGTTTATGTCAGTTAACGTAAACTAGATAGACAACAATCTTTCGTAAGAGAAGTCGTATAAAATAATGGGTAGAGAAAGCCATGTGGGTGTAACACATCAGCATTTTCTTGTAAATGCAGCGTTCGCTGTGGTCTATGATGCCCGTAAGAACATCGTTTGCTAATGAGTTATGCAATTCATTAGATACTCAGCATATTTGATTTTACCAAGGGTTGCAAGTTCTAATAAGCTCACCTTAAATTTTTTTAAAAAAATACAGTTCCGGAGTCTGGTTGGGACTCCGGTGCTGTATACTCTAACTTTGATTTACCTAAGTTTTTTACTTTGTTTGCTGTATGATTCCTGAATTGCTGTTTTCTTCTTTTTACACACCCGCACATATACACAAACATATAACACCAATGCCCAAGGCGCGACTCGAACCCACGATCCCCTGCGCTACTTTTAATGGTGAATGCCTAACGCGTTTACCTAGAAATCTGACGTGTCTTAAGTCTAAAAGAAAGACAATTACGACGATCTTTTACTTATTTATGTTTCACCCTAAAGTCTAGTGCATGGCTACTTCCTTTTGATGCTGCTTAGACTGTGAACATTTTAAACTCCCACAGTACACAACGTTTTAAGCAACATGGGCACAGAGAAGCAACGCCTGTTTGTAAAGGTTCTGAGGAGAATGAAAGCCACTTATATCTGTAAAGTCTGAAAGAAAAGGGACATTGTCCTTAATGTTTCCTTGTCAGTACTCGAAGAGAATGTTTAATGAACGGCGTTTTTACTTTTACCTCCACGCCTGTTTCCAAGAAAAATGTTCTGGAGGTATTGGAAAATAACGTGCAGACACTCAGTTCCTCAGAAACAGCTATTTATGTACGAAGAGAGACAACATTGTTTTCAAAGAGGTTTCATTCGACACGCACACGCAACACGTGCATGCGTGTTTATTTGTCAGGAGATTGTGATGCCAGATGCATCAAATTACGTTGACACTTGGGATTTCCATAAAGTCTACTCTAAATGGTTACTCCAGCTTGTCCCCTGTCCGGAAGCCAACCCAACCTTTACTTGGCGCTGAGAGGACACGAACCACTTTAAGTATGCATGACTGACAGAAGACATCCACTTTATGGGCATGCTCCATATCGAGACGAACTGTCAGTGAATCCCGCTTTTGTTTGCCACTAATTGGTGCTGAAACCGAAAGGGATACCTGTATGATTCATTGTAACTTAGCCATTTAGGCATTTAAGGATTTATCTGCTGGCATAATCTTCAGTGGTGCACGTACATAAATATTAACAAAGATAAGAGGAGAAAGGAATATAAATGGTAATAGACTTATTGAAATTTCTATTTCCGATATTCAAGGACTTTTTAACTGTATCTAGGATGTAATAAGACCTCACTCCTAAACTTAGAGAAACTTAGGATAACTTCTTTATAAGGAGTATGTTACATTTGACAGCCCTTCAAATTAATTCATGTCAAAATCAGCCTCTTGTCTCCGGTTTATTCAAACGTACAATACATTGTAAAATTGTGTTCAAAATATATAGGTTCCATAGCCATATTATTTATCTTCTACATCTATTAAGTGTGGAAGCATTCTGCTTGATTTGTGGAAAACTACAGTTAGTAGGGTATCAGGTCCATCATATTGCCCACTGGATGACGTATACAGTTCTCTTAACATAAGACCAAAGAACAAAATAATCAAGAATAAAAATTAATGCAAATCATTAAGGAAGATCTTTCTGTCGTTATGGTGCCCCCCTTTCAGTTCTGCTTAGGCAAATCTTTTCGCCTCGCACTATCCGGGACTAACTTCAACGAAGAATGGCTGTGTGGACCATCTGGCACGTCCCAATAAAGGATTTCCGAACAATGTACTTCTAAGTTTACATTGTTCTGTCTTTGTTACTTGTCTATACAGCTTGGAATTATCTGTATTAGATTAAGAAGAGATTTTGTGCTATCCTGAAGTATATTTATATGTACAAGTTCCTCGAGAAATATTAGCTGACCATTTTCCTCATTCGAGTACTGATGCTTCTTCCAGCGAATCGAGAGTGAGACATGAAGGCCTTGTCAGTGTATCTTAACAAGGTCCTTGCTTAATCGTTATTAGCTTCAAGCAAGCGAGAAGTGCAACTTCCTCAGCGATGAGGCTTACACAATTTGTGGCCTTCCAGATCGGATAAACTCTGACTTTGAAAGACTCCAGCAATACACCTCTTCCTCTCAGGGATAAATTCAATTATTCAACTTAACAATTTTATGTAAGTATTAGTATTTTTTAAAAAAAATATATAGGTACATATACTTGTTTAACTTGATTTAGTTGTTTTTTCACTCAAGCCATGTGTAGGACAGGAGTTGGACAGGTAGATTCAAACTGAAAAATTCAATGCCATATCCGCGATTTGAATCACGGATCTCCCGGTCTCTAGTCGGTTGCTCTACCACTGAGCTACCATGGTAACATACCGGCATAGCATTGAATTTCTCAACTGACTCGCATATTTCCGACTTAGAATGCTGTAAGCACTTTTAACTCCCAGGATACATTGTGTAGCTAACTATTATTTACAGCTGTTAATAGTTGGCTATACTAAGAATCCTGGGAGTTAAAGCATTGTAAGTCACCATTGGGGTTGTCATCTTAAAATAATTTGAGATCACCTTGCGGTTTACCGGGAAACATGCAATACAGTTGTGAAATTCAATGATATGCCGGCATGTTGCCATGGTAGCAACCGATTATAGACACTGGGAGATAAGTGGTTCAAATCCCGGCCATGGCATTGATTTCAGTCTGACTCTACCTGTTCGTTGTATAACTACCATTTTACTATAGTAAAATCAAATAAGTCAATCTTTAAAGGGAGCTTCAGGAAACTTGGAAATATTGATTTCAAGGATAAACAATCTTTGCACTTTACGTTGTGGAATCGGTCGTAAACATGTGTTGACAGTGCTGCACACTGAAAGGGATAACACAGCCTTTGTTGTGCCTTGCTCTGTGTTTAACACCGTTCAAGAGTGACGACTCGGTCTACCACACGTCTGTATGTGTGGGGCTACATAATCTCCCTGCAGATTAATATCTCCACCACCGCCGCCCTCCATAGGCTTATTGTGCAGGACAAACCATGCGAGAACTCCTACTGCTTGCTTCCCAGGAAACTTAAAATGCTTTATGGTCTGCTATATCATTAGCCTTCAGTATGAACCGGATGTATGGTAGATATTCCACAAAAATGGACGATCTTGAGTAAAAGAAACGGCACTTGTTTTGTTTGTTTACACTAACCTTCCCAGATGTCACTAGGAATCCAGAAAAAAAGAAAGATATGGATATACTAGTACAGAGATGAGTGTAAAAATCTCTCTCTTCCATAAATAACGCATTATTTCACTTTCCTAAGCATATTATATATTAAAATGCCTTGAAAAACATGAAGAACACACAGAGTTTGAAAGTTTGTGTTGTTCCGAAATTCACTTCTGTACTCGCTTCTGAAAATATTAGAAGGCAATCTTGAATCATAGAGTTATAGCTTCTTTCTCTTATCTTTACTTTCTCTAGCACGTATGTATATAGTAAGTAGGGAAGGTATTGTATTCTATCAAAAATTCTATACCAAGATTTCACCGGAAGCGTATTTTTTGAGGAACCTTAATTATAAAAACTTAAAAAAAATAGAAAAAGGTCCGTGTGAGAGACTGTGTAGGTGTAGGTGTGTGTATATATATATGTGTGTCTACGTGTCTGTGGATAACATAGCTTAAAAACGAAAAGTCGGTTGAATATCTAAATTAGTATTTCTGTTCAGTATCTTCCAAGGGTGGCACGAACATCTACAAGAAAATTCCTTACCCCAAAATAGCCTTTACATGAAACATTTTTCGAAATTTTAGATTTTCTAAATATGACTCTAATGATTTTGATTAACATTTGGTAATATTAAATATGTTTACATGGCCAAAAATTTACAGCCTAAACATTTTGGGGATAGTCCCTGAAGCTCTTTGCATCCTGAATGACTTTTGCATATCTGTAAACTGTAAGGGATACACGAAACATACTACACAAAAAAGTAGATCTTGTTAAAACACACAATTTAAGTCACATATATGTTTTTTTTCTCTCTTTTTGTAAACTATTTCCGAGATAATCGCTTTTATTACGTTCAATTTTAAAATAGTTAACACTTTTCTTAAATGGGAAATCCTCATCTATTTCATCTCTCTTTTGGTTTACTCCTGGCCATGAAAAGAGAACCGAATTTCAACGACAAACAGCGACAGCTTTTAAGAGATTAGTCAGATGTTTTAGCCTCGTGTACTCCCTTATTCCCCTCCTGCTTATAAGGAACTACGTATAATACAATTTCTGTTAATGTTTATGTTCATTACCATGGTGTAAAAGAAAATTCTTTTGTAAAAATGGTTTAGTACAGAATAACTAGAGAAAGCCATGTAAATGAAACGAATGAATAAGAGTCAAAGATGCTCTCAATGGATGGTGGCTACATTAGAAAGATATTCGTTACCTATTGGTATCAGATGTATGTTTCCTAATACGCTCCAATCTCTAGACTTTATGTCATAATATGTATTATATAATATATTAAATTCATACCACTTCATATTTCATGGATAATAAGGGTGGACATTGTATAAAATATTTTATATAGCACTTTAAACATGTTCTATTATACTATGATTTAAAATGTTGGCTCTATTTTACACGAACGGAACGCTTTTGAGGGAGTAGGAGTCTAGATAGCTCAAAATTGAAGTAGTGCAGCAAACGTGTGACGTCGAAACGGGAATCGATGCTTACACTAAAAGCAGACGATGCGTGTAATTTGAAATTAGAACAATACTCTGTTGTAAAATAAGCTTCCCTATATACGTACGTACCTTACATTTCACAGAATTGAAATGAACTTCGATACCCTCTTAATCCGTAGTAAACGATTAAGTTTCGCTAATGACTCTTTTAATGATTCTGTAACCTGTTCAAGAGAACCATTGAAGCTATTGCATAAATGTAATGTCCTGTATAATAAAACGCATCAACTCCCTTATATAGTATAAGCTTAGGTCGTTATTCAAAATTATGACTTTATAAAACACTCTCTCCTCATTCAATTTTTCGTTTCGTAACTTGATATAACGTAATAATAATTTACGTAATTGCTAATTCTTATAACGTCCATGCAGCTGTTATTTGGAGTGATAAATGCTCTAAATATCAAACACCATAAAACGCTCTGCAGGTTAACTTTAACTGTGATCCAGAACTGATTAACGTTACGTAAGATTACCTTATAACACTTAGCAATAGAATTGAAGAAAGTTCCGCAGTGTCAAAGAGCTGGAAAAACAAGAAATGCATGCTTCTAAACCAGGTTAAATGTAGAAGTTCTCCGAAATAACTTCTAAGCAGAAATATCATGGCAAGGATGTAATTTTACACCCATTAAATAAGCATGGAGTTAATTCAAACTATGCCAAGACGAAGATGGTTAAATGTGTGTACTAGATTTTCGTCGCATTCATGGCATTTTATTCAGATTGTATTTTATAAGGTTATTTCCGATTAAGTGCCAGCTTTAGATGATGTCTTTGAAAGCCGTTACCATAAGTGTAGATGAGGGTAGTCTGCTACATAACTATCAAATGGTTGAAAGTTTTTGAGACAGGCGTAGTATACGTGCTAATATTGTTCACATAAATGTTTAAGGCAACATTAACAGCATCCAAAATCCCAAAGGAACATTGCCAATTGTACACAAAAATTTGGTGAAAGACGAGCAAAGGCCCAACAAGTTTTTATCGAAAATTCAGTTCAGGTCACATCAAATTTAAGAACAATAAGTTTAATTAAAGCTATGGTAATTAATAGATTGTAGGATTTCTCCGATGAGGATATCTTCATGATGGAATCTGCAATGATATTGATACGAAAAACATGACAGAGAATATCATTCTTGAAGTGAATTACTTCATATTGCACGCTAGGTCTTTTGTTGACACAATGTGAACTTCACACAGACAATAAGAACCAGGGTTTCTGAGAACGTTAGCGGGGACAGTGGTGGCGATTTTGTATCAAGATAAAGGATACTAATTGTATATGAAGACATTGTTGCAACTAGTATAATTAAGTTACGATAATAGCATAGGAAGGATGTGTGACAAGTGCTTCTCCGTTACAAGGCCGACCTTCATTGCGTCTTTACCCGCTCGCCCAACCGCTGTGATTCTATAACTTTTTATATTTCTTTGGTCTTTGTTTCCCGGTAATTACGCTGTACTGCTATATGTGGTAACGAGATATTAGGTCCTGACTTCGTATCTGGCGGCAATTGTTAGTTTCTCCGTTTAATAATTTCAAGACGTATTATGTTCAACCTTTAATATTACATAGATCCCAATTCCTACATCATGGGTAAAGAGGAGGAAATTTATACATGCCGCCACACAAACCTTTCCTCGCAGGAATACATGTCATTAGGAGAATGAAGACAATACAGAAAAGTTTATTATAAATTATGACTAGCCTCTGGAAGTGACTGCAGTATGTGAATTGGCTATCTTCAGGGAGCCTTCAGCAGCACAACACTACCAAAATACGTTTAATACTTACTGTATTTTATAGTTTAAAATGTCTAGTGTTTCTCCAAGATCCAACAATGAATGCTTTACGATACTGAACAATGTTTTCATTTCAACTATGTGTTCAAATTAGAGAATAAATAACTATTTCATAGTACTGCAAAATGCAGAATTTTCTAAAAAATGTAAGATTTTCAGCAGCCATTCGAAATGGAAAGCGGACCCTCTTCACTACACTAAAACAAATTGACACGTGACCTCTAGTAAATATTACACGGTATAATATAGACCGAAACTTATATGGGTATCTATCCTTCATCAAGATCATGATCTCTCATTTATATGCTAAGTTGTCAGGAACAGCTCTTTCCTTTGATTAAACAGGAGTTAAAAGAATAATTCCGAATTATCTTCTGAATTAAAACTCCAACATTCCTTCAGAGAAGACTAAAAATAAACACATTCCCTATACCACATTACAGGTAATAAACTCAACTACAAGTCTTTCCCCAGAATGAGTGGGGATAAATCATACACGCCCATGTTTTAGAGGCAATTATAATAATTAGGTACATATTGAAGTAAAAGGCGAAAAAATTAACAAGATTAGGCTAATGATATCTGCTGCCTTCCGCATTGTTGATGACGCTCCAGCTACTAGGACGACTGTTATAAATACTAATTGTTGTTGCTAAATTATTATTATTATTACTACTACTATCATTGCCACCTATTGAATGAGATAAATAAATCTTCAACTATGCCTTATTTTCGGATTTCTTTCTGTAATGGACAATGTTCCTCAGTCATGTTCTGAAACCTGAAATCAAGCTCTGCTATCACTTAATTCGTGCCATTTATTTATTATTATTACTATTATTATATCAACTAGTTTATTTCGCAACAATGTGTTCATGGTATCTCCGAGTGGTTATTCTAAATATCTTCGTTTTCAATTTTTAAACGATGTTCTTAGCATTTGGTATTCGTCATAGAAATAGCAAGTGAATGTCCTTTCCTTTGATAGCATGACTCAGCCGTCTGGGAGCAGCGACAGAGGACAGAAGGAAGGACCACCTTTTGCCCCCTGACCCTGGATAGTGCGCTGCTTACGAAGATGAAGGTGCGGTAAATGTCTGCATAGAAACAAAGAGTTTGGTGATGTCGCGGTTTGTATAGGAAAATTGCCTACTCGTTTTCGTCCCTAAAAGGAAGTGAGCTTTTGTTGTCTGCTTGCATGTATCTTTGGAAGGCACGAGTAGCTGGGTCTGTTAGGCGTGTTAAGGCAATTTGAATGCCGCATAACGACTCCAGCATGCAGAGATCTAAGGAATGGACATAGGCGGGTGTATTTAACTTCTTTTGAATTACAACATCTTACCTTACCAAGAAAGTTCAATTTCATTCCTGCGTGTATAATGCAAACGATGGACATACAGCTTCTGTACACAATGAACGTCTTCAGTTTCTATTATTTTGTATTATTTATATTCTGATAAACGATTTAAGCATTTGCATATTCAACGTATCCAGACGTGAATCGTATAACCGTTTGTTTGAGAATTTTAATTCATTTGATTGCAGAGTAGTAATACTATCAGTGGGTTATTAGCTGGTTTAGTGGCCTAAACTCTACAGTAAGGATGTTCATTAAAATCATTTTTTCACGAGTAAGTCACACATTCTATACATATAATAAACGGCACATTAACCCACATTTTAAACCTACTTTAATAATCTGAAATGCAGTATTGAAGAAACAATTTCATTCTGTTATCAAGCAGCTTTTTCTAAAATGCAACCTCACGATATCATGATCGCGAAATAAGCGCTTTCCTTAGTTTCTTCTGAATTATCTTACAGACATGGTTAGAAATCAAATCCTCTATTTTATAAAATATACTGAACACATTCTCTCTTGTGTAACTAGTATTCACGAATTCAGAAATAAATCGTGGTGAGGCTACACATGATCACCTATATAAATTCTGCAGAAAACATGTGATTGTTTATTAGTTCGTGAATCGGAAGAATTTCAAGCGGGCCGATACACATAAGGTAATGCAATAAATGTTCATATTCAGTGTCCAAAACCATTTGAGTTTCTAATATGTCTGTAGTTCCAGCTTTATTATGGACTTCCTTTTGAGCAACTTGACTGCTAAAGAGCTTTCAAAATTAACAAAAGACAACAGGTGATAACAGAAAGAAGCTGCACGCTTCCTCATTCTGAAATATAATATGAAATCATTGCATACATAATTGCTTGTTTGTTACTGGAGAACTTTTTTGTCCTAAAACTTCAACTGAGAACGTTAATATGGAAGCACAAAACAGAAATAGGTATATAAACAGCAGACAATTTTGGGGGTGGGGTTAATTTACAAAGTGCCGTTTAATTAGTATGGCTTTTGACTTTTGAGTGAAACATTGATGTTTTTCTGTTTTAACTTTAGTTTATCTACCGCAGGTTTTTCACATGCGTATTCACTCTCCCTTCCATACCCTAATTACACTCCCGCCTGGGACCTCGGATGACAGCTTGTTTTGCTATGTGTAATATCCGAAATTTGCGATGGTGGCTTACTTTGTATTCATTAAACCTAGGTTTCTTCTCTTCATGTAAAAGAAACAGATACGCTTAAAGTATAAAGTGTAATGTTTATCGTACCATTCTGAGATAAGCAGCGCATATTGTATGGGTCTAAGACAGTTTTATGAGAATGTAGTAAACATTAGAAATTATACGCTACTCTAGAGAGTGATATCAGTTGAAGTAAAAACTTGTTAGACAAGTAGCCTTTTATAAACATGAACGATCTAAAGTCATGCTTTTAGATCAGCTATAATCTATGATCAGCGTTTGAAAAGAATTCACAGAGGAGGATATTAAATGAACTATATGTTATCTTTTAATAGTAACTGTAGATGATGATACTTACGATTTATTAGCAAATAATATGTTGCATATTATCGCATAGAAAGATGCGTTTGAAAAAGTAAAGCTCGAGTTTTATGACGACTAAAATGAACAACTTACGTTCTTAGACAATTTACAAAGTCCAAGAATGTTTTTGCAATAAAGATGTCATAAATGCAAAATGAAGTTTTCGATAGAACGTCGATACGAATCGAAAATACATTTTCGAGATGAAGAGCCGGAAAAGAAGATGCATAATCGCTATTTATAGGCCTGAGCGTCTTTCTCACGAATATCTATAGGTGGATTGTCGGCAGCATTTTTACGAGCTAAGCTTGAATGGGACAAAGCGTGAGATAAAGACGGCATGATGGAACGCGGTGCCATAGATATTCATAACCTGGCGCACTGGACGTGATGGACACCTAGATTGTGGTGAAATTTGTCTTAGCACCAGCCTTCTTAGTAACTTGAGATCGGCCCCAAGCATTGCTTTCAGTGGATACAGATTGAGTTAGTTACTTGTTACTAGCAACTGCTACGAATGTACAATATACCCTAACTTTGTTTCATGATTTTGCATTCACAAATAAAAACTATGCAAAGGTTATTTAGGTCAGAGGCGCCTCGTAATAGCGAGCTTACGTAACTCTGCTTGTTGCCGCACACGTAATTAAAATACATAGTTATATAAACATGTGTATTGGGATTCCAAGCTTTATGCCAGAAATGTACTGGAATGAAATAGTCCTTATGGACCCCCAGAGAAGATACCGGATAATGTCTCTTGGCCACGAAAAGTTCACGTCTAACGAAGAGGTCATCTCCCAAACAGAAGCCTATTTTGAGAACCTTCCGAAATCCTACTTTTTGGAAGGCTTAAAACAATTGGAGAAACGCTGGAAAAAGTGTATCGAGCTAAAAGGAGATTATGTTGGAAAATAAAAACAAATCTACCAAAAATATTTTTTCTATATTTTCCTAAGGACTGATTGAACGCTCCTCGTAACAGTATAACATTTCCCTACGTGAGAGATAAGTAAGGAAATAATGCTTTCTTAGAAATCGATACTGCATATTGTTCCAACCTGTATAGAAATTGCAATTGTGAGCGACATAATCTGTTTGAATGAAGAGTAAGACCTACGATGACGCAAACACATAAATGTTAAGCTGGTAGCTTTGAAAATTGAATTAGGTGTGCTAGAAACATGTAGATTATGAATAATATTTTACGGAGTGATTCAAGAGAAATAAACATGTGCTACCTAAATGTTAGTTTGTAATTTATATGTTTATATTACTTTTATGCTTAAGTCTGAAACATATTTATATATTCTTATACGTAATGTAAGCAATAGCTGCTGAAATCAGTTTTCCATACACTATTTTTAATTTCCCAGCGAGTAAATTTTGATAGAGTATGAAATGAAAAGAAGAGGAATAGAAGCATGGATAGCAGAAGGAAATCCAGGCAATGTTAAAAAGAATAAGCATTAATTAGATGAAGATCACTTGGCCATTATTAGTCTGTAGTGTTGCCAAAAGAAAGATAGGTGGGTTGAAAATGGGCAATACCACTGTCCTCCGATACTCCTTAAATAACCATGAAGGTAAACACTTCAATGTTACAATTACATTCATTACTACATAAGATAGCAGCAGGCTTTGCCCGCATATTAAGGAACCTCAGAGCCTCAGGCATTACCATCTGGTTTCTTACGCAATTAAAAGGCTGTATTGCATGTCTACATCCCTTGTCTCATATAAAAATGAATTTTAAAAGCTGGTGCGCTACTGTTTCCCGGCTTCTCTTATTCGCATGGAAATTAATATTCACCCTTTGACAGTCACAGGTGGGTGACAAGTTGTGACGCCTGGGATAATAATATTCTAGACGCACACGCCGTCACCTCCCTGCACTTCCTGCCAGGCGCACAAGCATTTCCGCCTCTTGTGGCACCAACCGTAACTTCACTCCTACCCTGTGTCAAGAATTCTGTGACTTCCCTCCTTATATGTGTTTGAATCGGTAGACGTCGAAATTCATTAAACCAAATAAAGCGAAAGTGATCATACTTCACTAACTACTGGCGTTAAACGTTAACTATTAGATTTGAAGATTTGCTGTAAGATATGCGGTTCACTTTACCGCCATTATTTTACCATACACCACGATTAAGTCCATGAGATACATTTTATACATAATAAAATATGTTATCCCTTTGTCTCCTTACTCCCCTTAGGCCATTCAACAATATATTTCTAAGCTTCTCAGTTACCTGTAGAGGTCATCGTAGACAAAAGCAACCAAATGCAGTGAACTCTCGCGTACACCAGAAAAGGTTCCTCTTTTTTTATTCCGTGAGATTCCTTGAACAGCTTGAGGTTTTTGAGACCATTACTATGTGTTGCTGGTACCAATATCACTACGAACGTGCTCAGATAACTTAAAGAGGGCAATCTGGGTTGCACAAAACAGTGGCCGGAGATGAGGGACATCGTTGTGCATGGAGTTTATTCTGATACTTCAAACTAGAGGGCAAGAATAAACATAGGAATTCAATTGATCTCTTAGAATATATTGTGTGCGACATGAACATATGGGTGCGTGCGTCCAGAAGCTTCTAAAATAATGTCTGGGTGATATCATCAGGAGCTCGCGAATTTGTTCGCCCTGGCCAGCATAACTGTCCTGTGGATTCTTTTCGGAGATTTCCCAGGTGAAGGTTGGGTAGATTTCTTTCATCCCTTGAATTTCCTGTCCCTCCAGCCGTTTCCGTTGTCATTGCGTTCTTCCTTCAACCCGTTATCTTTAAGGTTTGGAAGTGTCGGCGATGGTGCTCTATGTGGCGTGGCAGGGAAAAAGGATGCTCAAGTAACTATCTCCATCCACCGACTTGTGCTAGTTGCCGGGAAGAGGACCGCCCCTTCCGGGGATGTTAGACCCTATGTGGGTGCGATTCAAGATTTGCCTGTCCGACTGTCAGAATGCTTCAATATGCTGTGCCTTCTCTCCTCATTCCGGCCACCCGATGCATTCTCTCACCTCATTCGTCCATCTCGGTGGCACCCCCTCGTGGGGCAAAGGTACAATAACCACCTAGGATCGGTGCCAAGTTCCCTCCGTCCGTATCTTATTTCTATACCCGGTTGATACAGTATAAACATAAAAATCTAATGTGCTCCATTCACATTACTTTCTCCACATCTCTGCAACAACTTATTTTTAAAAAACTTATGCCTCTATTTTCTTCATGTTAATCAAGAAAAAATAGTAGGAATAGTCTTATTACTTGCTTCCTTGTAAGTAGAAGCGAAATAAGGGAGTGCCATATTTTAAAGTGATAGTCAAAAGCTGGTTGCTATGTGACAGAAGTTCCTTTGTTTGTATGGACACAAGTTGAAAAATTCCTGTATGAGAAAAGTACAAGTTTTTCAAATCTGAAACAAAAAACAAGGAATATCTTTAAAAAAAAAAAAAAAAAAAAAAAAAAAGATCAACTCCATGAAAAAATGTATATAACATAAATTGTGTGTTTTAATGTGCTCTACATTTCTTGTTTAGTACGTTTTTGTCTATCTCTTACGGTTTATCAGTTACACAAAATTCCGTAAAATTCATCCAGAATAAAGTAGTCTTCAGCGCCTATTATCAGAAAATTCAAGAGAAACATATTATTTGTCAGGTATGTATTTTTAATATACGATATTTTAATCAAAATCGTTTGAGCCATTTTTTAGAAAATCAAAATTTTCGAAAATTTTTCCATGTAAAGGGTAGTTGGGGGTGGGGGATTTTCTTGAAAATCTTCGTGTCACATCCTTGGAAGATACCAAACTTAAATACCAAGTTTGGTTTTTAACGGATTTTTTGTTTTTGAGCTATGCTGTCCACAGACACAGACAGACGGACAGACAGACAGACACACACACACACACACACACACACGGACCTTTTTGTAAAAATGCTTTTTTTGTATTCAGGGGGTCCTAAAACATGTATTTCCGGTGAAATCTCGGTATCGAATTTTTGGGTGGAATACAATACTTCCTCTATACACTATGTACATAGTAAAGAAAGTAAAAATGCATAGGATATACTGGTTCATATGTAGTAAACGCGGGGTTTAAACACTGTAAAAGAAACTACACAAGATAAAATTAATACTCGAGTGGAAATCTAGGAACTCGGTTGAAAAGTAGATGGGCGTAGAAAAACTTGGAAAGACCACACCGTTTTAGTGCGTTGTATTGGGATTGGAAGTTTGTGTGCGTGAAATAATACTTTGTGAAAGTTACAGACAAGTTATAGCACTGCAATTTCGACTCATCGATGAAGAATCAAAACTGAATAAAGCATAGCATTGCATTTGTTTGTGAAATCCACAGACATAGTTTAGGACCGTCAATACTCTCAACTACACAACGCCAATATTAAGCCTCTCGTTCGTGTGCCATACTTCTTTCAGATTTAAAGACATATTAGTTTGTAATTTCTGTTACCATTCTCAGGCAATACAGCTATGTTATAGGAAGCCAAATGAAAATATACACTTTTTGGTAAAAGGGGCGATGTCTCTTTGCATGACTATAATCTGCGTACAGACTAGATATGAATTATTCCTTAATATGAATGATTTATCTAGTCCATAGTAGTAACGGTAATAACAAAACAAATGCTTGAAGCTAAAACGAAAACTTTGTCTGCAAACGTCAGCTGTGCAAGGGACTGCAAGAAGAACCCCTAGTGGTGCGTCTGCGGACTGCTGGAAGTGATACACGACTTCAAAACCCATAGCTATAAATAACAGTATCTCTGGGAACACAGGCCGGGTTGCTGGCCATATTCGTTAATGGCAATAAAAAGGGTAACAAGGTTTGCTTTTCTTTTTTGCCATGTCCAGCCAGAAAAATAAGAGTGGCCAGTTCGCTCTGTAAAAACTAGACCTGGTCCAGTGGGCTGTAGATACACAGTGCTGCTTCTTTCCAAGGAACTTGTGTGCCCACGCCAGTTCGGCATATTACATCGCATCGCGTATTCTGAGGACTGATGAATACAAGCTCTTCACGTTCAACCAAGGTTGCTGAACCGGGAAATGTTCAGACTTTTGATACTAGAACTGCAAGGTGTCTCCATTTGAGACCCTTGAAACGTGTTCCTCAGGGACCTCAAATGTCAAATGGGACGTCAGTAATCGTGTAAAGAAAATTGGAGTAACGCTAAAACACTCTCATACGAGGGGCGTTAAAAACTCTTTAGAAAAATATAGAAAAACAAATTATTTCCTTTAGATTTTTTTTTTAATTTTTCAGCATAATTTCATTTTAGCTCGATACACTTTACCCAGCGTTTCTCTAACTGATTTAAGACTTCCAAAAATTAGGATTTCGGAAAGCTCTCAAAATAGACATCTATTTGAGAGATCGTTTTCCGCCGACCCATGTCTTCAAGCTTGGAAATAAAAAAGGTCACTGGGGGCCAAATCTGGTGAATGCAGTGGATGATGATTCGAACCTTAGTTCTACAATTTTCGCCATCGAAACTGCGCAGATGTGCACTCTTACATTGTCTTGATTGAACAGAATATTATTATTTTTTTTTTTTTTTTTTTTTTGCCAGATGAAAACGTTTTTTCCGTTCGACAGGTACAATAACGATGCACAGTACTCTCCATTCTGCAATTGATCAATGTAGATGACTTTTATGTATCGACACAGCAATTTGTCAGGATTGTGAAGGAAGAGTGTCAAGCCAACGATTGCGTTTATTCTCCATTGAGAGCAAACGCGGCACCCATCTTGCAAAGAGAATGCTGCTGGATCATAATACAGAAGTTTTAAGAGGCTACTGACATGGTGGAAATGATAGGAAGTATAAGAGATGAATGAATTGGCACCTCATCATACCAAACTTAAGTCATTTCCTTCTACTGGAATGGACCACTGTGTAGCTGAAGATTGCATAAGAAAGTAAGCCAATTACTGGCACGCCAAAAGAGTTCCTTGTTACTACCACCAAATACATAAACTCATTAATTGCACAATTAATCATATTCTAAGTCCTTCAAATTACACCATTTTTTTCTGCAACTTTCTTAAATATCACAGCCCAAGGAATGATCAAATACTCCCACAAAAACGTCATTATGATTTATTTTTTCTGGCGTATAAAACTAAAAAAAATACTTGAGAGTTTTAACATGTGTAGAATTAGCAAAGCTGTAAATATAGTTGTGTAACTGGAAAGACTGGCTCTGTTGATACCCACACATGTTTCTCTCTCTCTCTCTCTTTTTTTTTTTTTTTAGGAATGCCAAATGTCTAGACATTTATTTACCTTCAAAATGGCTTGTGTGACACGTTATATATACTCTGAAGGCGTAGTGTTAAAAATGGAATAAGTATAATATTTTTTACTGATTAAAAATTAATTGTATAGGCACATGTCAATAGCCTTAGCGTTCATTTATTAGCGTTCTCATATTAAAATACAATTATACATTTATAAGCAGAGATCCCTTTGTCAATCTCTCTCTTTCTCACTCTCAAATTTATTTTACGTCGCTTTAACTTCGCGACGATCGGTAAGATTCCTGTTGACGGTATATGCTGGACAGTAGCCTTTCAAGACTAATCCCGTACCATAGCATGTTCGTTCCCTGCTAAGCAAATGGTGATAGATTGCTACATTCCGACTCCTTTAGCATCTGTAGTCAGCCGGCGCATATAGCCAGACATCAAGACCTCTTCTAGCTGCCTCCATCATCTGAACTAGGCCTTCGAGGCCACATCCCCACAACCATATTACTTTGCTCTGCGACATGCAAATGACGCAGGCTATCTGCTTTAACTAACTGTGGATAGATGGCAGCGCGATCGCTATTACTGTCTGTTCTTAGTTTTACTACTGTTTCAGACTGAAGGTGGAACTTTGGGTCGTGATATTAATTATCCAATCCGGTAATTACTTGGTGACTGAGGAGAAGCCATAAAAAACCTTAGCTAGATTTGGTCGGCTTACGGAACTTGAACCTGGAACCTCTCGAATGTGGGAAACGGAAATGGAGTTTTATTTATGGACGCTCTTTATCTATTGTGGTTTTCAGAGTCCCATTCTATACTGGGCGTGAAAGATCACTTAATTTTGCTCAGAGGCCTCTTTAACAGGCTTAAGGCTCTCTTACGTGCCGTAAATCTATGACACAGGACCAACGTCTGTATTTTCCTTCCGAAGGAAACTATAGACATTTCCGCTTGAGTCTTCAGAGGTTTTCCAAATCTCTATTCTGTCTGAAAAGCTAATAAATAGTTGCATTAAGTGTACAAAAACTCTGAACACCAAGATACTAAGCTTCGTAACGTTTGGATTAATGTTTGCTTACGTTCTTTAAGTAACATTTGAAAATGACACTTAACTTTACAATCCAATTCCTAGTGCGCCGCCTTCCGTAGTTGTTACCATACTAACCTGTAGTACTCAAGGTCGGGGTTCAAACCTTGTGGGGAGCGATGGGTTTTTATCGGGCGTGAACATTCTTAGTAGAGCCGTTGGTCCCGTGTCGCACTTAAAGGAACTTCAAGTCTGATAAACAGGCCTCTAAGCAAAATTATGCGGTCTTTCACGTCAAATATAGAATGGGACGCTGAGAACAACAGTAGTTAAAGGCGTCCATAAATGAAACTACATTATTTTGTCTTAGTGCGGATTTCTCAGGAAAAATTACAACACGAATACGCTGAATGTATTTCGAAACTGAATGACGCATAGAGGCGAAAATACTTTACTCATAATGTACGGATTGAGGTTAGCCGCTCCCAATACTTCCGTAAATCACTTTCTTTTATATACCATCGCTTTTAGAGTCCTTTTCGATGTGAGTGATAGCAATAATAATTGCCAAAAGTTATTTTAAGATGACAATAAGGTGTTCATTATATGATTGCGTCATTGCGTCGTCTTAAAGGAGCCTGAAAGCTCCAATGAGTAGGGTTCCAAAATGTACTGTTATCAACCATAATATCTGTGGATATCTGTGGATAAAGGTAAATTAAATCTTAACTTATTTTAATACAAAAGCTCTCTGATCGTGTTCTTCGACGACTTACCTAAGAATTTTCTGCTTGTGTAATTGTTCAACCACAACACTAGAAGAGTAAAATCAACAGAAGAGTATGCTCAATTATGCAACGCTAAATACTTTGGAGTACAAACGTGAAGCACTCAGACTTCCTTCTTGGACTCTTAAGGATAAGTTATACGCAAGCAGAAGAGAACACTTAAAACAGAATTTGGTAAGGTAAATACCACAGTGGTTTACGACACCGATAAGTAACTCTGTTTGGTTGCTTGGGTTCATTACTGTCTTCGAACGTGGTAACATCTCCTGAAGGAGAAAACACAGTTTGTATGGTAAAAGTGGAAAGGACAAAGACTTCACCTGTCTCATATTTCTTTGCTTTGGTATCATTAATATTTGAATAGGCTAGGTTATTAAGAAAAGCTTTAATTTTTACAGTTTATCAAGATTTCTAGTTCACAAATTTAGGAAACATTTAATAGTAAGTCGCATAGAGTGATTGAGATTTCCTAATTTTAGTCCAACGATTCGTATGAAAGAAATGTAACAGTGAAGGTAACAAGATATGGGTGAAGATGTACACTTATACAATTTCTAAGGCAAATAATCTTCGTTTAACACATATACATGAAGCGTTTCGAATAACACAGCATTCAGATGCCTGGTGTCATCAATCTTTTGCATCACCGTAACTATTTCTGGCGCTGTACACATTGATTCACAATCTAAATCACGTCGCTGAGATTCATTACTAATGCATAAAGTTTATAACATGCTTAATACCTACTTAAAGGAGCCGGTGGCTTTAAAGTTTATTATTATTATTATTATTATTATTTAGCAACAACGTGGTATTTTTACAACCACATGAGACAAAGCTGGATATATAAATAAATACATACATAAATCTGCTTAATTTAAATTAGCGTCATGAAAATTTTGCTTAATGATTTGCGCTGTTTCTGAATGTAAGTATGGCTCTCAAATTTTTGGTATTTTTTCTATGTTCTAATGCGTCATTTTGAAAATATGGCTTAAATCTCTAAATCTACTTTGGTCACATGCAATTTCATTGTAATATGTATATATATATATATGTATATATATATTATATATGTATATATATGTATTATATATATACATATATATAATACATATATATATGTATTATTATTATTATCATAATTATTATTATTATCAATTTAAAGATCCCATGTGTTCCACACAATAGAATTCAATTCGAATACTTTTTAGCTTTTATAATGCGCTTCTTTCGTTTAAAGCGCGCGCGCGCTCGCACACACACACACACACACATACACACACACATACTTTAAAATGCTGGATAGCCAGACTAAAAAATTCAATGACAGCCGGAATTTCAACCTCGGTCTTCGCCTGGTTGCTCTAACTACTGAGCTACCATGGTCCATGGCAGCATGTTGGCAGGGTATTAAATTCATCTGACTCGTACTTTTCCCGGTAAACTACAAGGCTATCTCAAATTATTTTGAGATGACATACCCTAATGGGACTTAAATGTCCTAAGTACTTTAAGCCCGGGCTTCATAATTTCACCATCTAGGCCAATCAATGGTAATTGTCTGGGACTTGTAAATCGCCATTGAAGTATATCTCAAAATAATTTCAGATCTTCTTGTGGTTTCCGGGAAAAAATACAAGGCAGTGGAGGGAATTTAATGGTGGGCAACATATTGCCATGGTAACTCAATACTTAGAACAACCAAACGGAGACCAGATGATCCGTGTCCAAATCCCAGCTATTTGATTGAGTTTTACAGTCTGACTATCTTTTTTACCATTGCATTGCTCACAGCTTATGTGGAAAAACAATTACCATTAAAATGCTGATTTTATTCAGTTTCTTCCTATATGTGAAATACTGGATCCTGAATATTTTCAACTTGTTCCTCATAAACACCTTTTTGCTTGAGTTAAGGCGTGGTGAATTGCTAATTGAAAGTAATAAATTCAAGGATCACAGTGTTGTGGGTCTATAACAAGTGAAAGTGCGTTATACTTAATGGAAACAGCAAAATGTTGAATAGGAATTAGGATTTGTAAGTTGTAGCCGCAATAAATATTAAATATCATAACACCAGGAGTGTGTAGCGCCGTGGTTACCAGGCGACACGCGATTATACTTTCTTTTTTTCGCTACCCTAGAAGAATCGCGAAAGAGATAGAGGTACCAAGGTCAGCCGGTGCTGCTACCCACTTCAAGGCGTGGTCATATGTGTGCACACATACAATATAACGGGATATCCGCCCTAGGCTAGTGTTCACCCGAATATCTTGCATTGTACAGTTTCATTCCTTACCGACAACTTGACGGAGCACTTGCCAGAGCGCTGCAGTCTGGCAACGTGCTCGAAGCCAATGAAGCGCGCTCGCTTCAAATGACTGATGGAGCTAATAAGAGCTTATTGATGCTTCGTGCTAATAATTTACGATCTATGCTATGTTTCAATATCAACAGAAACATAAAGCTTTCATAGTTGCATTTTTCAAAATTATTGTTCCAAATTATGAATATAGATAATTAGATAACTACAATTAACATATATGTTTATACCGACGTCCCTAACATTCATTTTAAACGAATGCTGCATGTCTAGCTTAAATGCCTGCAGTAAGAAGGTAAAGCATTTTGGTGATTCTCTTTACTTTTACAAATACTAGGCTTTCTTTACTCATTTGTTTATGTTTATATAACTTTTCTGTAGCGTCAACCGAAATGTAATCATTTGTGAAAACGGTTTTTAATTTATCATCGGCAACCATTTAACATTCCTATCAGATCTGCTGTGACCTGGGTTTAACGCTATACGGGACAAGTATTCCCTTTTTATCTGCGTGGATTTTGGCTGCTCTTAAACGAAGTGCAATTGGTAAGGATGGATGATGCTTAAATTAGTTAGATATCCACAAAGATGCCAGCTATTCTTTTCGGCTAGGGTTTGCAGAAGGAGGAAGGGTGCTGTTTGATGTAGGGACCGGTCTTTCCCCCTCTTTCCCACCTGCTGGCCGAAAAGAATGAGAATTCACTATATCCGCTGTTTTCAAAAGATGAGAAAATATCAGGAGAATCGACAGACAACCAATGGACCTTAGTTTTGAAGACAAACACTTAATTCCTGCGTGTTTCTTTGAAGGTCTATTTCACATAACGCTGAAAATTTACTTTCCTTCTCCCGTCTTAAAAACTTTGCATAGCATTTTAAACATAAAAGTAAGCGAGTACTCGCAGTGAACCTTAGATTACTTTGATGAGACTGTTGGGAGGCGTTTGCTGATGATGCCATCTTCAAAGAACTTTCTCAATCTTTTGACAGGGCATGGATATTGGGATAGGAATCACCATGTATGAACCTTACATGTTCTGTAACCACACGAAGGTGTTTTCAGAGTCACAAGCCCTTGACTTTAATTTCTTGTGACCATATTAAATAATTATTTTTGTTTAATTATCAAAATAGTTATCCTGCAAAGTTATTTGGTTACAGAATATGCAATTTAAATATCATTTCCAGGATAGTTTCAAGTTCTTCAATATAAAAGTTAAGTCAGAAATATACCAGACATATAATTATGTTACTAAGTATGGAAGTCGAATCAGAAGTCGGCTTTTCATGATAATTGTGGTTTTGAATGTTAGATTTTTCACTACAGCGATACAGTAATTCACTGGACCTGACACACTGAGTTTACTTAATGATGGATGAAACATTTCATTTATCTATCTCCACTACAAACTTCCACGTTTTTGCTTTCTCACTTCATACGTAATACATAGGTAGAAAATGCATTGCATTCTAGCCAAAAGATCGATATCGAGATTTCACCAAAAATATATGTTTTGAATCCAAAAAAAGAGTATTTTAGAAAAAGGTCCGTGTGTTTATGTGTGTGTGTTGTCATGTAAATATATATATTTTAATATGTAGAATTTTGTCCACGTACCCGTGAAAAGCATAAACAAACAAAAATAGGTTATATAGCGATTTCCAAGGATGCGACACGAAGATTTTCAGCTAAATCCCCCACCCCAACCACCCCCTACATGGAACAATTTTGGTTTTCTCAAAAATAGCTGAAATGGTTTGGACTAAAATTCTATATATTAAATATATTTTCATGATAAATAAAATGTATATCCTGAATTTCTTGGGAATAGCCTCTGAATTTTCTTCATTCGGGATGACTTTTGCATAATTGATAAACCGTAATAGATAGGCAAAACTAACTATATAAAAACCTAGATCTTGTTAAAACATACAGTTTATATCATATACCTTCTTTTTTCTCAAGAGTTTGCCCTTTCCGAGATATTTCTTGTTATTGGTTTCAGTTTTTAAAAACTCAAAACCTCTCTGAAATGTACTGGTTTCATATTTCTTTTATTTTACTCCTGGTCATACAAAAGAGAACAGAATTTAAATTGTAACAAGTAGCGACCAGCTTTTAAAAAATTTGACTATCGCTTTAGCTAATGTATCCCCTTATTTCCCTTCTGCTTACAAGGAAGCAGGAAGTAAGACAGTTCTGCTAATGTTTACCTCGGTTAGCATGAAGAACAAGCAGGGGAAGTCATGTGAATGGATCACGTCAGATTTTTTTCAGTAGTAATGTATAGAAGCAACTCTTTTCGCCTGTATATCTTTGCTAACGGTTCATAATTGCACGTAGGTGTATAAAATGAAGGTTTAGTAACGTAACATTCCCCGACGCCCGAGAGGAGTGCTGCGGCATCTTAATTGCTTTCTATTGTTAAGATTCCAGCCTGCCTAGCTATGTTAGATTTGATAAGTACGTGAAATATAGTTAGTTAAAGGTAACTTACTCCTTGTTTTACATCCATAAATCTACAAGTAATTTAGGCGTAACCTGTATCCTACCTAGCTAAAATCTAAACCCACTTTTCAACTAAACTGGATCAGTATCTTCTGCCCCGACACCTCGGTGTCCTTTCTGCTGTGGCGTAGGCGAAATGTTGAAGGCGAGCGAAAGTTGCTCCATTTTTAAGGTGCCACAAATCAGGCACATAGAATTATTTAAGACTTTCATTTGCTAACTAATGAATAAAACCACCTATATAATCCTTTAAGTGCCCGCCTGGGTAGTGTGGTGGTAGCGTGTCTACCTTATGTTCAACAGGTCGTGAGTTCGAATCTCCCATAAGGCAAGTTACTCGAATAAGGTTTTTTCCGGGGTTTTCCCTTAACCTGAGAAGACGAATGTCGAGTAACTTTAAACTCCAAAGACCCTGAGATCATTTGAGCATCATTTCACGAATTTCATTCATCGTCCAATATGACCAACTTTTTAACCATCTTAGTAATAGCATTACATGGTGTAATATACTTCATAAATATGTCCACTTATTTATTTTGTGAGAGAAGAAATTTAAAAAAAGTGCTTAAAATGTATTAAAAAGTCTTTAGGTGTGCGGGAAAGTAAAGGGACGACAAATAAAATCATATTAAATAACAACAATATCGATACCGTTCAAGAATTTATATATTTGGGTAGCGTAATTAATAAGAACTGTGGAGCTTTATAGGATGTTAAAAAACCGAACCGAACAAAGAAAGCAAATGCGTATTCGTCCAGTTATACCCAATCTGAAGATCTTATGTCATGTTTAGACATATTAAAATTAAGTATTTAAATGTACTGTGATATCAGTTTTAAGCAGATGGCTGTAAAACATGGAAAACAAGTAAAACCATATAAAATAAAATGCAAACATTTGTTAACATATTTCTACAAAGAAAACTTTGAAAATTAGATGGCAAGGTGTATCTCAAACTCACAACTAGGAAGATGATAATCCGAAAAGAAATTAGAATAGAAATTAAAAGACGAAATTGGGATTGATTAGCGCATACACAAAGAAAACAAAATGGGACAGTATAAAGAGTGGCTTTGGACTAGAATCCTCAGAGTAGTAGATCAAGAGGAAGGCCAAAGAGTACATAGAAGCGAACAGTTCTTGAAGAAATTGCTAAATGGGGTAAAGTGAAGGGGTTGGCTAAGTCCGATGGAAACAATTTGTGAATTCCCAGTGCTCCTCATGAGGAGACACAAAAGATTGATTGATCGATTGATTACTTGATGTCTGAGCTTTACCAAATTATTTATTTTGTGAGAGAAGAAAAAATATACTCAACTACATTAAACATTTCAGGCGTGGGGAAAGTAAAGGGGGGTCTAATTTAATTTAATCACATTTTGTCACGTAAAAGCTCAGTGGCTGTGTCATCTCAAAAGAAGAGCGCTGAACAAATCGGAGAGCACGAATTTTCGTAATTTGTACAGGTCATTGTTTTTCGGCATCTTCAGAAAACCAATTTGCATTCCTTAGCAAATGGCCGTGAAGACCCCAAGCGACATCACGTGTTTAATCTGAATAAAACAATCTATTAACCTTTGGTAACACAATAGAATTGCTCTAAGAATAGGAAAACAGTACCTACTTCTTGTGGCATTATCACCCGTTATGTTTCACTTGGTGCAAATGAGAGATAATCATTGCAGCACTGTTATTTATTTTACTTCATCTGTCAACATGCAAACCAGAAATTCCTAATTACGAAACGTGAAGACAGATAGCAATATGTACAGCTGTGAACCAGAACATCTGTACTTTACAGAATTGCATAACACCAGAAGAAACCAGTTCATCGCAATCACTTGTACTGGATTATTTCTTCTGCTCTAAGTGATTATTGTGTCATACATCTTCATTCTCGTGGGAATACTTCAGCTCTAATCAGAACAACGGAAACAGCTGCTCAAAGTCTTAAATTGGACACTAAAACATGAGAGTTGCGCCAGGCGCTCAAATCGCAAATTCTGCATTGTAGGTAACGATACAAGTGGAGCCCGGATTTTTAGGTGCCATAAACCTTCGTTTTAAGCTTCTTGTGTGCTTAAAATAGTTTTTTGTAAGTTTTGATCTGTGGCAAGTATACACCAACAATTTTACAATTTTCTTAGTTTTGTGAGATACATTTATCAACTTTTTTTCACAAAAGTTTAAATTGTGGAAGTTATCCATTAAATACACAATGAATTATTTTACTATTTTACGTTGCTGTTATTATTATCATTACTATTATTATTATTTGCAATGCAACAGAAAACTACATACGTAAACGTTTTTCCTTTAAACACGTAACACATTCTTGTATGAAGGAAAATTCTATCAATGAAAAATAACGTCATTGGAGTGTAGGTATATATGTTAATGCTGCAGGTTCTAAGGGTAAGTTTCCTGTATACTATTCTGTAGACTTTCATGTCTTCATATCCACGATTTGTCCAAGAACTTCTGCAGCTTTGAGAATATGCAACTGTCATTGATTCAAGTATTTCTTCTCTGAAAATACGTCAATAAAACTCAGAGCACCATTTAGTGGCAGAGTTGAACTTTCCAACCGGTGAATATCTTCTGGTATAACACCAAAATGCATCAATGTGTGAGTGAGACTTGGACTTTGTAATGCAGGAAGCAGGAAGTGTTTGTTTCGTCCAAGTCATGGGCGATTTTCAATGGGAAAATAACATTACTTATTTGAAGAAGGCAAAACAGATATTTAGATTATTTCAGATGCCAACCCCTCAGTTAGATTCTTAGGTGCAATGAAATTTAATATTCTGCTTCAGGAAGTGGAGACGAATATATATATATATATATCTTGAAGCTTCTTAATTAAATAGCTAGGAATAAAAGACCTAAAAACCGGGCCCTAGTTATAAGCAAGTGGAGTTGAAATCCGCAGTGATCAGTGTGTGCTAATTCGATTTGCTGTTGCAGTTATATCTAGCATTGATTCATTATAACATTTCTGAGAGACTTGTTCAAATTATACATTTGAATATAATACATGTTAACCGTTACTAGTTGATATACCTACAATATAAAAATCACATCTTTCTGTATCAAAAGTGTTTATACTCTTTTCTCCGCTCTTCTCTTTGTTTCCAATTCAACTTTTCCAAATCTCTCTGTTTCATAGCATTGCTTATATTGTCCATTAGCGGAGAACCCTCTTTCCTCTCACTGAGAGATATTTTCTAGAATTTGTCTGAACAATCTTGTGTGTGACGTAACTATATCATTCTAATTGCTTATGGCTCACAAAGTCTTATAATACATCTCTTTTTAGAGTGTTTCGAATTTTTTCTACTTTATAATGTCTGGTGGAGAGATAAAATAGTTCATTTCAATCTCATCATGTCTCCGCCCCATATATTATTGAATTTCTTATTATACATTTGTAGTTCTTTTCACTGTAATTGTCTTATCCCAAAAACACTATTTAGCTTAGTTATTGCCAATCTATCTTTATAAACTCTTCATTTTATGTCATTTTCTGGCTGTAGTTTGCTACTTTATACACCTTGATAAAACGAGAAACAATCTTTCACTATATCACCTCTGAGAATAGCGGCATTTAACGATTATGAACGCTTATTTATCTGGAAAAGAGCTTATTAGAAGTGAAAGTTTCTAAATCACCATAGCGAATATCAACCACTGAAGCAAGAGGCAGCAAGATGCTAACTGATGTTTCTAAATCTATTGTAGTGTTTCAGACATCATGAATATACACTGATAAAGTTTATCATATATGTGGAGTTGTCATGCTTGTAAAAACTTTCACGAAGAAAACAGAGCAGTAGCAAATTAAAAGAAATATATTTCAGAGCTATAGTGTACTAGAATTTGTGTTCGATACTCACATCCATATATTCAGTTCCTGTGCTTATTTTACATAGTCGTCAGCAGGCTCAGGAACTCTTTCAAGTTATCTATACTCAAAACAATATAAATAACAGCAGCCACAAGTCACTAAACCGATATGGGGAATTGTCTGTAAACGCTAGCAGATCGTACGAGAGCTCGAGTGGTTTGTAACCTGCGACGTCATTGTAACAGTTCTTCAACTTCGTTTCTGTTCCTCTTGGCTTTAATGCTTAGAAATTCCTATAACTGCTGATCAGTTTTAGCATCTGTACATGATTAAATTACATGGCTAAAATGCCGAAAAAAGTTAAGGCTATTTTATAAAGTGAACTAAGCATTCCGCGTTTCAGTTTTATAACATCATAAACCAACTACGTAATAATCGAATGAACCTTACTTTTCACGAGTTTTTTTTTAATGTTAAATTTATATCCCGACTGCAAATATATCGACGGCCTTTTCCTTTGGAACATATTGGCTATTCACAATGGTGTAAACTCATGTACAGATGCAACTGGAATTTTTGTGTCTTTGGGTTGTAACGTTACATCACGCACTCTCTCTCTCTCTCTCTCTGTCTCTCTCATTCATACTTTCAGACTCTGGGGAGGATAAGAATTATTTTGGCCAGAGAAAGATTCCCAGCCTTAGACAGGAATGGAATCCATGACCCATTGCACAGCAGTCACGTACTCTACCAACTGAGCTACAGAGCCAGCCTTCACGGGTTTTATTTCTCTGTTTCTTATGAAATAAAAAAATGTAAGCGGATTTTTGTGTAGAGGTGCGAAATGTGAAATAACCTTTACAAAGCTTGTTCTAGAACACTTTCAAGCCAGATAAGCTTAGGCAAAACGTGCAAATAAAAATCTCGTAATTACGACGTCCACATATTTCTTTTACTTTAAAGGTCACCTTCGAACATTCCTAACATACTGAGATATGACACAATAACGACAGACTCGTTTAATAGGGGTCTAATAAAAGATATGCAGCTAGAAGGTTGAGGTATCTAATTGACGAAGGTGTAACTTGCAATTGATTATTGCTTTAAAAGTGCTTTTCTTTTCATTTCGTTTCTGTAACACCCTTTAGGAGTTTACACAATTTTGCTATTTAAACATGCCGTTACCTGACTTTATATCAGAAGTTTCTTGTATGTTCAATGTACTAATAATGATACAATTATATGCATTTATAATTCCTTGGTCACTCATGATACAATTGGGGTCGAGCCATTTGCAACAAACTCGTTATGCAATTAGTTAATTCCTGTTTTTATTGTAGACTATATTACAACTATTGTCTCTTCGAAGGGAAGGATTACATTGCAGCAAGGAACATTAATTTATAAATGTGTCGCTTTTTATGCAGTTTCAGGAAATATTAAGTTACTGAAACTGGTTAGTATACTTTTTCTGACTAAACTGTGTTGTTGTTTTCTAATGCTGCCCATATGATCTCTGACCTTCGGGGTTACCTCAATCCACCAAGCGATGATGGACCCACTTCTAGGGTGTAAGGGCCCATTGTCACCTTTGGTAGGGTGATGAAGAGACCTACAGCTTTCACCAAAAACTGAATCATGTTAGGTCTTGAGAACGTACCTAATGAGCTAGCTGACTAGAACTGTTATTTAAAAAAAATAGCAGAATGAATATTAAGTATTTTTCTGCTACTCGTTGTTGACCCGGACACAAAAGATTGCAAAGACCAAGGAACAAAGGAAAGATAAATAAAGTCCTTATTTTAAAATTCCCTAAAGGTTTCCCTTCTGAAGATATATTGGAGAGATATGTGAGAACAGAAGAGGAGAGGACAGATTAGATTCAGATGTGTAATAACATCTCTCTCTCCCTCCCTCCCTCTCTCTCTCTCTCTCTCTCTCTCTCATAAATGTGAGTTAAATATAAACCTTCACTTGTAAACGTGGAAATTTAAACAGAAATGCCCTTGTTCACACCACTGTTAAGACTATAACTCTATCCTCACTCTTTTCCATCCCATTTGAAAACAAATAAGCTACTCGTAGAATAAGAAATTGCATATATAATGTGATAAAAACAAGAATTAAGGTTAGTTTGTTTTTCATTTTAAAGTCTCCATATCGACACACAAAATTGTGTCTAATTCGATTAAACAGTGCAGGCTTTGTTTAGCATACATGTGTATGGTATAAAATTCACAGTAGATGAATTTAAATGCAGAGGATGATACATTTTGTGTTTACTACTGGCATAAAAATCATAGCTCTGAGCAGTTTTTCTTGAAAAAAAAATGATAATACTACTGAAATAAAATGTTCAGTTTCCTCTGTGCACAAAATAAAAAAATAACCTCTGTAAATCACAACTGTGAGGACTAAATATATTATTAAACCTCTTATGCATGTTTTAAACAATAAAGAAGCAATCACGTTATCAATGAATCATTTTCATGTATATTTTTATGAGGAGCATAGGACATTCACAAAGTATTTCCATCTGACTCTATTTCTTGCCAACTTCTTTATTTTTTATTTTCCCTTCTTTGATAAGTATTCTGTTCCAGTGTTGTTGTTCTTCCTCTTTATCTACTATCTTGGTAAATACAATTCAAGCCATTCTTTACATTGTTTTATTTTCTTTTCTCAATGTGTATCCTAACCAAATGCTACATCCTTTCTTATTTTTATAGTTCTGGAGTTGTATTCGTGTCTGACCTTCTTTTCTTGTACTGCTTAAATATATTATTTTGATAAATACCTGTAGCTTTTTGAATGGTTTTAAAACCCGGAAGGTTATCTTTTTCGTTGATTTTGGAAACTCTACATTAATGATAATTTTGTTTATATCTGCAGCACTGACATTGACTTCCATTACATAAGCAAGCCATCTTCTGCTCGTTGCGTGTTTCGATAGTGCAATCGAAACACTTTTACTTATGCGGTAAACAAGTTGAGGTATAAAGTGATGGAGGTGTCTTCGCTCTCTAGGGCCACGTTTATCGAGAGAAGTCCCGCAATGTCCTTGGCCCTCTTTAACTCTATGCTCCGGCTTCCAAGGAAAAGAAACGAGATATAAGATTAGCTAAGTAGGGTAAGGCGCAGACAAGTGCTTCGTAGCAAGCAAACTAAAGATAAAGCAGAGGTACAGAGTGAGCTTAACCAAACCCACTCGTGTACTTAGGTATGTGTAATGTATGAGACAAGACCTACAGTGCTCTTGTATTTCTCCTTTTGGATTTTCTCATGTGATAATTCGAATTACGCTGTTAGATATGCCACTGGATGTCATAATTGTCATTTATTGGGATATGAGCATGTGGTTTGTAAGAATGACGTAATTGCAGAGCCCTGTAATTACACCAGAGCGATAATTGTCACATCCTCTTAGTAGCATACAATATTTAATCCGGGATCATATAATATCTGCAATTACCTAAGGATCATTCGTTATTAAATAATAGCATCATTGTTCAATAAACATTGTGATACTCTGAGATTTAAAGAATCAAAGCCTAATTAACATTATCCGTTGATCATGCCCTTACCTAGAATAAAACATTCCATAACTAGATCTAAACTTAACAATACCCTACATTGTTCTCAGAATAATTGTGTTTCTAGAAGTAAACCTAAGTTATCTAACTAAGTGCTCCCATATTGGTTTGATATCAATTCAAATATATAAAATGTATCAGTAGTTTCGAATGGGGATTTAAACCCTAATCCCTTCCTCTAAACATGACCTTACCATTGATTGTAGTAACAAAATAACTAATGTAACGATATTATTATTATTATTATAATAAAGTTCAGCTGCATATGTTTTATGCTTTCACTGATATCAGTGTATTCGCAATTACTGTGCACTAACAGTAGAGAGAACTTTTAAAGTTTACGTATTGCCCGTTAATCTTCCCTTCACAATTTAAGGAAATGTGTACATAGTAAACAGAAGAAAGTGGCAGTTTTAATTCGTAACAATTGAAGGAAGTGTAACAAAAGTATCTGAATGTAAGACTTTGGCAATTGACGCTATTGATTGGGTGGTTGAGATAAGATTACGGAGTGGTTTACATCCTCCGTACGACGCAATCATTAGATCTGACCAAGATTGCTTGGTATGGACTTACAGAGTCCTTCACAGGAAGCTTGCTCCCTTTGGCTCGCGCATCAACTTTCACCATCACCTCTTGCATAAGTAGTGTTTCCGCCCAACTGCTCCTGGAAAAGGCGTAACATACGATGGCCAAAACAGACCTCTTAGCTAATGTTTGGCGGCTTACTTTGTAAACAGCATTACCGTGCCTTGCAGACACATAGGCTTTTAATCACAGAGAATCAACTGCGGTCCCTCTTGAATAAACTCCTTTTACTTTCTCTTCTTAGTACACCCAAGCGACCAAATGTGGGATTTGTGGTGGGCAAAGCGACGCAGGGGTGGATTTTCCATTGGTTCTCCGGTTTCCCCCGTCATCGCATTCCACCGGTGCTCCATCTTCATTCCACGTATCATCAGTGTCATCATCTGCGGTGCCATTTGTAGTAAAAGTGGGTGTTAAACATGATCAAGCTATTGCACTCCAACCAAAACTTGTATACCGAAATGTCACCGGAAATACACGTTTTAGGGTCCCCTGTGTGAAACATTTTTATGTGTGGCCGTGTGTCTGTGAACACAACTCAAAAGCAATAAAATACCAAACTTGGTATTTAAGTTTCATATCCTATAAGGATACACGAAGAACTTCTAGAAAATGCCCAAAACTACTGTTTACATGGCAAATATTTAAAAGTTTTTGATTTTCTAAGAAATTGTTCTAGGGATTTTGATTAAAATGCCGCATATAAACATATTTACATGAAAAAATGTATATCTTGAATTTTTGGGAATAACCTCTGAATACCTCTTCATTCCGGATGGCTTTTGCATAATTGCTAAACCATAACAGACAGACAAAAACTTACTGCCCAAAAATGTAGAGCTCGTTAAAACACACAATTTATGTCATACACATTTTTTCTGGAGTTCTCCAATTCCTAGATATTCCTTGTTTGTATTCAGTTTTAAAATACTTAAAACTTTTCTGATTCGGGAATGTTGTCAGCTTCTGACTATGCAAAAAAAAAAAAAAAAAAAAAAAAATTAAATCACATAGAAACCAGTTTTAAAAGATTTGACTATCTATCGTTTTAACCTAGTATACTCTCTTATTTTCTTTCTACTTGCAAAAAGGCGAGTAATAAAACAATTTCTGCTAATGTTTATCCCGATAAGCATGAAGAGGATAGAAGAATAAACATTTTAACAATAATTTGTTACATAGGTAAGAGAAAGTTAATACTATTTATTTAAATTTGATTTGTGGCGAGATCTTAGTTTCGCTTTTTTCGTTTTGCGTTTAAGATATAAAAAAGTAAAATATACTTACAGCAAATTTGTGGGAGGAACACGAGTCTTTTTGTTCATAAATATCTTGATGTAAGGATTCTTATCGATTAGTTTTTTTTTCTTCCTGCCTTTTTCTATTCACATACAATTTATCTCCAACTGGTAGGAGTAATATGTAGTTAAGAAAAATTACAATGGCATATATGTAGTAATATTTATACATAATAACATAAAAACAACTGTTTTAAGGGGGGACGTAGGCAGAAATACCACGACACAACAAAAATTCTACCATGACCATAGTTTTTGTCCTAAAGCAATACAAGTTTGCACAGTTAATTGTCTTGATATCTTCTATGCCTGTGCTAGTTTATAAGTAATTTCGTCAACAAATAAAGAAATTAAATTTCATTGGAATTTTCAAAACATCCAAAAAGTTGGTACATTTTTCGTAGTATTCTATTCCTTTGGTGAAGTTGCTTGAAAACAAGTACACATAAAGTATTAGAATTATGACATATTTTGCCGCAGAAGTTTTTTCTCCATCTCTCTTCAATGCTTTTTTTAAAGTATTTTTCTCTGTATGCGAGTTTTTTTATTTCAAATTATTATGTATTTCATAGCACGGTACCTATAGAATCTAAATCAAAAGAAAACTAGCTAGGCCAAAATACTCATTGTAGACTGAAATAAGTGTGTAAAAAATTTCACCGCTATATCTCAAATATTTTCCAAGAAAAAGGTACATAAGTGTGAAAAATTATAAAACTGAGAAAACGAAAAAAGAAGAAGATTACTTTATTCTGGATGAATTTTACAGACTTTTGTATAACTGCAATTACCACACAAAAATGTAGAGCACATCAAAATACACATCTTATGTTATATACATTTTTTTCGTGGAGTTGATCGTTTTTGAGATATTCCTTGTTTTTGGTTTCAGCTTTAAAAAAAAGCATACTTTTCTCATACAGGTATTCGTCAACTCCTGTCCATATAAACAAAGGAACTTCAGTGACATAACAACCAACTTTTCACTATCACTTTAACCTATGGTACTCCCTTATTTAGCTTCTACTTACAAGGAAGCAAGTATTAAGACTATTTCTGCTAATTTTTTTTCGATTAGCATGAAGCAAATAGGAGCATAAGCTTTTAAAAATAATTTGTTGCAGAGATATAGAGGAAGTCATGTGAGTGGAACACATCCGATTTTTTATTTACTGTTACTACCTGTATTAAACCTGGCTTCCGTTATTTTGGCGCTGCAATACATTTTTATCACGGATATTACCCAGAGGCTATGCAGAAGTTGAAGGTCTGGTAGCAGACTTTGCCGTAAGAGTTACAACATGCAGGTCTGTGCTGATCATAGAACGGGTTTTCATTTCTTTTCTTGCACGATCTATTGAGCGAAACTCAATCGATTAAATATCTCTTTTATGAAGCACTATTTACGTAATAGCAGCGTGCAAAGATCATAATATGTTCTGAGATTACACGCTCCTCTTTTGTGCTATCATTTGTCATTTGTTATTTATTGTAAATGACGTACTTATTATCTTCATTGTACATCTTTTTAATCATTTCCAATCATACTGATTATACATTTTATAGGTCTATTATATTTAGAATAAGTATATCAAATCATTTATAGTTGAAACACTTACCGGTATATCGATGTTTAAATTTTAAAGCATATTTTAAAAGCAGGTCACATTTCTGTCCAGTCCTACTACTGAAACACTACTTTAAAATGCTGAAGAAAATTCCCTCAATGTGAGACATGTAAACAGTTTATCTTTTATAACCATTTTTCTAATAATTTTGTAATAAAAAACTATAGCTATAATGCAGATAGAAATACAATTTACCTTTTGAGAGGGGCTAATGTAAATATTATTGCTCTTGAAAACTCAAATGTACATGAATACAAACATGATTTCCACCTTTTTTATAGCTGAATGTTCTTTAACCTGGTAGATCATATCGGACGATGAACATGAGGCAGACGAGCCACTACCACACTTACAGAGGCGGGTTCAGACGTTCTCATTTATTTTATGTTTTGTCACCCTCGACAGTGATTTCAGGAGAGGCCCTGAAGTAAGAAAGGTCTTTAGGAGAAATAAACTCAATATTGTCACGCTAGATCAAAATTATGTTTAAAGCATAAATAATATCAAAAAAATTTAAAAAAGGAATTAAAATAATGTGGCATACAATAATAAATGGTTGAATAATCAGACACTTCCTTGGGGGCCAGCCCCCCCCCCCCCGAACCTTGGACCTAAACGCCAACACTCATTGATTTCTGAATGGCAAGAATTACATATGAGAGGACCTACCGATACTTTCATTCATTTGCACTGAATGCGATCATTCTGTAATACATGGTGGATTGTAACGGAGTGATCTTGTTGGTTTTTAAAGTATGGAAAGTGACTTTCTTCTTTCTGTTAACTCCTTAGCAACGACACCAAAAACAAATTGGAATTAAGCCACATACACATTGAGGTGTAAGCGCAGAGGTAGCGCAGCATAACCGCAAGCACGAGGGAAGGTCATTCACAATGCAATCGTAAGCGTAACACAAGAAGTTAGCACGGGTTTCTAGAGCTGAAAATTGCGTACATGCGAATATCTTACAAGCAAGTATCAAATTAAATATAATAACCAACAGTACCATATAAGAAAAATCACCCAATCTTTTACAAATAAATGGATTATAAAAAACACATCCTAACAACTGACACTCGCGGCAATAACGTCACGATAATAATGTTTATCCAAAAGTACTGAAAATAATGCAAGCATAGAGACTGCAGAAAGCGATAAACCTGCACATTTAATGACTTTTCCTTTGCGCCTTACGATGTATGAGAGCCAAGAAATCTAGATGCAGATGGTGGGTACATCCATTAAATCAAAGGAGGGAAATGAGAGATTGCGTGGCATGGCCAAATGGAAGAGCAAATATGTAAAATCTCGCATTGCGGTCGTCTTGTTGTTGAACAGCAGGCAATGTATAGAGGAAGGTATGTAGAATTCTTTCTCTATGTACGCAGCGCAAGAATAAAGTTTAGAGTTTGTAAATTCTTGGGTAGCATTGCATTGCATAGCGTGTTTCGTGTGTCTATGTGAAAGCTTACATTGTATAACGTGGGGGCAAAGTCTTGCGCTTACGCTGTGTCTGTGTTTACATCTCATTGTGATTGGGGCATTAGTTACATTGCAAAATGACATAGTACGTAGTAAAAGAACTAAATATCCTTGCTTTAGAAAATTGGGAATATTTGCCCCAACATAAATTTGCGAGAAACGTTTTTCTCGAGTGGAGCAAATAAAATGTAAGCATAGAATTAGAAAATCAGATTCACATCTCTTGGCCAGTTAAAATATCTATAATAGATATTCCGTCAAATTTGGAAGCTATGGTGGCTTCCAATTATGTACTATATGTACAGGAAATAAGCTAAGTAGTGTCACAGTTGGGGTGCTCTACGTACTATATCTACCTGATGTTGAATTATCGTTTATTACAACATTTCTGAAATTTCTTAATCGTCTTACTGTTTCATTTATACAGCCTCCTTTAACTTCTACAGTCGTATCGGAAGGCTTTGCTTTAGAAACAATTGCTAGTGTTTTTGAAGGGTTTATTAACGTAAGTATTGCTATTAAACACCACACATGTTCATTCTCACATGCATACGTCCAGACTCGTAGGGGATAGGGAATGATTGTAATTAAAGAAAAACGTCCCACCCCAGCCGAGAATTGAACCCGGGACGACTGAGTAAGAAGCCAATATCTTAAAGATTCGATCTCAGAGGTCGTATAGTACGCCTTTTTATGCATAATGTTCAGTCGTACCTTGTGATAACGCCACTTGACAGTACAAAGGTCGATTTACTTCTCGTCCTCCTTCCAATACATGTCATGCGAGAAGTATGAAAGACATGGCTGCATTAGAGCGTTGTAGTGTGACCTTAGAGAAGAAACAGTCGTACATTATGTTTGCTGAACTTCCCTTCATAACAAAGGGAATCACAACTGTCGTGTGAAATCTTCGGCAAGCCTTTGACTGGATTTTATGGTAACGATACATCTATTCTCAAACTTCATATGCATATAGACTGGATGGAATTCAGCGGTGCATGACAAATGAAAGACGGGAAACAACCATGGAGACCGAAAACAAATGAAGTCTACACAGAAATGCAGAAATGTTATTCCGAAACATCCGTGAAGCTGAAACGAAAACGTTGAAATCAGCCTTTGTTACTATATGCTACCGAACAATGGCAAGCCAATGTTGATGGCAGCTGGAAGCTATAAAAATAATAACATCAGTAACGTCTTGGATGAGAAATATGTTGTTACGACCCGAGCTCTTCCTTTTTTTTTTTTTTTTTTTTTTTTTTTTTTTACAACCCAGTCGTATCCCTTCGTGTGGGGCGACTACAGCATCTGAGTCACTGCTTGACCCTTGCTTTTTATTGTTTTCGGTTCGGAGAGTCTCTCTGTAAAAGGAAAGAACTTTATTGTGAATTTACTTTGACCGACCACGCAACACAAAAGAGTGTGACGGCAAGAGAATGCGTTTTACAGAGCTCAGGCCATTGCTGCCTAACCTTTTTTACGACTGGGTATTCTGTACTGGAGGTTAACTGTAGGGCACACAAACACCATTATGTTTCAAAGAGCGTTGAAATGTTGTACTGGCACAACTGTAGCGCTTTTATTCCTAGAGGTAAAACTAAATCCTTTATTTGAAAGAGGGATTATAGAAGGTATAAACATCGTATCAAGTTAGTTTATGTAGACGCTTCCTTACCCAGTAGACATTCATTCATCTTGTCTCTGAGAAAAAAGAAGCAGAGAGTAATAAACGTTGAAATGAAAGAAAACGAATGTAGAACAAATTCAAAGCCAATGTTTTTTTCTCGTTTGTTTGAATGAAGAGAAATAGGTACAAATCCTATCGAAATAAGGCTTTTGAAATAAATAATACGTGTGAATATGTCTGTAACAGGATCTGTCCGAAAATAAAGCAGAAGTGACCTAGAAGGAACGTATCTGCCTTTCATTTAAAAAAAGAAACAAAACAAAAAACAGATGCTAACTTGAAGATTGTAGCACGATTCAATCAAAGTTGGAGCCCAGAACCACAATTTGTGAGGAAACACGAATGCTTGTCCTTCCTTCGTTTATATTCTTTGCTTCGTTGATCATTCTTTTATGTTATAAGCCACACGTAATGACATTTATTATTAATTCTTATTGCTATTATTATATTAATAAATGCCATATGTGGCTTATAAAATAGCATTATTATTATTAATAATGATAACAAGTGTCACGATTGCCCTGACGGAAGTATCAATCTCAGGCTCACGACAGAGGAGTAGCTCATATTTGTCGAAACGAAACTGTGATTGACTTTTACGTACACTCCAAGCAAATGGTGTGGATAATCTGCCATGTGGTCAGGATCATACTTATCTAATCGAAATATTGACTTCCTTGGTATAAAGATTGATACCTATCGTACCTTCTCACTTTGCTGAGTGTACACCGGTCCTACGCATGGACCGAAAAATGTGCACTATTTGGGTGAGTTTGAATCCAAGCGCAATCCATTCCAACCCACTGTACCACAGTACCAAACATTAATACTAATAATAATAATAATCCTATCTACAGAAAGAATTTAAATAACAAGTGCTTCCAGAGTACTTACTTATGTCCTCCCCCAATAGGTTAAAATCAAGATCGTTTACTTTTATCGTAATCAAAATTCAATTAATGACGCAAAATTTTGTTCCGTTTGGTTTCGTCTTTTTGCATATTTTGTAATAACTTTGACTCAAAGCTTAAAGGTCTCCCAACGAACAGTAAAATACAATCTAAACTCTCTCTCTTTCCCCTCTTTCTCTGTGATATTAATTAACTACTAATATTTAGATTATACACGATTATCGTCACTGAAGGTTCAACGTGAACTATCGATTAAGTTAATAGATTCTTCTAAGTATACTACCGTCAAATTTTTAAGTTTAAAGATCAGTATTAAAACTACATTATGCCTTTATAGGTTATGTCAGGTTTAATCTGTTCAACTGCCTATGTACATCTAGTTCAAAAACATTTATCAATATGTGCTACTATATCCAATACGCCTTCTCTCAGCTACCTAATGTCACATACACGTTATAGACATCTATGTAGAGAATATTCATATACATTCAGTTGGTTACATAAAAGCTGTAACTTTATTATTTATTCATGTTTTGTTGCTTTAAAATAATTATACATGCAGATTAAATTTTATCTATACGAAGTTGCTTTTATCGTTTATCGCGCACATAAATTGAAAGCTCATTGACTATAAATAAAACATAAAAAAAACAACAAAAACCGAATGAAATGATGCTAAAACTTAAAAAATCTCCGAATTTTTCTTAACTATTCTGTAACGGCATCTTCACATATCACCTAACTTAACTGCAAGAACTGAGAAACAATAATTGCAGTTCTGTGTTTTCGCCTCTTAACCACAGGTCTTCTAGCTGATTTGTTTGGCGCGCCGTCGACATAAGTGGGCGGTACAGATGATTCATACAACTTCGGGTGCCTGAGGTTACCCGCATTCTTATTATTGCTGACAGGAAATGAATTCGCGTGTGAAAATGTATTTCTAAAACATGCGTAGATATATTCTTATTCTACTTTTTCTTCACTATGAATGATAAGGCTCTCAACCTGCTCATATTTCTTCCTTGGTCTCCTATTTGTCGTCTTCCTTCAGGTTTATATTTTCTTATTTTTTTCACTATTTTAGATGTTCCATTTTCTTAAAACGCTGTATCCATTGCTGCTTGTTTTCTTGTAAACGTTTATTAACGAAAATATTTTTAATTTTACTCTTATTTCTTGTTTCCTATTTGGCCCAATATTATACAACCATTTATTTGCCTTCCTTTTTTTTTTTTTTTTTTTTTTTTTTAAAATACAGCCCCGGAGGCTTGTCAAGACTCCGGTGCTGTATTCCTTTTTACCTCTTTTTTCTAGTTTCTAAATTTCCTTAGTTGACCTATTCGTTTTTCCTTTTTACATATACATACACAAACACATTTACAAACACAGAAACACCCATGCCCAAGGCGGGGATTCGAACCCACGATCCCGTGCGCCGCGAAGCACCAAAGCGAGACACTTTAGCGAGCGCGGCTACGGGGACCGGCATTTGAAATGCCTACATTCAGCTGTTGATCTGGTGGCTCAGTTGGTTAGGCGCTGGCTTTCTGATCTCAAGATCGTAAGTTTAAACCCGGTCATGACCGATGGTTTTTTTAAGTATGCTCCAAAGCAACATCCCCAATCTGTAGATTTACTAGTAGGTATGTTAAAGAACTCTCCTGTCTATTGACAGCGTCTTTAACAAACAAAATCATTATATAAGTTTTGTTCGTCTTTTACGTAGTCGTTTACCTCCCATATTTAGGACTGACACTCGCTAGGACTTACAAAAGGATGCCTAGAGACCAGAAGCCTGTCGGGGATCCAACGGCATGAACCACAGATTGCGGAACCTGGAACGAGTAGTCAGCCCGTAGCCAGGCATGGACATGAGGAAGCGGATGATATGAAATGCAAGCGAAATAGATGATAGGAAAGGTGATGATGGAGCAATTGGTGGAATGAGTGACGGGGGAAACCGAAGGATCCGGAGAAAACCCACCCAGACGCCACTTCGTCCACCACAAATCTCACAAGCGGGCGCTTGTGGTCTAACCACTCGGCCACGGCGCCACCTCATTGGTCTTTTTATGCATTTATCCTCCACAATTCATTCCATATGTTAAAATCGTATCATTGTTTTAACTTTGTCTCCCGTTGTTTGTGTTTTAGAGTTCAGTACATTGTGCTACACATTAATTGCAATTTATTAAGTTTACGGTTTATGTCATTTTTATTTTGAGTTTATATCACAGACTAAACATTGGTATTTTTCAATATGTTATAATTTATTACAATCTTAGAGTGTACAGAGTATTTTCCTCTGAATGACACAACAGTATTTTCTTATATGATATTTTGAAACTAACCATTGGTTCAAACTCTCACGAGTTTTCAATACACTTGGACACTGATTAAAAACAAAACGAGAAAAATAATCGATTAATTATTGCTACTTAAAATGAAAATATACTGTAGTAACGTCTTTTCTTAGAAGAAAGACCGGAATATATTGAAGCCGGTTTTTTCTTGTAGTTTTTTTAAGTCACGCTCGGTTGATAGGAAGTTCTTTTGACGTGTCATTCCTTGGTGCACATCACGCGAGAGGACAAGGTACGAGAAACCATGAGGCACAACAACACCAAATAAGAAAATTAGAGAACCTTAGTGTCGGGACTTAATTAGAAGCCTATTCAATTTCCTCCCCGTCCATTGTTGAGTTCTAATTGGAAACGTATATCCGCTAAGCGTACAGCTGACCCTTAACGTCGCTACTACATATATGGTTATACATTTGGATACATAGACGAGGTGAATAACCAGTTGGACGCAACCATTGCCGTTCCTTATTCAAAATAGAAGGCGGCTTTGAAACTCATTTAGTGCCCAAAAATAGACGTAAAGCAGTGTTTTATTTATGATAAAACAAAGTCTAATATTAAATATCATGAAAATATCATTATTTTTTAATTTTTAAATGTAATGCATTCTTCACACTCTTGGATCTCCAGCAGTACACAAACTAAGTGCATTTCATATGTATATTATTTACGTTTTACATATTATTCATATGTAATATAAAGAGTAAGCAGTGAGGATATAATTAAAATAGTAGAGTGACGATTATAGATTTTGAGCCATACATTTGATTGCAATTTGTTTTGCGAAAAACCCTAGATTTTGTGGTAAATAAATAAATAATGTGAATTAGAAACTTTTTTGTTGATTAATGAATTAAAAGCTTTTGAAATGCATGACAAATTGAGTATTAGTTTCTTAGGGAAAAGGGTGTAAAGGACATGTTCATAAGCTCTACCTCCCCACAATTCTTGTTCTTTGAAACAATTATTTTGTTTTATAGAAATTTTCAAGCTTTTCGTTTCGCTATTGCATAACGTTATTTGTGTAACAAAATAGAATCTATAAATTGCTTAGTACCATTTTCACCTCAACTATATTATATGATGCAACGAAGTTACACAAATTGCTACAAACAATTATATTTAATGCCTTCCAGCTACAACAATTTAATCTAATAATCCCTGCACATATACCGTTTCTTACATTTGCTTCAGTCGCAACCAGTTATATTATTAGAGCGTTCAAACTTTAAGATGTTTCATAGAGATAACTTATTTGTAAAAATCACAATCTTGCAGATTTATTTTAGAAGGTTTATAAAGGTATTTAGTTACAAATTATGTCAAATAATGATTTCAATCTAGAGTTTTAACATCATATACTGGGGCATTCTGTAATATGCTTGACATTTATTGAAAATTTAATTCAGTGTTTACTACTTTTGACATATACACATAATCCACTTTAGTTCATTAGTTTTAAAAATTAAAAAATAATTATATTTTTATATTTAATATTACACTTTGTATTATCATGTATAAAACAGTTTAAGAATGAAGAATTTTACAATTAAGACATGTTTATAAAGCATAAAATAAAAATTTGGACTTCATAAAATTGGATAATTTGGGAAAAAAACAATTATCAAATACCTAAACTGGTCGAAGATAAAACAATCCCACATTGGAGAGTGGACTTCAGATACATAAGCTCAGTTGTATTGCCTAAAGTAATAGATGCTTTGTAGAACCAGATTTGCTGTCCAAACCCCTGACTTGCAGGAAGCTTCTCTTCTTTAGCTGTGCAGCGGAATGATGTATTATACAACAGGAAAAGGTTGCCCATAATCAGCACTAAAGTCCTCTCAAAGAAGAAGTCATTTAGGCAAGAGACCAACAAAGAAAGACCAAGCCAATCCTTCATAATTCACCATTATTAATTTTCGGCTTTTATGTATCCGAGTAATAGCTAAGAAGTCACTCCAAGAACAGTTTTACGTTGAAGTGGCAGGAGCTGTCACTGTATGGTCTGAGATGTTAAAATGCGATAGTTTCTACTCGTGAAACGGACAATAGACTGTCCTGCCACACGGCTGAAACAGAGAAGTTGCCAGCATACAAGGAGCAAATATGATTCTCCAATTAGACAACGTAATTTGTTCTTATTAATTTTCTAGTTCTTTTTCTTTCTTAATTATTTTATAATCATAAACTGCTTAGAGCAACATGGTACCAGCAAAGGTGCACGTTGTGACATTCGTTATAAGTAAATATTACCCAATCACAGCGACAGATATGTTTTGTAGCAATGTGCATCGTAATTGACGGGTTGAATGAGGAAATCAAGAAACAACGCTTTCATCTGGCAAAGAATAAGATGTTCTTGCATTAAGACTATGCAAGGGTGCACTCCTGCGCAGTTTCCATGGCAAACCTTGTAAAATTAAGATTCGAATTACTTCAGCATCCACCGTATTCACCAGATTTGGACTCTAGTGACTTTTTTTTCTCTCCAAAAAAAAAAAAAAAAAAAAGTGACTCGGATACACGTCTAACGAGGTCATCTCAAACAGATGCCTATTTTGAAGACCTTCCGAAATCCTACTTTTTGGAAGGCTTAAAACAGTTGAAGAAATGCTGGGAAACGTGTATCGATCTAAAAGGAGATTATGTAAATAAATAAATAAATAAATAAATAAAAACAAAATTACCAAAAAAATAATTTGTTTTCTATCTTTTTATAAGGACTTATTGAACGCCCCTCGTAATTTCCATTACAGTTATTTTTCGTATTATTACAAATAAGAAATAGGTCAAGTGTACTCAGAAATTTAGTTAAATTTAAAGTGAAAATATGTTTGAGATGATTAAACCTATAAAATGCTAATATTGTTTCCCAATGAACATTAGATATATTTTGTTTAATGAGAGACAACTTTCCAGATAGTAATGCTGTTGCATAGCTAGAAGTACTTAGTCAGGAACCGAGGTGTCAGTATTAAAGACAATTATGTATATTCATTACATTTATATGACTGTCTCTACTCATTGCTCAACGCATTATTAAAACTCTTATTCTTCTAACTACTTCATGTTAATCGAGATAACATTTTGGAGAATTGTTCTATTACATACTTCACTACAAGTTGTACAAGGGGATTAGGGGACAGCAGGCGATAGTTAAACGTTTTAAGAGTGGGTCCCTATGTGAAGGCTATGAAAATTCGTTCTCTTCGCATGGTACAGAGGAATCCTTCCCCCACCACCCAAAAAGGAGAGAGATAAAAATTATTAGCGATTTTTACTTTTCATTTGACATAAAAATCTCTTAAACATATATATTTTAGTCAAAGACGTTAGGGCTAGTTTTGAGAAAATAAATTTTTTGGGGAAAATTTTCCACATAAAGGGTAGTTTAGGATGGGGGGACTTTCTTTAAAATCTTCGTGTCACATTCTTGAAAGATATTAAACTTGAATATAAAGTATATGCCGTTCACACACAAGTACACATGCATATTCTCTTTTTTCTATTTTTCTATTCAGGGAGCTCGAAACATGTATTTCCAGTCAAAGCTCGGTATCAAGTTTTGGGTTGAACGCAATACTTTCTCTACCTAATGTGTACATTTTACATTGTAGAGAAAGTAAAATTACATATTCTTATATAAATTTTCTTAAGAAAAACCACTTGAATAATGAATGCCATATGAAATGGAGGTGATTTGTTCCTGTACGAACTAGATTATCATACGTTACATGCATTTTTCCGGAGAGGAAAATATCAGAAGTCTTTTTGTACAAACGAAAATTCTAAACGTTTTTGGAGTTCAGGAGATATTGCATTCCAGACTGACGCCAGATTATTACTAGTGAGATGCTGCGTGGATGATAATATGGTATGGGTATTTGCAGTAGGAAGTAAAATCGTGCAGTAGTTTTGATTAATTATGCCTCGCGGCATTCTTACACATGGAGTGGTTCGTGTATTGAACTTTGTATTCAACGGTAAACCAGCTTTTTGTTTGTTGTAGACAACACAGTCTCAAGCCTCGATGATAAAGCTTTATTCTGTTTGTCATGTCATCTCCAAATGGTGTCCGCGCCATTAACAAAGGACAGAAGTGCAGGGAAGACACTTAAACATGTAATATAACAGTGCTGTTCTTCTTTAACAGATGTCAAGAAGCTGGTTTACGTGAACAAGAGCTCGTGCAACACTAAATGGAAAATAATAGCCAGAAATGTTTAACAAGCTGTTTGCTGACCTTGCTTTTGCCAGAATAGAGCGTGTGTGTTGCAAGCTGTTCAGCGCATGTCATCGGGGAATTTACAGTTTTGTCGAAAATGCATGTTGATGCATGAGTAATGCATGTACATCTAGTCTATAGTTTATACATGTTGGAAATTTGCATTTTAACACTAAGAATCTTAGTTCAGGCTAGTAGTTATATTAATATGATGCATGGCTTATTGCGAGATTGCTCTACTAATAAACCAGCCAAATCAAGGCAACCGACACAAGTAACCTCGCACACCCATTTACTTTGAGCTAGGACTGCGGTCAACAAATGTATGTGTCTGAAAGATATACAATATACATTATACGACGACGAGGTCAATAAAAGCCAACTCTTGAAAACTGAAGCACATGTTTAAGCAAACTAAGAAAATGGAAATACAATTATCTTGACAATATCATTCAAATTTACCGAGCGCTCGATTGCCGTTGTGCCGGCTACTCCGACCTTGGATGTTTTCTCGGTTTTCCCTGGTTGGGAGGTGAATGTTGGTGTAAATTATAATATAATCCTCGAGGTTTCCTATTCCCTATGTCCTATCATCTCTTTAATTTACGTGTTTCAGGGTCAATTGATCTGGCGAGTGGACACCCGGCGAGGGTGGAACCGTCTGCTCTGGCATTCGGTGTGGGACATTCCCTGTGGGGAGATGTAGAATTGACCGGTGTCAGGTTCTGGCGATGTTAGGGAATTCCCTGTGTCCGAATCTGCTGTCCCAGATTAGATCGCTCTCTGTCTCCTTTACTTCTCCCCGTTCTCCTGGAGGTTACCAGAAGTAATAGGCCTTCATGTATGCGTAAGTGCCGAAATCCTCTTGCGCTTTCTGATAACCATAACCATTCAAAGTTTCATCAGTGTATAACTAACATGTGAGCAATACTATACATAATAATAAGCAGTTAACAATACGAATAATTATGAGGAAAAATATCTACTTGTGATTAATTATCGAATACATGTACATTTTCTTTTCTTTCTTTTTTACTTTTTCTCTTTTCTTTTTAATTGAGCAGAAAAGGTATCAAGTTATACATATAGTAATATGTGGTAACTATTTTCTGACGTACTAAAGTTCAAGACGAGGTACATGAAACTTAAAATATAAGTTGCCATTTAATGAACTAAATATTTAAGCTCTTAATGTTTTCGTAAAGAATGTACTATTCTGCGGCATGAAGAAAATTAATAAGTTACAGGAGGTAAGTCACCCTCGCTGTCGAAAACAAAAATTATTTATTTCCTTTTAGCTTAGCAAAACGGCCTGTGAATTTCTGACCACAGTTACACTTCGAATGGGAATACCAATTATCTTTAAGTTTAAAACTTTAAGATACAGAGTTATAATAGATTCCAGTACTTTTGGATGAATTTTGAGCCTCTGAAACCAGAGCTCTGTATCTGAAATTGGATACAGCTACTTTATCCTACCTCTTTTAGAAGAGGTGATCACAAAGTTTCCTCCTGAGAGTAGCCACCCACAACGGCCAAGTTCAATGCCCGGTCAGCTATTATGACAATTGTCACTTGCTTCTTTTCTGGTGATTCTAACCTAAAACTGTTTCTTTTATGAGAGGAACAGATGGTCCGTGCGGATCCAAGCGATTATGTTCCGTAGTTCTGCTACGTGGGCATGCACAACACCGTTTATTCTATCTTGGAACATCTTTGTGCGTGAACGAGCATAATAACGCATTGCCTCTAAGCCAGAAGAAGATAGATACGCGTTTTTTCGGGCACATAAAACCAGTTTTTTTTTTCCATCCAAATCTTGGAGCAAGTAACTGTAACTTGAGCCTGGGAGAAGAGGAAGAGGCACAGTATGCGTGCTTGTGTTTCCTGGCTAATTACAACGACTTTGTCAGAAGATACAAATCTGTCTCTCAGAACGTAAGCACACGTCTGTACCTGCTGGGATAATGGTACTCTTATCAGTGTACACTTTCAGCACCATTGTTAACTTTGTGTGAAACATTGGAATACCACTATACGAAATGTTTACTTAAATGCCTGCTAAATTAACGCATGTCCGTTTTGCTTACCAGTAAATATCCGTCGTGCAAGCAGAGTCTGTTCTAAATGAGCGTAACTTTCCTCAAACTTCTTTCTAAGTTTAGTCCATTCGAATTAAGGGAACATTAAAAGCCTTGTCCCACTAAAGTTACATCTTCTATTCATTATATCACAAAATATGATATACTTAAGTTTTTAAGGATGCAAATGCACGTTCTTCAAATATACGTATCTACTTGTTTATTAAAAAAGATAATATTTTTATCTCAATTATAATAACTTTAAATTAAAATTTATCAGCAGTTATTTTCTTTAAAAATAACCAAACGTCTTAATAACACCAAAGTATATCCACAGAACCTTAGAGATTGTTTTCATCATCCTAAAATGCCCTTCCTAAATGAAGTCACTATTCAGTTGTTTCTCGCGATGTCATGAAAAGAGCCTAGCATTTTTAGGCCAGCGTATACGACCCGAATTTCAAACATCTGACTGCCGACTAGATTTTCTCTGTTACCCTTGTACCATCAACGAAATGTGTAATGAAACTATTTCTACGATTAAAGTGAAGTAGATAGAAAAATAACCTTTCATAAGAATAGGCTGTAAAGGGTATATAAAAGTAAATGCTATTAGACAGAGGAAGGCATGGGCATTTAATACAACAGGCGTTTTTCTTTTTTAATATAATGTCCCTTAACCTGCTAGGCTATATCAGACGATGAATGAAATCAATTAAATGATGCTCAAATGAGTCAGATTCGATGGTTAAGTGGAAGAACTCCGGGAAAGCCTTATCCGTGTAACTCACCCTAACTAAAATTTGAACTCGGGACCTCTTGTACGTGAGGCAGACATCAGATTTTGTCACATAGTATATAATAAATTGCGCCTCAGGTAAGTTCTACTATATGGTGATTATTTTTACGTAAATCTGGATCAAAGAACATCTCAGTAGGCAACTTGCGCACACCGACATACCTGACGACACACCGAAAAATTATTTTCATTATTCAACTTTATTTACAGCAGGAGTTTTGTTTAATAAGTCGGTTTACGTTACCCTAGCCGTTATCTTAGAAACTGGCTGGACCATAGGTACGACAACATAGTTATGGTATAAAAGCAACGAAGCACATACTTATAAAATTCTATTGACACGCACTCTAAAAGCACAGTAGGATTTAATTTTCCCTAAAGCATGAAACCATTAGTCACGCGCTGTTAGAACAGTCACATAAGGTGTCAGGTTTCTCAAACACGATACGTCCAAACGGCCCCAACATAATGCCCCGTTGAGGAAGAGGTGTGGGTTTGGAAAACAATGGCGGTGATTCATGGGACACGAGCGGAATCTTAAATAACCCCTTTAAGCTTCCCCTGGGATGCATCCGGCGGCAAACAATCGCCACATCCGATTTACTACCTACACACGCTTTTAACACATTCCCTCGGTAGTCCGTTATTTAGGGACTTCATGGAAGCAGATGAGATGCTGACATGGCGCCTTGAGAGGATGTTTGGAATCATGACAACTAATGCAATTCAAAGTTGCCTATCATTGTAGTAAATAAACAGAGTGAAGCAGTGTACGTGTATGTGTATGGTAATTGCTTCCAGAGACTTGAATGCATGTGTAAGAGTGTATTCTAAAAATCCCCAATTAAAACATAACAATATTTTATTTTTAATGTTATTGCTCGGCGAGTTATACCAGACTGTAAACGAATGAAATAGCTAAAATGATACTCATAAGCCTAGCATTCATTGAACTTAGCGTTATCTGACATTCTCTTCTCAGGATAAGGGAAAGTCCCGAAAAAAACCCGTATCCGTAATCAAATTTTGAATTCGGAACCTCTCGAATGTGAGGCAGACACCCTACTCCCAAATCTCAGCATGGAAATTTAATCTCATTATGGTATTACAGCCCATCTTGGAACAGAAAGTAACTTTTGAATACTGAGGAAATAATTTCAAGAACGTGCATTAAATGAATAATAATACAGCGTGGCTTATTTAAAACATTATAAAAATCAGCTTAATTTTTGTTTGTTTATAGAAGCAATGTTTTGTTTTTAATTAAAAAATAGAATTTTGGGCATTTTTTTTTCTTTGGGAAAAATACTCTTTGTTTAGTTTTACTCAATTCACTCCTCACCAACCATATCAATTCACCATTATGAAATAGTTGCAGATAAGTGAATAAATTTGAAAGTTGCAAGATACCAGGTAATAGGAGGAGTTAGAAATAAAATTAAGGCAGATTGAAACAAACATCACATTTCATTTTCATTTTCCATTTGTGTCTATCTGTTCACGAATCTTCTTCAATATGTGTGTTTCTCATTGCCATCTTAATTCCTTGTATCCATGTGGTCGGTGGTCACCCTCGTTTCTTCCTTCCTGGTGGCTCCCAATCCATGAACCGTCGTGGTAATCCTTCTTCTGGTATCCGCTCATATGGCCATAGTATATAACCTGTTTTTCTTCCACAAAATCAATAATCGAACTTTTGATATTCGTCTTCTTCCTCTTGACTTCATTTCTAATTCTTTCCCACCTGGATATTGCTGCTGACCGTGTCAAAGTCATCAAACTTTGTATTAACTTCATTTAATTTTACATGCTTCTGAACCATATGTTATAATATTTCTAATAATAGCTTCGAATATTTTTTATTTTGTTTTTGTTTCTAATCTATTAATCCAATAAAATAATATTTAATAATACTATTAATATTATATTTAATTTATAGGATTTTTCTTAAAAATTGCATTCCATATTAAACGAGAGAAGGTTGAATTACTAAAATGTGCAGATAGAGGTGAAAAACTTCCTAAACAATATATACTCTGAATCGTTACTTCCTAATGCGAAAACCTTTATCTTGTGTTTTGCAGCAATAATGTAAAATTTCACAAACGAAATCAATTATGTCAAAAATGTTACAACTATATTTAGGTTTACATACTTTCTGGAGGTACTTCTATCTATCTTATTATTTGTACCTATCTTAAGATTATCCAATCACGAGTCAAATTTAACTACTGATTTTAACATTGTGACTATTTAAAATGTAATCCTATATTTTATTCGTTTTGTTGTTTTGAGAAGAATGCAATTTATAAATGTAATTTTACTGCTGTAAAACATGTTCCATTTCAACGTATTTTAACAGGATGGCAAGAGCAACAATGTAAAACACAGACTCTTTACACTTACTTTCTTTTCGTGCTCTCAGCACTATTTCAGAACAAACAAAGCAACCCTTAGTGCACATTCCTTCGCAGTTATTGTAAGAGACACACGCACGCTTCCTTGGTTTGCTCAAGTGATATTTATCTCTTGACTTCTAAAAAAAAGCTAAGTGCAAACACCAAGAATATAAATCTGCATCGCGAACGGGAGTTTGGTTGTTGTTTTTGTGGAATGGCTTCAACCAATTTTCGAACAAGATGGCTGGCCGGCCGATGACCTCACGGCCACATTGTTCCGGACCAATCTATCGACATCCTCGCCTGTGTTGTTGAAAAGAATCGCGCTGCTAGAAGAGTAATGACCCTCTTCATTGCAGATGTTCTAGCGTTGCACACATCACAGCATGCACTTTGCATGTTCGGAGGAGGAGTAGTGGTTTTATTATAGTGGCGTTGGCCATTAGAGCCGATGACTTTGTAAGCACTCTGAACAAACAAGAAAGGAAGAGTAATTTATGGACTACAAGGCAAAGGAAGAGGATGCGTAAAGGCAAGAAAGCTAGAAAACACTATCTCACAGCTATGTACAATACAATCTACATTCAATACAATCTCTAATGAAAAATGCATTAAATGTTATAAGTGTTATTTCGATTCAATATATTCGATATTTTTTATTATCTTACTCAAAGAGGCTATCGAACATAGCCTTTACTTCTCCTATGTCCAGGTAATGATTTCCCACTTCCCCATGAAGAACCGCAATAAATAACGCTTAAGTAGGCAGTATGGATTTCTGAAACGAAAATCGTAGGGGTAGTTCCAAAGTAAAATATACGGAGGTAAGGTGAAAATCAGATCATTTCTATGTGCAAGTGGTAGTAACTAATGACACAATTTAGAGTTTATGGAAATATTATTTGAGAAAAAAACAACCCTCACATATTGAAATACTCAGAAAAAGAGATTACTAACACCATAAGCAAATGATAAGTATTTAGAAATAAGCCGGCAATTGCACAAATATGCCAAGAACAGCAGAGTATATATTTAAAAAAATTCAAATAGGCCGACGTATCTTTCACAACTCTGTGCCCCACACTTTCAGCAGGGAGATCATCACGGTATTTGTGATTAGCGCTTGATAAAAAATGTCATTCTTTTATCTACGTCATATTAAACTGGATAAACATTAGTAGAAACGGTCTTGTTTCTTGCTTCCGTGTAAATAGAAGACAAATTAGGGAATACACTAAGCTAAAGCGATAGTCAAGTCTTTTAAAATATATCGCTATGAGAAACAATCGAGTAAACAGAGAGGCGAAAAGAAGATGTCTTCCCGTTTGAGAAAAGTTTAACTAGCTTAAAATTGAAACCAATAATACGGAATATCTCGGAAACGGTTAACTAAAAAATAGGTATATGCCATAAATTCTGTGTAGTAAGTTTTTGTCTGTCTGTTACTGTTTACCATTTATACGAAAATTATGTAAAAGCCTCCAGAATGAAAATGTCTTCAGAAGCTATCCCAGAAAATTCATGATGTACGTTTAGTTTCTCATAAAATATCTTAAACATATGGTGTCTTAGTCAAAATAAATTGTGCCATAATTGGAAGATACTGAGCTTAAATACTATGTTTGGCATTTTTTTTTTAAGTTATGCTGCTCACAGACACATACACACATACACTATCTTTTTCTATTTTTGTTTTAGTTTTTTGGATTCAGAGGATCCTAAAACATGTATTTCCGATGAAATCTCGTAATGGAATTTCTGGGTGGAATAGAATACATACCTTCTCTACCTACTGTGTAGATTGCACATATGTGCTTGAGAAAGCAAAAAGAGGATTCATCGCGGTAAAATAAATCTGCAAGGTGGAAAAAGGACAAAGAGAGGATGCGAAAATCCTGAGGTCGCACAAGAAGAATGACGAACGGGAGACGACTACGGGACTTGCTCTCGTCTAACAGGTATAGCAGCTTTAAAAAAAAGAACCACGCCAACATCACACAGGCTACATGATGATGAATAGTGGACTCCCATCATTTGCAGGGGACTGACAGCGGCTAATGGATTGAAACTCCAGTGCGGTATATATGCAGCTCCTCGCAAAGCCATGGAATGCTGCGCGGACATGTTTGGGGAAGGCGGAAATGTAAGCAACTTACATCTGCAACTAGCAGAGGCAATAAAAATATATATTTCTTTTCTTTGTTTACCGAGAAGACTAATTGTGCAATATGAAAGCAGTAGAATCTAAAAAGTGTCCACGAAATACTATGAAACAAACCTTGTCGAAACATGAAAACTAAGTTATAGATGTACTTGAGGCAAAATCGCCAAACTATAATTTTAGTCGCTTTTGTGTGTCGATTTCATGTACACTTCTTTTTTTATGACAAACATTAGTTTTGCTAAAATCTAAATTTGCAATCGAGTGCTTCATTCTTTAATAATATCTATAGCAAACCTGTTAAAAGTAATAGAAAAGTAAGTGTATATGAGGATAATATTAATATATATACACATAAATACATTATTTTAACGCTTCTTTTATTGCAAGGTTATCTCATGGACAACACTTAAAAAATACAAACATTATCAACACGACGCACATAAATGACTGAACAGAGCAATAAGAAAAAGGACAAAATAACACAACAAAACAATATTAAGATTCGAGTCATAATACTATAATGGAAGTATTTGAAACAAATGATATATTTTGGGGTCCTACTGGAAAGAAAAGGGAGGCATTATTGATGATAAAGACCTTAAAGGCTATTGAGCTCTTCAAAGCAGACGTACCAATTGAACTTGGAAATTGTTCCAATGACATATGGCTAAACCATATTCATCTAATAAAAGAAAATAGTGTCTAAAAATAATAAATCTAGGAGATTTAATCACATTCTTTACGTAATGTATCAATACCACCACATTTTGAGGAGTGTTCGCATTATGACTTCTAAAAAACGACTTTTTACGTGTGAGATGAAGAATCGCCTAAATGCAACATGTGCATAGAAAGGAATATATAGCCGTTTTCTAAAAAAGAATTTAACTAAACAGAATTACGAAAGAGCCATATTTTATGAAGCACATGACGAAAGTTTAGTAGCTCGATGTTGAAGACGACTGATGCGCTACATTTAATGACCTTATCCGTCATGCCTCAAATGCGGCTTTGTTGGGACAGGAAAAGCATCATTTTAGTCAACATTAACAGATTTTAAACTGTTAGAAAAGAGTAAATCTAAATTTACATCCACTCGAATAATTTCATAATGTTTTATAATGTAACAAGCCACAAAGTTGTCAGAAAAGGAATAGCCTAACATTCTGCTAACAGTGTCTTAATGAAAATCGATGCTGCTACGGCATTCTATGACACACGAGAGCCGCCTGTCTTCCTGCCGGAAGTAGCGCCTTGTGAAGGCATTTCCTTTCTTTCAAAGTAGATGCCATCTAGTAAACTTCATTCATCAATTTTTTTTATCGGCTCTGGCATTCCTTTTATTCAAGCTGAGGTATCGGTTTCGATTACAACTGCATTCTTCAATACCGTTTCTTATCTAAACTAGGGACATTAAAATACCCTACTCTCTAAAGCAATAAATTTAAAAATAAATATTCTATTATTTTCTGAACTCTACAAAATCTATCTTATTATTTTAGGAGTACATTTTAATTTACTTTCACACATGTATTTATTGTATGGCTATTACACTAAGAAATATGATATGAAATTACGACATTTATGGCATAAATCAGTAATGGCCAAATGGCGACCCGCGAAGAAATACATGACTTATTCCTTTTTTTAACTTCCTGCATAGATCTCATTTTAGATTTTGATGGTAGATTTCAAGATGTTGAAGTATTTCGATCACAAATGGAACTTTTGAACAATGCCATGAGATGTTAAATAGAGTGAAAGCCCGGGGATCTACAGTTAGAATTATGTGAGCTCCAATGTGATTCATTTCTTCAAACAACAGAGGCAACTAGTGTTGGTTTTTGGAAACTCATTTCAAAGTAACATTTTCCACATCTTAGAAACAGGGCTTTAAAACTTATTTCTATATTTGGTAGTACTTACATATTTGAAACTGCCTTCTCTGCTATGAGACTAGTGAAATCAAAGTCCAGAAACACATTAACTGATTCAGTGTTATCTCATATCCTTAAGATTGCAACATCAGAACTGGAACTGGATTTTAAATCTCTTGTTTTTAGTAAAAAGCAATGCTTGTTCCTTCATTGTGCATGTAATAACATTAAAAATAATGTGCTCTTAAGTTGCCATTGCTGTTATTTTATTTTTAATATAGTTATATTTTTAATTTTCCTGGCCTTCAAGTAAAGTCCATATCGTATTCTGGCCCTCAGTGCATTACTAATTGGCCATCACTGGCATAAATCATTGTAAATCATGAAACATATTATAAAAGCAGAACGCAAACACTGTCACAGGCCAGATTATTATTATTATTATTATTATTATTATTATTATTATTATAATATCATCTTTTTATGTGAATTAACTTTTTTAGAAAATTTCAAATACAGTTTACATATTATAAACTAAATTACATTGCAACTAAAGCCCAATAATAATGAATAGAATTTGCATTCTTGTAATACCGCAAGATGTACGGCAGATTGTTTTCTGCTAAATACTAATTCTACTATTATCCGTTTACTATTTTTAGTTTTGCTTGTTTACCTTCATGGGAACATATCCGAAGATCAAGGACAACCTTCACGTGAGTTCGTGCACCAACATCATAGTTGTATCGAGAGACTTGAATGCATGTGTAAGCGAGTAACCTATGAGTCGCCGGTAAAAATAGAATCCTATTTTATCGGCCGTGAGGTAGAAGGCTCGTCACGCAGCGTTGGAATGTAGAAGTCACATTTATCCAGCAGTTTTGCAACAGTGAATACTTTTGCTTTTACGTGCAGATTTCGGATTTATTGTTGCTGAGGGAAGCGCTCTAGCAAGCCAAGATGTTTTCTATAATTAACGTTAAAATCTTCAAAGTACATTTGTTATAAGATTCGCGTAATATCAAGAAAACAGCAGCGCGTGGTCTCTTTATTGATCCAATAGGGAAGAAATAAAGGAAATACGAATATATTAAACATAAGTTAAACGTTTGAAAATCTGTGTATTTCTAAATACAATATAAATATGACTACAGGAATTTATTTTGGAGATTGCACTAATTACTCGTTCTGAATGCAGGATATACACTGCTAAAGACTCAAGAACAGCAGTTTTTGTGTATTTATTGGGTGAAACTGAAGTATAAGATGATGCCAAAGTCAGGGTTATAGCATTTTTACTTTCTCTACACGTACTGTGTACATAGTGTATAGAGGAAGTATTTTATTCTACCCAAAAATTCGATACCGAGATTTCGCCGGAAATACATGTTTTAGAATCACCTGGATCAAAAAACGCATTTTTAGAGAAAGGTCCGTGTGTGTGTCTGTCTGTCTGTCAGTCAGTCTGTCTATGTGTGTGTCTGTGGACAACATAGCTCAAAAACGAAAAGACCTTTAAATACCAAATTTGGTATTTAGGTATAGTATCTTCCAAGGATGCGACACGTAGAGTTTCAAGAAAATCCCCCACTACAAACTACCCTTTACATGGAAACATTTTCGAAATTTTTTATTTTCTTAAAAATGGCTCTAACGATTTTTATTAAAAATCCCGTAGATATATTAAATCTATTTACACCCCCAATAAAACGTATATCTTGAATTTTATGGGAATAGCTTCTGAATATCGCTTTATTCTGGATACATTTTGCCGAATTTTGCATAACTGCTAAACCGTAAGAGATGGACAAAAACTTAGCATACAGAAAATATAGAGCAGATTAAAACTCACAATATACGTTATATACATTTTTTTTTGTGGAGTTGATCGTTTTTAAGATATTCCTTGTTATTAGTTTCCGCGTTGAAAAACTTATGCTTTTCTCATACAGGAATTTGTCAACTCCTGTCTGTGCAAACAAAGGAACTTCAGTCACATAGCAACCGTCTTTTGACTATTCCTTTAATCTATTGTAGTCTCTTATTTCACTTCTACTTACAAGGAAGCAAGTAATAAGACTATTTCTGCTAACTTTTTCTTGATTGGCATGAAGCAAATAGAAGCATTAGCTTTTTAACAATAATTTGTTGCAGAGATGTAGAGAAAGTCATATGAATGGATCACAACATAGTTTTAGAAATGCACTTCTTGTTAGGTAGGATTTTATTTGAACGGCAGCATGTTTAAGTTGCCTTTAATGTTACATAAAAGCGTAACCTTTGCATTACTGAATTGTTGAATTGCAATTAATATATCTGTAACAAATAGCTAAAGCAAATCAGCTGCATAAGTGAGTTAATCGTCATCGGTATTCTCAATTATGATCACAACTTCGTCTGTGACACAATAGGTTGTGTGAGAGTTGACTCCTGCAACACTTTCTTTCTCTTGGAAGAGTGTCAAGAAGATGACGTGTTCTTAATGCAAATTGCCAAGTAAACGATTGTTTAAAGCTATCACATTTCTGTCATTGTGTCAAAAATGTTTTCTTATTCAGAAAACAGGAAATTCGAGTACTCAGAAATTTGAGGTACGTATAAGGAAACCTACCCAAGTTATTTAAGAATTGCCAGAAGAAATTACTTTTCTCCTGGTTCATTATGAAATCTTAACAGCTCTGGGTAAACATTCAGATCCTAAGTATTCATCATTAAAATATCACCAGACAATGTGCCTTTATTTATCATATAAAAACACACAAAAAAAAACAAAAAAAAAAAAAAGAAAAAACAAGAAACTTCGCCTTTTTAGCAACAGAAAGTGCAAGTACATACTATCAGGGTTTTGTATTCGTGATGCGTTGTGCTCGAAGGCACGAATTTAGCTCATTTTTCCAGTACCGTAATTACTAGTATTTTCGGACTATTTACACTGCGTGAGCAGTTCGTATTCATGGGTCGGATTCCATTTGCATATATACCCATTGAAGTAATTACTAGAACTTAAATCTACTGATCACGAATTCTTATTGTTTTGTACCTCCAAACAAGTTCAAGATTTAGGATCTAATTTTTACTTTCTCTAGCACGTATTTGTACACAGTAGGTAGAGAAAGTATTGTATTCCACCCAACATTTCGATACCGAGATATCACCGTAAATACAGGTTTTAGGGTCTCCTGTATTCATTAAAGCATTTTTTTTCGAAAAATGTCCTTGTGCCTGTGAACACAATAACTCATAAACGAAAAGACATTTAAGTTTGTATCTTTCAAGAATACAACAAGAAGATATTCAAGAAAATCTCCCCAAACTATCCTTTACTTGGAAAAAATTGAGAAAATGTTGATTTTTTTCAAAAAATGGTCAAGCAATTTTCATTAAAATATCTACATTAAAAAAATTAATATGAAAAATAAAATTCACATATTGAATTTTCTGTGAATAGCATCTGAAGACCTCTTTATTCTGGATGACTTTTGCATAACTGGTAAACCTTAAAAGATAGACAGAACCTTACTGCACAAAAAATGTAGGTCTCGTTAGAACACAATTTGTCATATTTTATTGTGGAATTGACTATTTCCGAGATATTCCTTCTTATTAGTTTCAGTTTTAAAATACCTAAACTTTTCTCATACTGGAATTTGTAGCTCCTGGACGTGCAAAAACAAACAAACAAACAAACAACATTCAATCACATAACAATCGCTTTAAAACATTTGACTCGCTGTAGCCCTTATTTCCCTCCTACTTATAAAGAAGTAATTAATGCGACCATTTCTGTGATCGCCTGTTTATCTTGATTAGCACGAAGTAGAGAGAAGGATCAGCTGTTTCAGAATAGCCAGAGAAAGCCATACGAATGGAACATTTCAGATAGTCTGTTCTGCACTGTTGGCAACGACGTTTCTTGTGGTCTGTGGAATTGAGAACTTATCAAAAAGTAGTGGGAATTGTCTTTTATTCATATGATAATGTCGTTAGAAGTGCAAGTGTTTCTTTGATTTTGATAGGAACATGAATAATCAGCACTAATATCATGGGAATTGTACATTTATACACTAATTTAAATTATTTAGTTTTTTATTTCGTATATATAAATGACAAATGGTTTATAATTTTATTTATTTTCAATTGCAATTCTTTTTGATTATATTTATTATTTGTTAAAATATCATGAGAATTAGTAGTACATTATTGTAGGAAATGTGCTGTATCTTCTATAAATACTTGCATCATTCGGTTAGGCTTTCATTTCCCTTCTGAAAGATTTCAATACATATTAGCAAAAATATCAGTGAAGTTATTTTTAAAAACTCTATGACTATGCAAAATTTCTAAGAGCAGCTGTTAGTCTAGAACGTAGTTGGGTGAGCAATACTACGTTAATATGCCAGAGAAGCAGTCATTTTATGCCGCTCGTGCTAATGAAGGTTTTTACATTAAGAAACACCGTTATAAAATTACTATTTTAAAAAAAAAATGTTGATAGTAGTGAAAGTCAGAATTCAAACGTGTATTGACCAGCATAATAATTTTGTAGGCTTTGCTGTGGAATGTGCTTGTTAACGTCCACCAACTCACGGAGGAGATGACCCAACTGAGTATTCATTGTGGGCGAAACACGGAACTTCCCAGTGGCTCTTCACCCAGAATGAGCTGCGTGGTATTTACTTTGCAATTGTCATGGCGCGTGTAGAAGTTACGTCACCCATGTCTCAGGAAGAAGTTTCAGCACAACCTTGATAAGCAAGGTCAATTCGCTCAAGTCTTAAGGGTCGGAGTAGCTATTCATCTCCATTTTAATCAATTAATCTCCATTATTTTTTCACAAAAGTAAGTTCTTTGTTTGAATTCTTACCATTGAGTATTAAGGATAAATACACAATCAGTCAAGTTTTACAGTAAGGATAGTGTTAGAATTGACGTCAGATGCTTCATTTGATAGCTTCTATTACATCTATACTAAGAACTTTATTTTATTATTTTTAAATCCAGGAATGACATTGCGGCTGAAATTACTTTTTTTTTTTTTTCCATACCTCAGTCAGTTAGATATTAGCGGAATATTCAAGTATTCTGGATATTTTGATAATGATTAATGAGTGCTAAAAAGAGCTCAAGGTCTAAAAAGTTGACAGTCACCTAAGAAAATGTGCAACGGGCACGTGTTACATGATATAACTTTATGCAGCTGGACATCTAAATTATTGCGATATGCTTGACGTATTGCGCGAAGCTTTGCATAAACAAAAATAACTCACGGTTTCCTGAAAGAACATCAGTATCAAGCCCCGTGAATTTACGAATTAATGAATCTAAACAAAGACATTAGAAATTGAAAAGTAACATAAAGCCTAAGTAAGGCATCATATTAAATCTATGTGTAGGAATTTTGTAGAGAAAATAATGCAGTGGCATTGCTGGAATATACTAACGCGTGCCTTTGGGGAAATTAGCAAAAGAATCATAGAATTTTAAGGGGTTCTCCATTAAATTTGAGAGCCTGATCTGTGTAGTGGCAGTGTAAATAAAATAAAACCGATTGGGATAATTGTGCTTTGTTGGCTATACATCAACTCTGAGGAGGTTACAAAGAGTCTTTAACTAGAAGCTTCCATACAGTAAAACATTCCCATGAACATGAAGAATGTGGCATACCAGTAAAGAAACATTTGCTCCTCTTGGTCTGCCTTTTCAGTTCACATTGAATATCATACAGAAAATACGCAAAGCAGGAGGAACTGAAATTGGAGTAGTTTACGCCCATTTAGCCTTCAGCAGAGGAACGATTCGCAACCAATGTTTTGTGGCGACACCGCGCGTGTAGGAAGCAGTCTGGCCTTTGTCCATTGAAGATCCTTATTAGGGAACGGCAACGGGAATTGGCTCAACGTGGGAGGACAATCTTTTCTTTCTTGTGCTCCTTGAACACGATTTGATGTTTGTGAGAAATTATGGTAGTTTGACGTACAGCACTGGCATTGCCGATGGGCACGGAATATGGTTCCTTGATCCGATGGGAAAATCCGCTCCTGTCTTTGTGCCAAGATATACGACGAAATATGACGTAATACTTTCGGTTATGGAGAACATCATTATGTTTGTCAATCACAAAGCCTTCCTTTGTGGTTTTGAAGTTTTCCATGTACACCCTTTCCCAGAATGTATCCTAAATGAAACCACGTTTAATAGATTTATTTTGGAGCCTGCAATTCCTTTCGCCGAAATTTCGGAGCTTGTTACCCAGCATTATTTGCAAGAACTTTTTTTAACGTATCCTAAAGCCAAGATAAATTCTCTTTCGTTTTAAAATAGTCTATCAATAAGCTATTCCGCTGCGGAGTATAAAAATTAAATAGAAACTTCCTATAATGTAGCTAATACATTTCGCACTTTGCGAAGATGCAAGCAATGAATTTAAAGATTGCTCACTGAATTGCATCTGGTCCTCATAACAAATAAAATAATAATTACACGGGCAAGTAGTTTTGAAAACCTATCCACAGAAATGCAAATCGTCGAAAACTAAAGTACTTTTTACGTGTTTGAACAGTTTATTTTGATAAAGTACGATATTATTATCGTGAAGACAGTAAAAAGTTGTTTCTCGTAATTTGGTTCTTTAAAACTTCGTGGAAGGTAATAGAGATTAATGATAAAATGTTTGATTGAAATTTTAAATTTGATATCACCCATGTGGGACCCTAATAATTTACGCATCCTAATGAAGTGGAAAGTATTTATTTGGCTTTGAAAACATCATTCCAACCCGGTTTTTGTGATAATTTCTCCAGATTTCACCTCCATAGTGCTGGAAAGGTTCTAGATGACTTCTGGCGCACATAACTTCCATTAACAGAGTGCTAAGACGTTTCTACAATGCAAGGTTGGGTTTTATTACCAGAAGCTCAGCTAGGAGGTCTAGGAATGGGTTGAGGTCCTGGATCTTCCATTAAATAGAGCAGATTACTGCAATCTGCTCATAATACCGCGTATGGAGGGGATCTAATAGACGATGCTTAAGATTTGCTCGCATGCGTTTCAATTGCGAACTATAAGTTGAAAATGTAACTCAATGGTAAAGCAGAGAGACAGTTTTAGTAAATAATTGAATAAAATATTTCAAATTACATTAACCACATTGCAATAGTTACAAAGCACTTAATTTTAGTGTTTTCTTACATTTCTGTTTTATAATGCAAAGATATGAATCTGGCCTCTTATTAAATAAAATGTTTAAAATATTAGTAATCGTAGAACTAAATGGTATTATTGCATTATACTCAAGAATGAAGGGATTGCTGAGTCTATTTCTTTTAGCTGTTCAACTGCTCTCTATGGCGAAGAACTCCGAAGGATTTTTTGTAAGTAGCTCTTAGCCCACTCACTTTGCTCTGTTTGCTTGCGGTTTCTATGTTCTGGAATGCTAACTACGTTGATAATGACGTCTGGTTCAGTGCTGCATGATTACGTATAATGCTTGCAGCATAATATCCATATGAGGTAGCGGTGCAGACTTCTGTGATCTACCATATGGTGCCCCACCTAAGAAATGACTCCAACCTGCTCTTATGGGAGAGATTAGTGAAGTCAAATTGTGGTAGTAATGGCCTTTACATGTCAATCAAATTAACAAAATTAGGCTATGCTCCAAGATTGCAACAAGGTTAATTCAAGAATCAATAAAAGGCTGAAGGCCGAATATTTTTATCTCTTCCCAAATTCCATATGTTTAAAACCGGCCGCTATATACTGGTATCCAATTCTACTCTATCAATAAGACCGCGCGAAACAACTGAATAGCAACAGTACTTCAAGCAAAATTATTAAAAATTGAAAAGTGCAAACCAATAACAATGTTCATTTCGGAAAGTTTGATGCCACAAAACATTTATTTCAATTTTTAAAAGTTATATCTGCATTTTGTGTAGACTGCTTTTGTCTATATTTCACGGTTTATCAGTTACACAAAATTCTTTGCGAATAAAGAGGATTTCAAAATCGTAAAATCCTTTTTCAGAAAAACCTAAATTTCCTAAAATCTTTTAAGAAAGGGCTGTTTGATATGGGTATTTTCTTCAAAATCTTCGTGTCGCTTCTTTTGAAAAAAAAACTGAGCCCAAACACTACGTCTGGTATTTATCGAAAATTTCACTTCTGGATTAGGTTTTTTTTTTTTTTTTTTTTTTTTAAGTTTAACGTCCTTTAAGCTGGTTGGTCATATCGGACGATGAATGAAATTGATGAAATGATGCTCAAATGATCTCAGGGTCCAGGGAGCTTAAAGTTACTTGACATTCGTTTTCTCAGGATAAGGGAAAACCCCGAACAAAACCTTTTCCGGGTAACTCACCCTAAGCGAGATTCAAACTCACGAGCTGTTGAACGTGAAGCAGACACGCTACCACCAAACTACCCGGGTGGGTGTTAGGCTGTTCACAGACATACACACACTTACACAAATCTTCTTCTACGATGTTTTAACTGAAGGGGCCTCAAAACATGCAGTCCTTGTGAAATCTTGACATCGAATTTTTGGGTGGAATACAATACTACTTACTCTTAAGGTAGCTGCTAAGAAAGTGAAAAGGCACATGTTTTTAATAAATGTTGTGCCCTCATACGCAAGGAAATTAAATTCACATAACATTTCAGGCTGAAGTTGTTATTGAGCTAGGTGTGTTTTTTCGTCCCAAAGACACACTTCGAAGTAAATATTTCAGCAGAGAGCGAGAGTTTGGGGGAAACTTGATAGTAGCCTGGGTTCGATCTAGCGGGTTGTGGTTTAAATTGTGTTAGAGGCCAGTTGTTGGTCGACCTTCAGAATTGGGTTTCTCTTGTGATGGGAAAAGATTCCCTTTTTCCTTGAGAACTGCAAATGATACATGACCAAATCAAACCACATTCTTGATCAATGAAACCTTGTCTTTGATTTGCCATGGGAAGTTTGGTAGGCAAATGACCAAATAAAGTTAAAAGATTTCCTAAATATATTTTAATAATGCTGGCAGTAATTTGCCCATACCTTCTATAAAACTACTTACAAATGAGCTCTCAAAAATCCCAATAATTGCCAATATTACAGTTGAACAAGTGAGTCGAGCGGCTTCTTTTGAACATAGATTTGGAGTACTCTATTGGTGAGAACTTCAAATCAGAAGCGCTGAGGAGTTCTTTTCTTTAAGTGACCTTTAATAAGGCGATGCATCTATGAAATTTGACAAAAACTGTGACAAATTAAAAAAAAAAAAACTTTTCATAATAAAATAATATGTATCTAAAGTTAAAGAAAACATATAGATTTTACACTTGGCGCACTTTAACTATTAAATAACTGAAGCCACAGATAGGCAGGTTCATGCTTATTAATAGGTATGCCCAACATTAAAACTTGCTTTTTTGAAAATTTTTTCGCAACACATATTCAAAATATCACATGATGCAAGTTTTTAATAATTTGTTGATTATATCCTATGTCTCAAAAGCGCATTAAAGAAAATGGTCATGTACTCTTTTAGAAATAATACTCCAATGTTGATATATAAGTTAATACATTTTGAAAAATCAAGAGTTTTGGAGATTACGAAAAATAATACTTTTTCTACAATAATTGGGGTTAATATGAAAATAAAATCTGATGTGTTCCATTTACATGACTTTCTCTACCTCTCTATTACAAATTATTATTAAAAATGTTATTCTTCTATTACGCTAACCCAGATAAAATTAGCAGAAATGGTCTTCTTACTTGCTTTCTTGTAAGTAGAAGGGAAATAAAGGAATACACTAGGTTAAAGCGATAGTCAAATCTTTTAAAAACTGGTTGCTATGTGATTGAAATGCCTTTCTTTCTATGGCTAGGAATTGACAAATTCCTGTATGAGATAAGTATAACTATTTTAAAGCTGAAACCAATAACACAGAATATTTCAGAAACGGTGATCTCCACAAAAAAATGTATAAATTACGAGATCTACATTTTTGTGTAATAAGTTTTTGACTATCTCTTACCAGTTATACAAAATTCAACAAAATTCATCTCGACTGGCTATTCCCAGAAAAGTCAAATAAATATGTTTAATATCCGATATCTTAATCAAGATTTTCGAACAATTTTCCATATAAAGAGTAGTTGTGAGTCGGGGATTTTCTTGAAAATATTCGTTTCGCATTCTTGGGAGATGCTAAACTTAAATACCAAGTTTGGTATTTAACAGACTTTTCGTTTGTGAGCTATGCTGTCCACAGACAGAGAGACAGACAGAGAGAGACACACACACACACTGACCTTTTCTAATTTTTTTTTTTTTTTTTTTGATTCAGGGGATCTCAAGCATGTATTTCCGGTAAAATTTCGGTATCGAATTTTTTAGTAGAATGCAATACCTTCTCTATACATTATGTACATAGTACTTGTAGAGAAAGTAATAATATGATAGATCTGTTTGTAAATTCATTCATTATAATAGTCAATGTTTAAATGTGAATAGTTTAAAAAGGCAATAGTATAACTCATTTTTATTAGGACAATGAATTTAGACAGTAAAATGTATTACATGGAATCTAGAAATATCAATATTATTGTATTTAATAACCGGTGTAAATTTCAGTAGATATCTTACATTTTGTGGATTTTCCAAATTTCACGGATGCATTACCCTAACTAGTAATTTGGGTTGCTTAGGGTATGATGTTGACCTCCAGACGAGGTAACTGATGTCTATGTCTGCTTCTGTAATGTGGAGTTCTGGAACTCGGCGGACTGTTTTCTTCAAAGTCTGCATTAAATGTCCACTTAATTTCATATAACTACAGTACAAAGGTATAAAGTGTGTAACTGCCATCAAGATATTTGTTGTCCTGTGCATCGACCATTCATTGCTCATAAGCGTACGATATTGTTGTTACGCCATTTCCTTCGACTATTGCATGGGAATGATTGACAAAGTGGTCTTAAACCAGTAATATGTTGCTTTGAAACTAAAACTATAAACTGGGATTACATACCCTGTCATTTTATTGTGAACATTTAAGCTAGAGTACTAATAGTATGATATTAATACTTAAGGAACTTGGTGGTATTAGAGCTTATTTAGAGGAATTTATTATATAATCGGTAGTCCACGTTAAAATTGTTCTGTCCGTGACAGTCAGAGAAATAAAAATTGAAAACTTTAATATTTTTACTCACGTGGGTATTTAAAATATGGAAATACAAAATTAATAGCATTTATGCTGTAATTTTATGGAATATAAAACATGCCAATTATTATTATTATTACTCATCCAAATCAAAAATACGAGCTTTCGTACATTGTTAATTTTTATTACCTATTTCGTTTCAATCTATAATTTGAACTCCGTTCTTTTAGTTTGCATCCATTACTCCTGCTGCTTTAAATTACATAACATTATTTGTGGGAAAATGTATTAATTTTCTAATCATTATAAAAATAAATTGTAGGTCTACAACACATGTTTTATACATTATAGAGTATTGATTGATACACGAAGATTGTATACATTATAAGAAACTGCACAATAATTGTGTTTTTTTTTGTTGTTGGTTTTTTTTTTTTTTTTTTTTTTAAACAGTACCGGAGTGTGATCAGGACTCCGGCGCTGTATCCCCATTTACATTTACCCCCGTAGGTTTTACTGATTACTGGTTTTACTGTTCCTTTACAAACATAGACACATTGCATAAACATATAACACCAATGCCCAAGGCGGGACTCGAACCCACGATCCCCTGCCCACGAAGCACCAAAGCGAGACGCTTTAGCGAGCGTGGCCATGGGGACCGGCTGTTTTAAGGCAGTTATTGTACAGCATTTTTTCTTATCATTGTCTTAAAACGTAAAGTGTACACCTTTCCCCCTCATGTACAACTAGGATAAGTGATTTTGATTTCTATTTTACTTCTCATACAAAAAAAAAAAAAAAAAACAAACAAAAAAAACAAGCGATTTCAATATGGAGGCAGTGTTTCGGATAGTAAGGTGCTCTAGAGATGTTCTTCGGAAAGGTTTCCATTAATGACGTCAGTGGCTGCCACGCTAATAACTGAGAAAATAATTACTAAGTTTATTTAACGCAGCTCTTAGCTGCACGGGTCATATAATCGTTATTGGTTTGCGGGGATTTTGATCTGAAGCAGTTCATTTACATGCCAGTAAAACTGCTGCCAAGCGGCTGTGCAATTAACCACGCTTAAACTCTTAATTTCAAACGACGAACCTTATTCCATGGTCATTATCAGCGATTACCTTGGGTTTTTTCTCTCTTCATAAGGACATCTTACTTGCTCTGGGAGGCACTGCCTATACCGTAAATGAGCTATGTTTTTGGCTTTGGCAATGTCTTTGGTTTGCTAATTATATAATAAAATGCCCGTGTTTGTGTGCTTTTCTTGGCTGGCATTATTATCTCAGGCAGAGAAAACAGCGTACATCAAGTGCGGCCTCAGGCAACATACAAATGTTTAAGTGCATGGAACAAATTCTGCCGTTTGCTTCCTCTAAATAAAAGCATACATAAATACTTTTCTTTCCATTACCTGATTTAGAACGTGTAACACAAACAATACATACAGAATTATCTTTATTATTATCATGGTAAGAAATTGCTGAACAGTCTCTGAAGAAGAATATTTCCAACTCAGTTTAAACAAACAAACAAACAAAGGCCACTGAGAGTTGAAGTCGCCTTAAAGATTCGAGTATTAGGGTGATGGAATCCCAACATTGGAGCTTGTAGCAAAAGAAGCAATACGATTGATGACAGCGGCTTTGCTGCTGTTATTTCTTATAATGAGCCTATACAACACCCTCAGCGAAATTTAGATGATGAACCTGTCATGTACTGCTTCAAATTAGTGCGCAGCCAAGAAGATGGTGCTATCAGAGGCATAGATGAGCAGGACAAGATGAAAGGGGCCGGAAATTATTCTGCGGAGAAGAAATTTGCTCCAGCTCATTTCTTATTCCTTAGGGAATATCCAGTGTAGAGTTTTCTCACAAAACCTTTCAAGGGTGGTCTCTGTAATTTTTACTGGTGTGAAACAGTTGCTAAACGGAATACCCGATCTTACAAAATTGTGTTTCCGAATGTTAAAGAGCTGGTCTGGAAGCTATCTGTCTAAAGATAACTTTAGAAGTGATTATGCTGGAGTTAGTTAAGTAATTCTTGAGATTGTATTTTAATGACAACATACTTAACTGTTGCCAAATAACATGAACACATTTTGTTGATGATATTTTATCAGTGCTCTGTTTCATAATCTCATATGTTTAAGTACTACGGTTCCATTTCATTTAAATATATAATTATTACTCTCTGTACATTGTCAAACTCTGAGATTTAATTTTAATGAGTGTATTACTTCCTCACCCTTGTACCTATTATTTACACTTAGATGCCAAATACTCTCAGTAGAAGTAATATTTAAAAATTAGCACGTCTATGAATAACTGCTGCTTTAGAAGTCTATATTTTATTAAAATACCTCAAAATCTAAAATTTACATGTATATCAATTCTTGTTGCATTTCACAAAAGTGTTTGTCACAGAATTATGTAGCAACTAGATTTCATTACCTCAATAAAAGACAACATGTGAACGTTGTTTTCCGCAAATCCTCATTCCTACGTCTCCATTAAGGATTATAAGAGGCAGAACATTCAAACACTAAACAAAAAAATTGTAAATGTTTTCTCTAAACCTAACATATGAGCCCCAAGAGAAGCTGAGAATAATAAGCCAAGCCTCAAGCAGTGCTGCAGCACCGGATGTGTCTCCGCAGTGAATCATCTCATCTCTATTATTATGCTTGTAATTATCACCTTGTCTGTGTGTTGTATCTGCATTTGATCAGAATTTACATAACTCGACGATACCCCAAAATTATTTTGCTGGCTTTATAATTAAGACAGCGAAAATAACGAGAAAGAAGAGAGTCAAAATAACTTCTCATCAATTATTTATTTTGGGAGTGTTTGAAAAACGGACAGTGTCTGCATACAGTCACTTATGTAACAAACAGGCAAGTAACGAAATATTATCATCAATGTGCTTTATATTTCCTAATGAAACGTATTACATATTGTAACTGTGCTTCCTCAATTGGTATAATGGTAAAATATACCTTAAATTAACATTCCTACAGTAAAGTTGAGTTTAAGGCTTGAAAGAGAGAAACGCCTCATTACTAAAATTAACAAATGTGTAACTTTTTTATATAGCAAAACGAGATGACAATGCACTAACTACAAAATTGAGATCTTACAACACAATAATTTTAAGTCAGTGATTTTAAGTAAGATATCAAATCAAAATTTGGATATAAATTATTTTCCTATCAGCGTCATTGAAATATGTTTCACAAGATGAGTGAAAGTATGTAAACAAACAAAAAGAAAGATAGAACAAAAGAAAGAAAAATAGTTGTCTTAACGTTTATACCTTAGTATTGATGCTTCTATTTTTGATCAAGGAGCAATTTGCTATCGGAAGATTATATTTCTTGCTTATTCTTGATGAATAATTAATGTTAGATAGGTCATATCGGATAATGAATGAAGAATGGTTGGAATGAGGTTTAAATGGACCCAAATCCCTAGAGTTTACAGTTATCCAACATTCTTCTCTTTAGGATAAGAGAAAAACCCTTATCCAAGTAACCAGCAACTCCTTCTAACCTTGATTCGAACTCAGTACCTCTGTGAGTGTGCTTCCATTGTTTCCCGAGTACCTTTTCTGCATTATCCAGAACCAAAAGGAAATGTCCCAGAAAGAGGAAATAAACACTTATTACTAGAATTCGCTACTTTTTACATCATGCAAATCCCCAGTGTGGTATCTTACCTTCTGGAAGAAGCTTTCTCAATTTACGGTGGCAAAAGAACCCGAAGGAATAGAAACTTTCTTAAGAGAAAAAGATAATTTATAGAAGTTAGCACAACGTTCAAGCCAAAGTGGGCATATGAATCTATGAAAGAAAATCAAGGACAACCTCTTTCTTATCGAATCTAACTCTGGTGTTAAGGTTCTACATCTTGACGAAACAGCAGCTGAACATGGCAATAACAAGACCTATCCTCAGTCAGAATAACGGACGGAGTTTCTCTTTCCTTTTTTTGTCAGTAACCGTTTCCTTAATTGCCAAGTAGCAGCTTGAAAAAGGACAGACTTTTTGCGGACCACTGACTTTCTGAAACCTGTTGCCAAAAATGTTGGTTGACAGTTAGGATTCTTTTGGTTGAAATCACCGGAAATGCCAATTGGTGTTGATCACAATATAACTTAAATAGCCAGACATTAACGTTTTTTTCTAAGCCATCAAATATTTTCTCCATCCAATGTTTTTTTCTTTCTTGCTAAATGCGCATCAAACATGGTCCTTTTCAGAAACAAAGTGCGTTTATTTCTGAAGTTCTTAGAGGAAGTACCAATTAGAATCCGTAGATAATTTAGACATTCGTTTCAATGTCAAATATTATCTTTATATCTTCCACTTCTTCAAGTAAGACCTAATTGAAATTTGCATTATATTACTGAGTCACTTTGAAGGTAAATTGAAGACAGCAATGATGACTGTGAGCTACATTTTAAAGCTACTGAACTATTATTGATGTCCTCATCCTCGGCTGCTTAAGAATACTGATACTTTTCTTCAGCCACCTATCTATCTTCCACAGCTGTGTATCCAGAAAACATGCTTACATCAAGATTCGGCATACGCTTTATTGCCTTTGTTAACTGGAACGTATATAAATGTACAAATTTCTCATCCTGTCCGAATGCTTAAAATAGATTGATGATATGGAATGCACTTTTCAGCAATGAAGAACTGAAACTTGTTCATGAGCAATTATTATGTAACAATCGCTCGCAAAACAAATAGCACAACTCAAAGAGATGCAGAGTTTGTGTCTCATTTAAAATATTAAAATAAACTACATAAAATGTGGAGATGCTACGACCTTCAGGCAGCATAAAATAACAACAATGTGCCCTTGCCAATTTTCTGTCTTCATTTTTCTCAACCAGACAGATGTGCAGCATCACCAGTTTAAAGTACCGCTTCTTCGGCCTCGTTCGGTAAACATACGGTTGCAGCGAATAACTGTCATTAGCTTAACATGATGGCATTGAACACGGCACAGTCATGCTTCCATGGAACATCAACTCTTCCCCAACGCCTTCGTTAAGGTACTGCACGCTGATCCAATATTTGCTAGACAAACGAAGATGCTGTTTTCCCAACGAAACCGTTAATAAACTGTCCTCAGAGGGGAAAACCGCACGGAATTTACTCGTAGTCGATCTTTTGAGAATCCCAAACAAACAATTTAATAGGACCATCTATGGCTTTCGGCGCGGAAAACAAAAGAAACAGCCACTTGGAATATGAGTAGCTGAGAGTCCCCACGGAAGACAGGTTCTTCAGACACAATCTTTTGGTTCACCTTGCCGACTCAAATCATATTAACCCTGAGCTTGTTTGTAGAAATAAGTGAGTTTTGTACCTTGTCTTGTTTATTTTTGGGAGCAAACAAACTTACCTTAGGGTTGGATGTCCTTCTGGCTGTGTATACACAAGCATTTTGCTCCGAGACTAGAGAACGCAGTTTCTTTTCTTTCTTTTTTATGAGAACGTGTGGAAAAACTACAAATACGCTGATTTATAATGCACTTTAATGCAATAGGTTCTTAAAAATATTTTTATGGGATACTCACATTTACAGATATGCTTATCGCGAAATAGCCTAAACATTACTGAAGCTTGGCGTAGAAACCACAGAAAAACATATTCCTGGTTGAATTTGATTTCCACACTTTCAGCATTGCTAGAGTTGGAAGAACGATACAGTTTCAGCAAAGTTTCTAGCAACTAACAGCTAATTTGTTGTATAAGAATTAAGAGTTGTTCGGCATTTGGAATTAGCGATGGAATGTTCTCGGAATATCAGTGAATGAAACCCGTATCGGAGTTTTTCAAGCCAAAGTCTATCGAATGCTTTTGACTCCTTCGATATTACTTGAAAGCTATCACGAGAATATCTCATTTCTAAGCAAATGATTTCCCAAAATAATCAGTATGTTCCTAATACTGTATAACAGAGGTCAACCAGCACAAGGAAAAAGTACTGTGACAATTCGCATGGGGATCGAGAAGCGTTTTCCTTTTGTGTGCAAATGAGCAACATGGTTTGCGTATTGCTATAGAAAAACACTCTTTGCTAAATACAGAAAGTTCCAAGTTGTAAATGAAGACAATAAAAACTTACACTATACGTACAATCGCTGAGAAATTGAAAGACTCGCCGTGACTAAATGTGACATGAGTTGACTTCAAGTATAAAAATAAACTTCACAAACCTGTTATAATATTAATAATAACGTGATTAGAGTTTAATGTGTTTTAATACAAAGCCTGGCTGATATTCAACCAGACAGCAATAATAGTATTGTCTAGTTGTTCAGGGTCAGGAAGAGTACTATGATTAACGTTTCAGTCGAGCACATTTGGCATACTAAAGTAGAACAGAATTTCTTTTTCAATATTAATCATCAGACACAATGGCTAAGTATATAATTTATATCAAACTCTTAGAGTGACTAGAATGTTGTACTCCATCTAGAGAGAGAAATATGAATGAAGTTATTGCATGTTTTTTCAGTTGTTAGGTGCTTCTTGCAGCAGCTCCTACGTTAACTGACGCTCCTTCTAAGGATTCGATTGCTACTTATCTTAATTGACGGTGATGTAATTCAATCAGTATGCATCGCCACCACCACCAACCATCATGTAGTATCCTAATCTGACATCACTGTCCTTCCAGCACTTGCATTTCCTGAAGAACAGCTGCATTGTTTATTTGCACGCTATGAAAAGTGATTGACCTTTGCGGATTGGTGTTCCGTTTTGTTTCGTTTTTTTGTCACATGAGCATGGAACGAAGAATTAGATGCTGTCAACATCCTCAGACTTGAGGAAATGAGGCAGGCGGAGCGTGGCACACGCCGTCATCTTCCGTTACGTCCGGTGTATACACAACGGGTCCTTTGCGAACATGAAAAGTAAATCCTTTGTTTCTGACTTCAACTTATTGTACATATGATAACGGGGCTTGAAACAAGAAGTAGTTTTCTGGGTTTGGGCATGTCAAGTCAATGACAGTGAAGATAAGCTTTATCAAGAGTGAACATTACATTTATGCTTATATATCAGGAACGAATATCATCCTTGTTAGAATTCTGGTCCACAGTAATTTTGGCGAAGGCAACCATTTCAACTTACAACTTACAAAGCACTCCTGTTAAAAAGCACTGTTAGCCTTTCAATCACACAAAAATGCATCCTGAGGAGAGAAAAAGTATAGAGTAGAAATCATTCATTACTGCTGATACAAATCCTCAGTTCAACAGAGCGCATAAAACGTAGCGAGACTTTGAGTCAGGGAATAACGATCTCCCGTCATTGAAGAACTTCAAAACAGTGATCTCTCCATTTCAAGGGCCACTGTTGCCTCTGAGCTGGTATTTATTCCTACTTATAGATTCTGTTTCTCTCCACTATATTAAATCAGCATTAATAGGTTGCATCTTCACATACTGCAATCAACATTCAAGGGTTACACCAAGAATATTACTTGTATTATTATCATTATATCACCGCGATTTCCAAACCCTACAAGTCCCGATGAAATTTGATTAAACTGTAAAACCAAAATGTGTTTCTTAGTTTAGAAGTAGGTAGTGCATATGTATAACGTAACCTACACATGAGTTCTGTTTCATTTTGTTCAACTAGAACAAATGTTAATAGCTTTATATAAAAATTTCACCACTTTATATATGAAAATTATACTTAGTCTAAAAATTATTCATATAGCTGAAAAATAATAAGATTGACACGTTCATCATGGGTATCTTTTCGGAAGGGTGTTATATACACATTATAACTCTAGAAAAAATTGGGACATTTAAAAAGGTAATTTGAGAAAAGTCACCCCATGTTACAGTACATACAAAGTTTTGTTTTCGAAACGACTATACTTAAAGCACTGAAGTGTAGTAAGATGCACTCAGTCATAAGTACGTCAGCAAACATTCGGAATATTTAGCAAGCACGTTGACGGGGAGCTCTTGGACTGCCTCATACGTTACAAAACCGAACTCTTTAGCCTCGAGCGATTGCACTGGTCATTAGAATTAACGTAATCTTAGCAGACAATGCAATTTCAGAGTTGTCTTCTGTGTCACATACTAAACTCAACCGATCATTTTGTCACAGTTTCAGGAGTTTGACTCATGTCTGTTTCTTCTCGAGTCACAACTGCTTCCTCCTTGCTTTTTTCTGCACTATGTTTCTAATAAAACTGAATGTCCTTTTCCTCTACTCATAGAGATAAAATAGTTTATATCATACTTTCAGATTGCAAACACCATTCGAAATAAAATTCCGCTAGTATATCCATTCTGCAAGTCACTGCATTCAAACTGAAAAAAGCATTAGCAGCATTAGCTAGACAAAATGTAAACCGCAGGAATCAGAGGTGGTACCGAGATGCTCCTTCAAAGCTGTTTTTTGTCTTCGTCATGTATAATAATTGTTCCAAAAACCCCTTGGCATGAGTCATCCTTTGTTATAATCCTAATACCCAACCGTGCTTGCGAAGGAATAATGCTTTTATGTTACATTTTCGAATAATTTTATGAGCGTGTAGCGTTTTGAACAAAATGATTACATAAGTGGACCACAGCTTGTTGTTTTCCTCTAAGTAAATCAGGCAATAACAAGGAAGAATGCTCTCATCAGTCTGTTAATCGAAGTTTCCAGCAGAGTGGTTCCATAGCAACCAATTGTTTCCTCAAGAGCTGAAAAGAATTTTCGTTTTATAGAACAGCATCGGAATCGTGACTGACGAATTCCGAACGAACCGAAAGCTTTTTGAAGATTCAGCTGCATCACGGTTGTATATTACATATTTCATGTCACGAGCTTCAGAGGATGTTATCTTCAAGATTTAATGTTCTTCAAGAAGTTTGAAATTGACTGGCAGCAATTACAACCGCGGCAATGACCGACCAATGCCAATTTGCATGAAGACGTCACGAAATGGACAAAGCGTTCAGGTAAAACATGGATCTTATTCTTCTGACAGCGGTGGTTGTGAATATTATCAACTATTTTATCAACATTTGTCTATTTCAAGGTATTTTCTGAACATGTAAACAATTTCGATATTTCTATTATAATTTACTTTTATTCTCTCATAAAAGATACTTAGACCAACTGCACTTAGTTTCATCCCTTTACAAAAAAGCAATAACCGAGTATAATTCTCGCAAATATATTGGAAAAAAAAAATGCAAAGATGGTGGAAATTAAATTGAGTTTTATTTATGGACGCTCATAGATTGCTGCGGTTCTTAGCGTCCCATGCTATGTTGAGCGTGAAAGAGGTCATCACAACTAACCTAAGGTACGCAAAAGTCATTAGAGAGTCTGTAAATTATATTTCCTATTTAAATGACTTAGAAATCCCAGATTAAATCAATTTTACAAAAAGTTTCTGTAGGTATTTTAGAAACTGCAGATAATATTAGTACTATTAATTTTGTGGGTTCTTCTTTCGGTGCTCATGAGGTAACTTCTATGGTGGACAAAGCGACGCAGGGGCGTATTTTTTTCCAGGTTCTCCGGGTTACCCCGACATCACATTCCACCGGTGTTCCATCTTCATTCCATGCATCATCAGTCATCGCCTGCGGTGCCATAGTAGTAAAAGCTTGCGTTAAACACTACAAAAAGGTAACTCTGGTGTTAAAATTATTCTTTCTTATGGGGTAAATCAGTGGTTGGTGCTTTATAACGCAAGTATGTTATGGTAGAGATTTATTTAATTTTTAAAAGGGAAAGTTTTCGGACATCACTTGTGTGAAACGTATAACAATTACATTTAATTCTCAGTTACTCCTAATCGAGCATAAAGACTAAGAGTTTTTAAACAATTAAGACGTTTATAAAAATGTAATTAAATAACATTTAATGTGAAATCAATGTATCTTTAAGGATTGTGATCCGATTTAGATTCAGTACAGCACACCAGAATCGATAAGGTAGGATAAAACTTAGTAAGAGATTATTTGTGGTCTCATTTATATGTCGTCTTTAACATCTTAGACCAAATTGGTGACTGTGCCTTTTTGGGATAATTACTCAGGGCATTGGTGTTCACTCGTTGACTCTTTGGGTTAACATTTGGATTGTCTTTACATTGTCTTCCTCTCTCTCTCTCTCTCTCTCTCTCTCTCTCTCTCTCTCTCACACACACACACATATACACATTTAGACTTTCATTCTTCCAAGCATTGGCATGATAAAGAGTAACCCTAGCTAATGAAAAATTCCCACCTCGTCAGAATTCGACCCCGAGACCTCTTGATTTCAATAAACATTGTAAAATGTTACCAAATAGAAAAATGTTGCTAAAATATTATGTAATCATATTTTAAAACATGGATCGAGAACGACACTGATGATTAACGACATTTTACTTTATATTAGGTTTGATTCACATTTTAAGGAAACGCTCTTAAAACACCCGAGTTCTTAATGTATCCCACGCTGGAGGTGAGAAAGCTACACGGTACTAACAATATTCAGTGCGGCAAGCTCATCAAAGAACTTCAAAACAATTGATTTAAAGTATATTTTATGATTGCATTTTGAAACAGGTTTACGGATGAAGTATTTACGCATGTATTGTACTTTCTGTGAGGCAAAAGTGCAATTTGAATGCAACTGCACGAAAAACGTGCCATCATGGGTATTTCTTTAAGAAGGGTCTGCTTGTTAGCGTTAGAAGGGAATGCGGAAGTGAGGTGAGGACCGTCTATTTGCCTGTCATGCCCAGACAGCTTTTGCAAGTCGGCCACTATATAGCATGTGCGCTGCGTAACGCACATGGATACAGTTTCCCAGTCATTGCCAACTAACAAAACACCTGTGGTCTCAATGTCACGGCTAAGGTCGAGTCATCTAGAGGTCAGGAATCCATAGATTCTTGGAAGAATAACAAACATCCTCCCTTGTAGTCATTAGAAAAGTACTAATGGGTTTACATTCGAGCAGCATCACAAAAATAGTGATTATAAATAACGACTCTTTTTAGTCCAGTTTAAGTTGTACTGCATTTGTCTTTATCACCTATGTTCTTCAGCAGACTACTCCTTCAGAAAAAAAAATCGTATGTGCTCCATTCACCCGGATTTCTCTAGCTGTTCCACAAATAAACTTTCCTTGCCAATTGTTATACCAATACGTAATACCAATCAAGATAAACATTCGCAGAATTGGTTTTATTACTTACCTTTTTGTAAGTAGAAGACAAATAAGTGAATACATTAGGTCAAAATAACAGTCAAATCTTTTAAAATCCAGTCGCCAGTGAAACAATTGAAACCCGGTTCTCTTTGCTTGCTAGGAATAAACAAAAGAAAGACGATGAGAAAGAGGTCTCCGTTTGAGAAATGTTTAAGTACCTTAAAACTAAACCGACAACTTGGAATGTCTCGAACACGGTTAACTCTATAAAAAAACTCTATATGACATAAATTGTGTGTTTTAAAATCTAATTTTTTGTGTATGTCTATTTGTTACAGTTTGCCAGTTATACAAAATTTATAGAAAAGTCATCCAAAATGTAGTGGTCTTCAGAGGCTATTCTCAGAAAATTCAAGATATACATTTCGTTTGTCATGAAAATATCTTAAACATATGACATTTTAATAAAGACCGTTAGAGCCATTTTTGAGAAAATACATTTTTTCGAAAAATGTTCCACGTAAAGGGTGGTTGGGGGTGGGGAGATTTTATTGAAAATCTTTGCGTCGCATCCTTGAAAAATAGAGAACTTATATATAACATACATTCCAAGCTTGGTAATTAACCGAGTTTCCGTTCTTAAGCTATGCTGCCCACAGGCCCTCACTAACATACCCCACACATGTACACACAGCCACACATATACGGACATATTTCTAAAAATGTTATTATTTAGGGGGTCTCAAAACATGTACTTCCAATGAAATCTCGATCTAGAATATTTGGGTGGAATACAATACCTTCCCTATCCACTATGTACATTGTACGGACGGGCTAAAGAAAGTAGAAATGATGCAAGATGGCCAAAGACCCACTGACAGAATTTAAGGTCAAGACCAAGGAAATAATAAAGAATCGTTTAAATTATGACAAGTTAAATTATACATAACCTCAAATGAAAAAACAGCACATATTATTTTGTTCAGATATAGAGAAGCGCATTCTTTACGGTTATGTCTCTTATGTGATTTACGTCAGTTATAAAATAATCTGCTACATCTGGTTGATACTAATGGTTTCGGTTGACCCCTACATCTTTTCATTGTAATTTTCTTTTGGTTATTATAGATAACTTACTCTTCGTATTTCTTACCACATTCTTTCTTAAAACCACCTTCATTTCTGGATTTAAATGCTTGTAGTTGAAGTATCCGCAGGTTTGTGCAGAAACTAGAACTGATTTCAAAGCGTTTACTATACCATGAGTGAGACGATATTTTGCAAATTTGTGACATTGTGCTTTAAGGGGTGAAGAGCGATTGAGACAATAATTAATGAATTAACAAGTACTAGGTACCTTATTGTTAGCAGCTCCTTTCCCTTTTTAATGTTCCTTTGTTATTGTCAGGTAACAGTCATTTCGGTAAATAACAAACTTCGAATAACAACTGTTGTTCATGCCTAAAAGTATGATAAAAGCACTTAATAAAATGGAACAATATCAAGAAATAAGTGCATTAAAATCAACAGAAGAGTGTATGAATCCGCGCAAAGCACAGGTGCGCAAGATAACCTTTATTTCCTCCCACGGAAAAGAACATCTAAATGACCTCACATGGAGAAAGGACCTTTCTTGCAAGATCCGCTTTAGACTGCGATTGAGTATTTGGATAGTTTTTGGCCCCACAACCCAGAGGTCTCAGCTTCGATTCCGACTGAGGAAAGGGATTTCTCTTTGACTACAATCATTTTCTACCTTTCGCAGAGTCTGAATCGTATAGATTTCAGAATGAATGAGAGCGTAAAAACTAATAAAACCAGTAGTTCAACGAGTAATAACATCAATTTATTCTCAAGTCAAATCCGCCAATATGGTCATAGAATTTATATGGCTGTTTTAGAAGGAACAAAAAATAAAACGAAGAATCATGTTTCCTGTCTGCAACTTTCTTATTGCGAGCAACAGGGTGGCACACAACATAGATATATGCCTTCTATTAAATTAATGGATTCCAGATTCGAATCTAGATAAAAGTGAAAACTTTTATTTAATTTTTTACCCTCCGAAATTATGAGTTAAAACTTAAAGTAAAACACAGGAAAACTGCATGTAAAAGAATTAACATCATTATCAATCAATTGCTGTTCGGACATAAATGCAATATTTAAAAACAATAGTCAGCAAAGCATCCATAGATATTTCTAAGGTTAATGAGTACATTTTTATATGACTAGCAGTCAACTGGGCAGGCATTAGATATCTACACTGTAAAGTACCTGCGCCAAAGATATTTTATAAAATATTTGCCAGTCCAATGATCGTTCCTTTATAAAATATTTCTGTGATAAAATGTATGGATAGTCGGCTACATTTTATAAAACACTACTGACTACTGAAGCAAAACAACATAAATACATCTGAATTATAAATACAACCAACATTTTAATTTACAAGTTTAGAAGCTAAGGAATTCCTGTGCAACGCGATGCATACGGATTACAAATACCGAAATAAAAGACAAGCCTCATACCAAATTATTGCAGAAGCAACAAGCATGTCCAGGAAGGCTACACAGAATTGGATATCAAGAAGAAGCTGAACATTTGTCAGAGAAAATCAAGATCTTACTTCTATCGCATATTTCTTCAGTAATTGAATTTAAATAAATATAGGTATATGTCATTTCTTGCATATATAACTTAGCCGCACTTTAAACCCTTTGTTAGAAAGAAGCACTTCTGATTAAACATTTAATAGCAGCTTTTTCAGGATTTTTATGGCAAATATTTGTTAAGAGTACTTGTCGTGCTGCTTAATCCCTCATAACTAAATGTGGAAATTGTCATTAGTTTCTCTCTGTGCAAAACCTAATTCGTAACTGGGAATTTCATAATACTGCTGCCGGCTAATGCCAAACATCTAATGTAGTCTAATTTATACTAATGCCATATCTGAATGTTTTATAACAGTTAGCTTTTACAATTTTTACAGAACTTTTGACACAGATATTTTAGAGTGTAATGCCGGCCTTAGATGTCAAAACTAGCTGAAGGGACTTGATGAAAGGCAAAATAGAGGGAGAGCACTTTCGCTGTCTAATGAATAGAAAACAATTTTGGCGGCAGTATTACAGAAATGTTTGACAGCATTTAATGAGACAACCTAATCAATTCATTATCAAAATGAGCTTCTGCTCTGTTATAACTTCCTGCTTCTTGGCGAGTTCCTTAACATAATTATTTGCTGGAGAGGTTTTTGTGTATCGTTCAGTCAGTGGACTGAAACGGAGCAGCGAAAGCCTTCCTGTTTCTTGTACATTCACGAGAATATTCCTCTCGGTGCGACAGACACTTTCATTCTGGTTCACCGTTGATCATAAAGAGAAGAAAAAAAGGAATGTCGCGGTTGCCGACGCCGTTCATGTCGGTACTGTTCTCCACCTAATAGGAACAACCACTAAACCGTCTCGCACCACTTATCTCTGTATTGAGGGAACGAACATGTAAACGAGGACAAAACATCTAGATTCGGTTCGCTTTCGGTGTAGCAGGTAAACCGGACGTAACGAGTTTTGTGCCGGTTTAATTTTGATTGATTAATAAATTAGCACATAGACTGAGGTTTTCTAGCTCCCCAACTAAGTAGAATTAATGGTACTACTATAATACCTACACTGCTTTGAAAAATGTTTACGTATTGTATTTCATTAGTGTCTCTATGTTATTGTTTATAACTCTGCCTTATTTACGTCGTTTTAACAACCTGATCACATCCGAAGAAATGTTTTCGGTAATATATCTCGTTGACGGTATGTGGTGGACAGTATTTTTTTTTAAGGTCTCGTCCCCGAACTATACTACCTTCGCCTCGCACCAAGCATATGGTGTTAAGAGATAGCCATTCTATCATTCGTAGTTAGATGGCAAAGCACAGCTAGCTATTTAGGGTCTCATCTTCTCACACCATATTTAGCTCCGCGATAAGCAGATGTGTTTAGGGATCCGCCAGTCTGTTGCTTACACTGTCTGTGAATAGATGGCAGAGCAATCACAATTACTATCTTTTTTTAGTTTTGCTATTGTTTTGGACTGAAGCTGGAACTTTGGGTGATGGTATTAAATATCCAATCCGGTATTTACCTTTGCGACTGAGAGAAACCACGAAAATGCTCTAATCGGTTTGGTCGGACCACGGGATTTGAACTCACAAGCTCCCTAATGCAGAGCACAGACGTTACCGTCTGAGTCAATCACTTGGCTATAGTGTTTTTGTACTGTGTACTTATAGTAATAACAACTGTTTAATACGATTTGGTGTATCTCCAAAGATTTTCGTTATTATTAGACAAAAACTTACCACACAAAAAGCGTAGATCTCATTAAAATACACAATTTATGTCATATACATTTTTTTTGTAGAGTTAACGTTTACGAGATATTCCTGATTATTAGTTTAAATTTTAAGCCACTTCAACTTTTCTCAAAGGCATCTCTCTTCTCGTTTGTTTACTCCTGGCAAGCAAAGAGAATGGAATTTCAACTTTTTCACATAGAGACCGGCCTATGTATTTTCTTATTTCCTTTCTATTTTCAAAGAAGCTAGTAGTAATACTAATTCTGCTTATGTTTATCTTGATCAGCATAAGGTACGCAGATAAAAGAGTAATGTCTTTAATAAAAGGTTTGCCGAACAGCTAGAGGACATCATGCGAATGAAACACATTAGATATATACCCTTCCACTTATAAGGAATCATATAATGACAATTTCTGCTAATGTTTATCTCGATTATCATGAAGAACATAGAAAAATAAGATTTTTGACAATAATTTGTTAGAGAGATGTGGAGAAAGTCATGTGAATGGAACACCTAAGATTTTTTTTCCTGAATGTTAATATTTTTAACTGACATCCTAGCAGAATACACTTTAACGTGTGTTAAACGAGGTCGGGCACCTAAACTTCTTTACTGCAACCTTAATGCAATAATATGTATTGCCTGGAAATCCTGGAACCATATTTTATCCCATTTTTTATGGTCGAACATATTACTAAACTATTTCTAGAGTTTTAAATAAACAGTAATACATTTCATGTTCTCTAAGGTGCAGTTCACAGATCTACAACATTCAGTGGTCAATGAATTACCACGGGAAGAGGTTATGTTGCAGCACTTTCCAATAGTTCACTTAATAATTTAACATTTAAGAATTTCTAAATGATTCTAAAATATTAAAAGGGTTAAAAAATATGTTACGTTCCTTGGAGTTATATGTAGAAGCAAACGTTTTCCTAAGAATAGCCCTAATTCATTTGTATTTCAGGTCTTCATCTTCAGGAAAGGAAAACAAACACAGTCACTTTTGAATCCTTCACGTTATTACCAGTACAATTTGGTGCTCTACACTTCTGAGGCATTATACCTTTAATAAGAGGATACAATTTAAAACCATAAATATGAAACTATTCCCACAATTGCACACAAATCAAGCATGTGCTTACTGTATCACAACGCCCAAAGAGTGTGACGTCATGCCATGTATTAATGTTTGATACAAGGCTTTTTCTTTAGGTCATTTTGTCATAGCCTGCAGCTAATAATTGGCATTCATTAGTCTCCATTTTCATAAATGACGTACAACTATAGAATCTTCAGTTACTCGGTTTAATCCAAATAGAACGTGTATAAACTAGTAATTTGGAAATAATAGTATATCGTTCCTAATTTCGACCTTGCTGAACATGACATTGCTCACTGATTCATTTTCTTAGTCTACCATTGCTTATTACCTCTGGCCGCTGCAGGTACCATTGGTCTTCATATATGTAATTTTATAGGGTTAATGTTTTCATTCCTTTAAACCAAAACTGCATACAATTAGCATGAGATTGTGCAGCCTCAGACGCAGGTGTAGGTTCAAGTCATTGCAATTACAGCTCTCTCTTTACTCGTTCAAGGCTGACAACCATCTTTGTGCTACTCTTTATTTGTCTAGGTAAATATCTTCGCCCCAGTGATGGTGTTAGACCAATCTTACAGGAACATTAACACTATCAACTATATTGCAATACAAGTGAGGTAAGAGTATGTTTGCAGATTAAAAAATATAGAATAAGTTGAATCCTAAATTCTCTAGAGCACTTAACCCATGAGCATTACAAACTATGTTTCGACGTTAGTGAATGATAGCGACATTACTTGACTAAAATAAAATTAATTATTACTATCGGTTCAGCATTTTGGTCCAGGAGCAAGCTCACCAACAATAACCTGGTTGATGACCTTAAAAATCAATAACTTCTAGCTCATATTTCAATTAAATCAACTATGGGCAACAGCAAATAATTGGCATACAGCCCGCAAAGTCGGATAACACCACATAGTTTGAAACAAACAGACAATGAGTGCATTTGATTGCTAATTCTGTTGCTAATTATTTTAATTACATTCTGTTGTATTTGCAATTGCTTCTTTAAATCTGATAGTCATTTTCAGCTGTTCCAATTGATGCTCATCAATTAAACGAGACTAGCATTTTGACTTGGCATAGTCATTTCTGAAAATAAATGCTCACTCAAACATGAATAAGAAAACATGCTGCAAAGAATTTTAATTGCGTGTGATTTGCAACTGACAACATTTTAAATAGGTGAACATCTTTAATTTGAGATAAATAGTTTAAAACATATCATTTTTTCAGTATTTTAATTTTAGCTGCAAATGCAACCTAACCCTTTCAGGTTCAATATGTATAGGATTTACAAAAAATTCTAAATAATTTCATATACTCTTTAAATCTTCTAGTAGGATTTTCTATTGTTATTAACTTTCTTATTCTCATTTGTATATTGGAGGGACTGCAAAGAGATAAAATGACAACCATCCCTCTAATAACTGTTCTGCAGTTCCAACTGCAAGACAAAGGTTCTGATTGCATCGTAAAATTTTACTACATTTTAATTTATTCCCTGTTGGTTAAGTTCATTTTAGAGTTTATTTATTATTTACTACTTTTGAATAGGAACACAAGTCCTAGTTATAGAAGGTATTATTGCCAATGAGAGGCCAAATCTTAATACACCGCTTGTAATCTGGCATTTCTAGCTTTTGACTTTCTAATTGGAACTCTATTTGGCCCAACACTGCTTGCTAATAGACACGTCATACACGGGCTTATGCCTGCCGCGTACACCGAACTTCCACAACTACATCGTCTGATGTATGCAGGGAAGGTGAGGCAACACTTCTGATTTTTGAACCCGTAAATGTTCATGCCTGAATTAAATCTAATTAAACATTAACAAATATAAAGGAAGGAAAGTTGGATTTAAATGGAAAAAAGTCAGCTATCAAATACGATTATATTTCATGTCTGCTATAATACATATATTGAAAGTTAGGAGATTTAATGTAGTTCATATACAAATGTGCAATAAAATAGGCAAACACGTGGATATGTTAGATTACCAGCACTGTACATAGGAAATTTAACTTTCTATCATGAAAGTATGAGCGGAAAGTGGATCAAACACACTCTCATCAAAAACGTGTAATTAGTGGTTAATCTGTGAAATCAAGAACCTTCATTTGTTCATCATAAAGTGATATCTCGGAAAACCGCAACTAATGAAAATGTATCCTCTGCTCCAGCGGTTCTTACATAAAATAGTTTAAAGTTTTGCTGCAGTGGTTGCATATGGCGGTGTGCAGAAGCAGTCGGCGAAACTAATTCCACAGATTGAAAGAAGCAAGTCGAAAGCGGTATTTGAAGAGGGTTTAATTATTCTGCGCTTCAGGGTTAACATCTTTACTTTTTTGGAAGCTTAAACCCCTGGAATTATAATTAACCGTACATCTCTTCAGGCAAAGTTAAGTCATTGGTTAAAATGCAGACTGTGATCTTTGCCACTGTTGAGTTTTCACTGGACGTCCATTGGCCGAGTGGTAAGACCTCTTTCTCTCACCAAGGGTTCGATCCCAGGGGACTGCTTGTGAAATTTGTGGTGGGCAAAGCAGCGTCTGGGTGAGTTTTCAGTTTCACCCATTTCATATGGTTTCTTCCCCACTCTCATACCATGTATTGGGCTGATCACTTATCCTGGCTTCTCTCTCTGTTGCAGAGTACGGCTGCTCCTCAACAGTCATATGGTCTCAGGTGCTGATTTGAAAGTCCTTGGGGTTTAACTCCTCCGTTCGTGGAGGGTAAATAGCCCCCCCCAAAAAAAAAAAGTAGTTCATGCTTCCACTTATGATCTAAAGTAGCACTGCTTGCAGTTTTGTGCTGCTAAAATTATCATCAGTTGCATTGTTTAGCTCATTGAGACCTTTCGTCCCTGCAAAAGGTGTAAATTTTTGAACAAAAATCTGTTAGATTAATTTGTATTATAAGTAGTTCGTGACCGAGGAGCTAAAGATGAACTTTTCACTTCTACGAAGTATGAGTGGTTTATTTTAATGAACCAGTAGTTCAAATGTTTGCAGTTCTCTCATTTCATAGTATTCGCCATTCATTCGTCAAGTCATTTTCTTTTGTAGTTTATGATCTAAACTGTTGCGGCACGAATTGAAACTGAATAATAATAATAATAATAATAATAATAACAACAACAACAATCCTATTTCTGTCGTGGACTAATGAAGTAGTTTTGCGATTGCTACCTTAAACTCACAGAAGCTGACAATTATAGATATCATTAGATGCTGCCATATTTAGAACTATAATCAGCACGTGCCTAATCCTCTTGTCAATCACGGCTCGCTTCATCTGAATCCCACAGCTATGCACTAGCAGCTGCTGGCATAAAACATTTATACTTAGGTTAATATTTACTATAGCTTCAGTCGCTTACCAGACAATTTGGGACATTCAATTAATTTATATGTATTATTTATTTTCTTGATTCATGTTTATATTGCTCTTTAACTTCTGTCGGAGGTTTTACTTAAAAAATACCTAATTGTGTTATTATCCATTGAGCTGTAGGTTTTTTTTAAATTTTTTTTTAACGTTAGCTATTAATACATTTTATTAACATATTTACTACCAAATTCATACTTCCAGGCTCTGCGAGAACAGAAAATAATTTTAGTTAAAGTAAACTTTTCCGCCCAGCCGGGAATCGACATAGGGGCCTCAGAATTAGAATTTAAAACACTAAGTACTAGAGCACAGAGGCAGTCTATATTTGTGTTGTTTTATGTTTATTGAGAAGAAGACAGTGAACAAAATGTGTCGTAAATGACTGATTCATCAGCTTTGTCAAGATTCAATATTTATTTAACGACTCACAATAATGAGGTGAAGTAGTTCAAATGAAAGTAGTGTTTGGACCCGTTTCTTCGAGTACTTACTGGTAATTATATGATGGAAAGTGATTCTAATTTTTAAATAACAATAAGTATATTGCAATTTACTCAAGACTCTTTCCAACTGTTAAAGGAAATTGCGAATACCTAACGGCATTAACTCAGAATTTTAAAACTCCTATGTGTGGAAATCAGCATATGTAGAAATGACAATTTTCACATTATATTGTAATTTTTAAAATAGCAGTCAGTATATTACAATTTACTCAAAATTCTTTCCGACTGTTAAACAAAATTGTGTATACCTAATGGCATTAACGCTGAATTTTAAAACTTCTATGTGTGGATAACCAGCATATGTAGAAATGACCATTTTCATATTACAAGTCGAATGGATACATTTACATAAACGTTTTATCATACCTTTTATTTAGAATAATTTACTCAGTCAACTGTTCCATTTTATTTTATATTAAATAGCAAACATTTAGATAATTATATTTTTATAGTGTAATGTCAGCTCCTTAGAATACTCTATAGCTATTAACACGTTCTTTCATTGACAATTTTCTCCATAGCACACTTAAACAACCTGGTTCGCAAAGAGGAATACAGCGGTGGCATTTTAGCCCAGACTCTCTGGCTCAATATTTGTTTCAGACTAAAGAGCTAGTCTACTCCCCGGCTTTATAGGAACGCATAATGGTCCCCTCGAAAAATAGCAATTTTAAGGAAGAAAACAAATTTGGAAATGCAATACAAATTTTATAATGTAATGGCACTGTGGGTAGGTATTGAACAGGACAGATACGAGAAGAATCATTCATAATAAGAATTCTTAGTTCACTGACAGGTTGCTCGATCATGGGTAGAAACGAAAGACAAAAATAAAGAAATAAGATATGAATTACATACATATGTTCTCTACTGAAAAGGTAAGAAATGAGGAGAAATGGCAAGAACATATGAGACGAGTGCTATAAGAGCGGATGTAATAACTAATTGACTCATACAATACAGTTGATTTTCGAAATGGAGGCAGTCCCTCCTCTACATGGGGAAATCAATTCTCCTGAAGCCGGAAGGATTGGGCTACAATAGATCTAATCCTTGTCAAAGATCATGATGATGTTACAAGCAACTACTTCCGCCATCTCAGTATAATTGCCTACGAGAAGTTGCGACATTTTGGAGCAATTACATGCCAGAGATAGCTTCTTCTAGAGTGGTATCAAGTATTCCCTCGTCATTAACCTCTCCTAAGTGCAGCTTGCAGGACTTTTTTACGATTGTCACAGTTGTTAAAGTTTTACGGCGTAACTGTTGTTTTGTAGTATAGCTGTGAAGCGGCAATTATCGCCGTTTTCCAGGTTCCAATGCGCAATTTCATACTTCCCTCTTCTAATTTAAGCTTATGTGAAAAACAACGGATTGTCGACCACGTTCTTTCTTTGCTTTTTATTTTATTCAATTTCTTTTTAATGTTTTCTTTCTGATTTTCTGAGAAAATCATTGATGCTCCATATAATATATTGAAAATGTTTAAAGATAATGTATCATTTTTATTGTATCCTAAGGGCTGATGACTTCAATTATTTTGCAGTGTAAAAAATTCTAAATACAACATATATCGTATGCGGTAAATGTTCAAATTTCTTCCGAGTTGCTCAAATATTTCTACATAATGATAGAATGACAACAAAAGATATTTTTTCTTTTACCATTTTCACCTAGTCTTAAGTAGAATTTTTTTGACTCGATTGGTCAAGCTTAGTTTTGTACATAAAGGGCTGAAAATATAGTACAGTTTTGACGATATTTTAATGGAAACACACATGATTCTAATGTCCAGAGCGGTCAGTTGTAAAATTTGGCCTCAATCGGATCTTTTGTATTCACAAGTGAGGTAATAAATCATACGTGGCCTTAGACAGCACATATTTCTTACGGTATTTTTGGAAATTTCTACTACTTAAACATCATGAAAATAAAATGGTGTTCTATGTAAAATTTCAAGTTTCTAACATTTGTGATGTTGTCTGTGGTTTTCGGACATCCAACAAACAGGGACTTTCCGATGTGTGTACTTACATATCTTCACATGTTATACACGCCAAGTAAGATCAGGGGCAATGCTCCCATATTCCTGCGGAACACTTCATAACCGCTATCCGAAGCAGCTACTGCAACTGATTTTAAAAATCTCTTTATAGCAACAGGCGCAAAAGTAATAACATATGTTCGACAGATGTTGAAAATAATAGTAAGAATATAACGGAAAGCTTTAACTTTCCATATTTCGTAATAAGAAATCAGATTCTATTAATTTTATTGACTAGCTCTAGCTCTTAATTTTTAATACTTTGTTTACTCCAAGCAGTTCCAAAGCGAGTGATTACGTTAAAGCCACACGTATTTTGAAAGAAGATAGTAAAAGAGTTCGTATTCTAAAAGAAACCATTGGGGCTGGAGTTTCTTGGTAGTTAATATTTGTTAAAAGTGAAAAAGGAAGCAAACTATGTTTACCGTTGAAAACAATCAGAGTAAAGAAAGCAAAGAATTTAGCGAAATTGTAGTGGTAAATTGAAATAGGCACTCTGTCGAAAAGACAAACCCACTACATCACCGAACATGATGTGGTTACATCTCCGGACAGCCCGGATACGCCTCCTTGAGCAAGGCTGCGTGAACCTGAGTGGCCACGTTTCATCATAACGCTCCACATCTGAAGTCACTGACCCTTTCCACAGCTTCAAGACAGTTGATGCTCATGATGACCCATTCCTTTAGCTGAAATGCTCACGCAATACTCCAAAAGATATTTCATTATACTCTTTCAAAGTTATACCTAGTTGAAAGTCAAGAGCTTAGAATGTGCTAGAAATTCCGTTTTTTGAGGTACGGAAAAGTTATAATTATTATTAAAAGTACTCTAAAGGTCTTCGAGGACTCGAAATATAATGAGCTAGGCCGATGAAACGATTACTGGAGAAGCAAGGAAGACATAGAATGAATCATGTCCATAACTGGGCTGGAAGAGCGAATCGACAATAATGCAGACAAACCAACTACTTGAGATTCTGCTCATCGATAAAGCGTCGCACAGGTTGCATATCCATGTTATCAGCAGAAAAGCTCGTAAACGTAAAAGAAACGAACGACTACAGCTATAGTTAGTGTTTCAGGGTAAAACCAAGCTTTACGGTAACTGTCAATAGATATCGAGGTTATTTAAGTGCACAGACAGGCTAGTTTACTTCACAGGGTATAGTTCTGACATTCAAGATTTCTATCACCGTAGCTTTTATGTACTTCAAGTTTACTCGAAGGGCACGAGTGGCACAAGAACTAACGAGCACCGACTTAAGACCGTCTAAGATGAACATTGCAGAACAAGCTTAATGCATCTTGAGTTCTGATTGCACCGATGATAAGTACTCTGAATCGCTTTGATGCTTAAATGGCTTGTTTAGGGTTTGAAGTATCGGGCTTTTGTGTTTCTGCATTAATTAATTCATTGTCCTACAGCGTATGAGAACCCACTTTCTACATAAGCAACGAGGACAATGAACGGCCGATAAGAATCCCATCTTCCTTCATCGTTGTTTGCATGCTTATTAACTCTTGTGGAGAAATCTTTAAACGTCTTGGACATCAATACCGGAAAAGATGCCTTCTAAAGAAATGTTCTGCAACAGGAATGCTTTATGTATTCAGTAATAGGTAATAAAAGAGAGGATTGTCTATTCTAGCGACAACTTGTTTGATTCAACGCTGCTGGCAATCAAGCAGAGGAGTCGAGGTATATCTTTAGAGAATTGTATACGTTCTAAATTGTCATACCTAAGGATACATATATCCTTTGTGGCAAACCAATAACAACTTTACATCGATTTTGTTCGCATGCATGACTTTAATTTTCATCTGAAAAGGATGTTTTTTAAAATAACTAGACTCATTCGGAAAGTACGAATTCTCAGTAACTATGGTGTCAATACTGTAAACGTTAGACTACAACTGTGTCTCATATCCGATAACATAATTCTGAGGTATAGTATGTTTAGGAATCTTTGATTCAAAACACATCTTAGGAAACGCATGTCTGTTTTATGGTAGCATGGCTCATTATTTCCGGTAGCACGTCTTCACGCCTAGGGCTTCCGGGACCCGATCTTCAGGCAACTTCCTTACCGTTACTTGCCCAGTTTGGCTACTCCGGAGTCAACGGACTCCTAGTCCATATACACTACTAAAAGACACACGCCCATCTTGGTCTCACTGTTTAATTTTTCGACATACAGAATGTCGAGTGTTTTGACGGGTAGTAAAGATAATTCGAGTAATCTTTACCTAAAGTGGGATTCCTAAAGTGATGACATATTCTTGAAGGAGCGTCTTCAAAAAACGTTGGGTTAGCACCATAGCACTTAACAGATATACACGCTGAAATCATTGATTCTAAATAATAGCATTTGATTTGCATAATCTAAAAAAAAAACTGATCATTTAAATATGCAGTTCTTTGGCCTCACCTGAAATGGCGGTCGGTCGCAAAAATCCAAAATAAAAGGGTAAGTTATCTGTCCATTGAAAGGCAACTTGTATACTTCCGCCTGTTTCAATCATAATTCCTTTTACAATGGAGAGACTGAACCAGTGAGACTGGTCCCACACCTCAAACGTATTCTACTAAAGGAACTCGATGCAAATAAAGTGTGATGTGCACGAATCCTACAACATGTCTGATGGGGAAAATTGAGCGCTTATTGTATCTTAAAGTATGCAAGTAGAAAATCAGGCTAATGTAAGTAACTTTATGTCATGTCCTTGTTGTAAATTACTTTTTAACCTCGATATTTGATCAAAAGAGAATGGAGGTACATGTGAAATAATGAAGTATAAGGGAAAAACTCGACAGTCAAGGAGAAGTTTCAACCTTGCATTGCTTGCAAGTAGACATCAATCACTATTTGTTCCAGAAAGTCATTCTACAACTGGCCAGAAGAGAACTTAATATTCTAACTGCCTCAGAGATGGAGGATTCCATTTTAATGCACAGATTAAAACTGTTAAGCACTTTACTAAAATTCTGATATGTTCTGTTCACATGACTTTTCTACCTATTCCGCAAAAACATGTCCTTACAAAAGTTTATTCTTCTCTCTGTTAAATAAATATTAATATATATATATATATATATATATATATATATATATATATTATAATATAAATATTATCAGAAATCGTCTTATTGCTTCCTTCTCAGTAGAAGGGAAGTAAGAGACTACACTTGGCTAAAGCGATGTCAAATAAAAAAATAAACGACTTCCCATTTGAGAAAGTCCAAATATTGGAAATTTTGAATTCAATAATAAGGAATATTTCGGTTAACCGTAACAAAAATGCATATAACATGAGGCGTGTGTTTTAACGAGATCTTAATTTGTTGTGCAGTATGCGTTTGTCCATCTTTTGCGGTTTACCATACAAGTCATTCTGCATAAAGAGGTCTTAAGAGGAATTCACAGAAAATCAAGAGATGGATTTTATTTCCGATAAAAACAGTTTAAACATATCATATTTTTGAAAAAAAATCAAACCTTTAGAAAATAGTTCCATGGAAAGGGTGGTGTGCGGGAATTTTCTTGAAAATATTCGTCTCACATCCTAGAAACATGCTGAGCTTGATTTTTTGCTTTTGAGTTACGCTGTTCACAAAGCATGGACGCGCGCGCGCGCACTCACACACATACACACATTTTCTAAAAATTCTTCTTTTTTATACAGGGGACCTCAAAACAAAGTTCCGGTGGTGTCTCATTAAATATAGCTTGTCTACCAGTTATGTATCTTAGTACGATTTAGAGAAAGTGGAAATTAAACTTCGGAAATTGCAACATTAGTGTTTACTAAAAGTAATTCTTAGAGAATTTGGAGTTGCTACACAAAACTGTTATACGCTGGAGTGTGCTGTACTTTCTTTTTAAGACGCTGCCAAATCTTCCTGCTGGTATATGATGACGATGACATCCGTGACAAGAGAGCCAAGAACAATTGCGGATCTAGCACGAAAGCTTATGGGAACCAAAAGGAACATCGCACCCTGGGACAATGTTGCTCTAATTCAGATCTGTAGTCCCATTACGCTTCCTCTACTCGATTCACATGCTCTACGCTTATAAACAGTTTCATAATTGCGTCCACTTTTCAACAGTGGAATTTCAAGGTTGTGTAGTCGAGTTGAGGTCACCATATTTAGTGCTCCAGGGAGCATTCACGTCCATTGATGGGAACATAGTCGCTCTTCTTGAAGTTCACCTCTTTGAAACAAAAGGCAGTGACGACAGTAGAAGTGACGTCCATACGCTTGCGTGTTTGTCACAGCGAAAACACGTCCAAAAGACCATCGTACCATAAACAGATGCTGTTACTCTAAACCTGGTATCCAAAAATTTCCTTCCTATTCTTTTAGGTTCTAGCATCGCTTTCTGGCTTTTTACTTTCTCTACAGGTGCTATGTACATAGTGTGTAGAGAAGGTGCTGCATTCCACCCAAAAATTCTATACCGAAATTTCACCGGAAATATACGTTTTAGGGTCCCCTGTATAAAAAAACATTTTAGAAAAAGGTACGCGTGTGTCCGTGTGTAGGCTGTCCGTGTAACAGTGTGTCTGTGAACACGATAACTCAAAAACGAAAAGTCAGTAAAACATCAAACTTGGTATTTAAGTTTAGTATCTTCCAGGGATGCGACACGAAGCTTTTGAGAAAAAGCCCTTAATCCAAACTACTCTCTGCATGGAAAAAAATCGAAAATTTTGATTTTATCAAAAATGGTTCTAACGATTTTGATTAAAATACCGTATATTAAAGATATTTACATGACAAATAAAATTTATATCTTTAATTTTCTGGAGATAACCTCTGAAGGGCTCTTTATTCCCGACAAATTTTCATGAATTTTGCATAACTGGCGAAGATAGACAAAATCTTACTACATAAAAAATGCGATCTCGTTAAAACACACAATTTAAGTCATATGCGTTGTTTTTTTTCCTTCATGGATTTGAGCATTTATGAGGTATTTAAGGTTATTTATTTCAGATTTAGAACATTAAACTTTTCTCACACTTTTCTCCTGGCCATGCTTAGAAACGGATTTCAACCATATGGCAATCAGCTTTTAAAAGATCTGACTATCAGTTTAGCCTAGTGTATTCCCTTATTTTCCTTCTACTTACAAGGAAGCAAGTAATGAAGACAATTTCTGCTAATGTTTATCTCTATTAGGACATAGGTAGCATATAGAAGAATATAGGGTTATATAACCTAACATTTTCATTGTTTACTGCTCCCACGCGGTGCTGGAGCTGTCCAAGGTACAAGTTTTAATACGGTGATTTTATATCGGAGCAAGCTTAACGTAGCCGAGCCTAAAATGTCTAAATATTACGAAACATATCACTAAGATTTTACAGAAACATGTTGAGCTACAAATAACCCTCAAGTTGATAGTGTGCGGAATATGTGCTAGTTTGATATTTACAGCTTTAGTAAACATTTACATGGACTATTTTGTCAACTACTTCTAGATGAAGGTTATTTAAAAATTAGATATGCAAAAAGCATGTTCAAAATAACTCCCACCCTCTCTAATTTCATAAAACAAAAGTTTGTAAGCGTAAGAATTATATATTTTGTTGTATAAGTCAACAATAACCTTTCTTTCTCTGATTGGAAAGCTTCAACATATGACAGGGTCTCCTATATAAAACATGTCAATTATGACGTCGTGTATATAACTTTTAAATTTACTTCAAGGAGATAGAGGAGACCATCAAGAGTAAATATTCTTCTCACGGTAAGAAACGTACCGGAAGCGACAGGGGCAGTAAAGGACAAGCTTAAGATATACGTTCATCCAATTGATTTACAATGAAGATCGTGAGCAGAGGATTCTCATTGAAAAGTCGCTCAGCAACAACTAGATTTTTAAAATCAAGTTAATATTCTTCAAAGCAGAAAGAGTTAAGCTTATGACAGAAGAAACAATAAATAAAAAGAAAATGTAATTACATAACTTTAACTTCATCTTATTATTATTTACTAAATTGAAATTAAAACCAGATAAAAGGAGTGTGGTTTTCCAATGTCCTTTGAAAAAGTATAAAATCGAGTTAATTCCTTTCTCTAGAGATTGGTTCAATTAATTTATACAATTTCCCATTGAAAATTGTGATTATATCTTGTAAACCTTATCGAGTTTCTAAATTAACTGTAATTTCACGTTTTAATTTTCTAACATTTCCTCAGAAATAAAGTACACGGCGAATTTTAAAGAACTGCTGAGGGTGTGATCATTTCTTCTATAGGGACTGCGCCTGCCCCGGCTTTACCTCGGATCTCCAGCAAAGTTTTATGCAGAAATAATAATAAAAAATGGAGTGCCAAATTCAGCAGTTTTAAATTATAAATCGAAATTTGGTGACACACCAATACATAGCTACATAACTCTGAGAACAGTTTCCTCCTCATTGTAAGCTCATTCTGTTTTTCTATAAAGCACCAGAAAGTACGCGAGTTGTTGAACTATCATCAAAATTGATTTCGTGGTGTTAAAGATTACATTGTTTTACATTTATTGAAAGTGTATTTATGCATGTGAAAAATCTAATCTCAGTTTCAGATTAAATGGAAAACTTTTCTTACAGCAGGACAATTTTCAAGACTGTGGATACATCTGTGAATAAATCAGTATATTATGATTTAGGTTTAAAATTCAAAGTAAAACAAGCAACGATTACCATTAACAGTAGAATGAGTTATTGCTAATGTCAAAGCCACCGGGATGACCCTGGATGTTAAATCTATCTCTAAAAGGCAAAACTTTTCTGCCTAGTTGAAATCATTTGAGGAGTTCTATTGTCTGGAGACAGTTACAAATACCTCGTTGGATCCTGGATACCCATTAATTACTATCAAACTAAGAGAAGAAACAATTAACCAATGATAGAGAAATTCATGTTTTCAAGTCTATTAAGACTGCTTTCGTGGTCCAGTTGTCAGCTAGCTTATTTCTCACCCGGAAGTCCCGACTTCGATCAATTTTTCTTTAACCGGAATTATTTTCTATCCCACACAATGTCTGGAAGTTTGAATGTGAGAGTGAATATGTGTGGGTATAATGATATAAAATGATTAACCTAATGTCAATAACCTACTGCCAATATAGGGTTGCTTCTCAAGTGAAAACCATAAACCATGACCATAACAGTTAAATGAGGCTATGAAACATTAATAATAATAATAATAATATATATATATATATATATATATATATATATATATATATAGGTTTAAAATATAGCGTTGCCATTACTTGCATCCATCTGAGATTGGACGATAATTTTAAACATTTCTAAAAGCAATACGCAGGGTATAAACATAAATATTTTATCATTATTTTAAAGAAGCAGTAAGCCGTAGGTCTTCATTTACATAAACATGTACCGACTTGGAAAAATGAAATAAGGTCGATGTACGCTGCCATTAGCCGAAACCTGGATTATTGCCAAGTGTCTGTTTCCAAGAACATCAATGCAAACAATAGGCCACAGCCCCAGAGAAAAGGAAAGCGTGATAATTGATGTTGTTTACAAGAAATATTAAAGAACATTCCGCAATGTCAACAACAGTGTGCGAGAAAGGAACGACCTCGAGACCGCTTGCAAGAGGTGAGTGGATATGGCAAATGAAAGCTGCTGAGGTGATACGTTGTGCATTAACACAGACAAGGAAATGTGAAAGCAATGCTGCTAACACATCACCGCTATATTCCACCCATCAAGCCATTAAATCATCCTTCCGGAGTAACTGCCACTTACTAACCTTCGGAGGACCCTTGCTTTTCACTGGCATACTATGGGTTCGGTGTTCCTATCTGTTGCTTCCAAAAGCTCTATACCGAGATTTCACCGGAAATACATGGCCCGCTGTATCCAAAAACAGCATTTTCGGAAAAAGGTCCGTGTGTGTGTCTCTCTCTCTGAACACGATAACTCAAAAACGAAAACTCGGTTAAATACCAAAGGTGTTTAAGTTTAGTATCTTCAAGGGATGCAACACGAAGATTTTAAGAAAAATTCCCTCACCCCAGACTACGCTTTACATGGAACTTTTTTCGAACATTTTGAATTTCTCAAAAACGGCTCTAACGATTTTGGTAAACATATCGTACATTAAAGATATATATCTGACAAATAAAATGAAGCTATATCTTGAATTTTCTGGGAATATCCTCCGAATACTACTTTATTCTGGATACATTTTGCGAAATTTTGCATAACTGGTAAACAGTAAGAGATGGACAAAAACTTGACACTCAAAAAATGTAGAGCACGTTAAAACACACAATTTATGTTATATACAATTTTTTTGCGGAGTTGATCGTCTTTGAGATATCCCTTAATTTTGGTTTTACCTTTAAAAACTTACACTTTTCTCATACAGGAATTTGTCAATTCCTGTTCATACAAAGTAACTTCAGTCAAATAGCAACCAACTTTTGACTATCACTTTAACCTATGGTATTCCCTTATTTCGCTTCTACTCAAGGAAGCAAGTAATAAGACTATTTCTGCTAATTTTTTGTCGATTAACATGAAGTAAATAGAAGAATAAGCATTTTAACAATAATTTGTTGCAGAGATGTAGAGAAAGTCATGTGAATGGAACACATCAGAGTTTTTTTAAAGACATTTATAGAAAAAGGTCCGTGTGTGTATTTGTAAGTCGATTAACTTGGCATTTAAACTGAGTATCTTCCAAGATATCTGCAGGAAAACTTTCCACCCCAAACTATCCTTTACGTGAAAATTTTTGATTTTCTAAACAATAGCTGCAACGAGTTTGATTTAAATTCCACGTGTTTAAAATATTTTAATCACAAAAGAAAGATCCGGGTTCAAATCCCTCCAGGACCGTTCTTCCCGATGGGTTTTTTCAAGATTTTCCTCAGCTCTCATACCTGGCGATGTGCGCTGGAACGTTTTCTTCCCAAATTTCCTTTCCCAAGTATCATTTCGTCTATCAGCAGCATCACTGCCTGTAATGCAGTATTTAGTGAGATGGGTGTTAAATACCAAAAAGTGACTTTCTTTAGTAGTCCCTAGGTACAAACCATTCCTTTTCCTTAGAAAATGAGTGATGCTATTATAGCATAGTGGCCATTATTTGAAAGAGTCGTTTAAACACGGATGCTTTCGATCATCCTCGTTTATTGGTAAGTCCAGGTTAAATTTTACTGTTAAAGATAGGTTAAAACCAAGATGAAATCTTCCCTTATCGAACTAAAACTAACAAGTAGGTTTGAGTACACTTGTTATTCTATTTGCAGTACAAGCGTCAGCAAAAGCCGACACAGACCAAAGCTAAGGCTTCCTATACCTTGATATGGTCCAGTAACATCAGCTTTCAACTTATGTCTATGGCACGTCTTTAAGAAGTTGTACTGGAAGAAGATTTTAATCGGAGACTTCAGGAAACTTACTTGTCATTTCAGGGAAACGAGACTGCAATTTTGCATTGAGGACGGCGAGCAAGTTATACAAACTCGGCGCAATGTCAACAGACCTTCACAGAAAGCCCGTAAAGGAAACAAAAGAACCGCAAGCCGCGAGACGACATATGTCTGCTGTCACCGTACAGAACATCGCACAGTTTTTCTGGAGAAGCAATAGCAGGTTGTTGCCTCCTGCAAAATCATCCATTGCATAAGGCTTAGCGGTAGCGCACACCATTATCATTCAAATCTTAAGGTCGTTGGTACGGACTCCATAAAGGGGATGATGTATAGCGTCTGAGATCCTCATGTCCCACTCAAGGTCTCCGACAACATCCCGGACGTGAGCGACCTCTGAACCCAATAGTTAATCTTATGTCTCGGGTCACACAAATCCAAGCAATTCAGAGTTAAAATCTTCTATCTCAGACATGAATCCGGTTCATTGTCATGGATTATCTCAGAATAGCGGGAAAGAAGAGGGTAAACTAGCAATGGAGAAATGAGAGAACAACAAGTAGTGATAATTACAGATGTTGAGGTGGGTATAATAAAGCACGTAGCCAAAACAAGCAGCTGATATTTGCTTAATCAAACCGTATCATTATCTGATAAGTTATTCTATGCTTTATGGGTGTAGCGAACAAGTTGGGTAACGTACCGCTCGATATGCAACGTTATGAAATGAGTCACTAAGTGGCGAGAAAGACCATTCATTGCCTTTAAAAAAACATCACATGGCAATTGGTGTCACAACCTCCCACACACTTTCTTCATCTCGTGGCTTCTTATATCCATGCCTTTATTCTCCTTTCATCATTCTTAACTGTCGTACTCTTAAATCTGTTTCATTAGCTTTCTATTTTTTTCTTTCCTCTTCATTAACCTATATTTATTTTTTTTATTTATACATGAAAAGAAAGAAAACAGACACTTCGTCTAAAGGACAATTTAATTTATCTATGCATATATAATAGAATTGTTGAAGAAGAGTGTTATACAAATGTAAGAACAAGGAGTGGAAAATGTTCTTAGGTAACACATCTGATTCTGTATTATTAATACACATTTTGACGATGTTGTAAGACTTGGCAATCTAACTAATAATCGCGTGGCTGAGAGATTAGACCGCTGCCTCTCATCTGATGGCCTGGGTTCGATTCCAGGAGGCCACATGTGGGATTCGTGGTGGACAATGCGACGTCATGGCATCTGCGCTTTCCTTTCATATCATCCACTTCCTCACTTTCATACCAAGCATCGGGCAGATCACCCATCCTGGCTTCTCTCTGGTCCACAGTTAAATTCTTTAGGTATCTCTGCTTTCACATAGCATTTATTAAAATTTGTACAACACAAAACGGTTATAATCAAACCAGAATGCAGACTTAAGTATAATTTTATAAAGTAACGACTTTGTTTGTCGTGCGCCGTGTAAAGTAAGCTTGAGTGTGATCTCTGATTTGATCCCACCCATGGTGATACGTATTTCAAGTCGTGGGTATAAGACGGGTACCTACTAAAGAAAGTGAGAAGCTGCGATAGGCAGCGGTCCCGACCAACAAAAACATCCTTCTGGTCGTGAGGTCTGTAGCTGGGTTGGCAGACCCAGATTCTCGTGGGCTATAGTACTATGATAGATTATTATTATTCATTTTTTTATTATTATTGACCATGACTGATTTACTGTATGGAAGTGAAATCTGGAGCACAACCGAAAGAGTTAAAAAAATATTCTAAGTAGGTACGTGATGATACGTACTCCTAAGATTACTGAAATAAGTTATCACCTAAGTGACAATAAGAAAAGAATTATAAAGGGAAATACAAATAATAAAACGGAGATGAATCTGGACAAATCAGATAAAAGCTAAGACTGATATATTGTGAAACAATTCCACTTTTTATTTTATATTTTGAATCAAGAGGAAAGAGAAGTTTGAGCCACACAAAAAGAGATTAAAAGACAATTCTGGGGAGCCACAAAGAATATGTTTTATAGACTAAAGTAAATAATGATAATAACAAAGTAAAAGCCTCGTCAACCAGCTCAGAAAGAAAGTTGCTCTGCAAATGTATTTTGTAAACAGGGTGCAAATCTATTCTTTACTACAAATAATAGTATACGTGGTAATGTAAAACTACTGGAACTAAATCCTTTTGACAAGTAATTATAATAGTTTGTAATTTGAAATAACAAAGATATCTTCATGCAAACACTTTTTCGCTGCGGCTGTCGTATTAGAATTTGAAAAGATTATGTACCTGAGCAAGTGCTGCAGTTTAATTCTCTCTGGATATGAAATGAAAATAAACACATTGAATAATTTTCTGTATATCAGTTTAGTTTAAAGTAATAATCTAAAAACGCGTTCTTCCCAATACGCTTCAAATTAAGCGTAATTCTTTAACATAGTTGTTATAGTCGAACATAAGACAGGAAATTCCTAACCCGTTAGAAAGTATCATCCGCAAAATGCCATGCTGTTTTCTAGCAACTGCAATTAAAACTGATAAGATATGATGACAGCGATTATTTCGCAGTTTCAAGCGTGCATCGTTAATTTTCCCAGAGGCAAGCAGGTTTTAGCAAGTAGAACGTCCTGCTTTGGAAAATAAAATCGTTTGACAAGCAGTTTGACAGATTTTAATGTTGTGTTATAACCTAACTTAAACGCTTCACACAGATGTTAAAACGGTACAGCTCCTGATTTCTATCTGTATATTTACCGTTTGAGTCCGGGTTTATTTTTTATAATTTTAAATCTAAAGTATGAAACCAATTTTCCGTGGCGAAGATCTGTGGTTCAAATTCAGTCGTATTAATGTTTGAATCTGGTTCTACCGTTCCAAATAAGCCAACACACGGCGAGTGTAACAGAATAGTGGTATTTTCTTTCTATTACGAGCTAATTGAGAGTTATTTGGAGAAACTAGACATTAAAGTTAAGAAATTTTTATTAAATAGGTAGATAAGCTTATTTTCTCTTAAATCGGCAGAAATATTAGCAATGAATGTGCAAAAGTTGATAACCAGACTGCCTTTCTGTCTTCTCACTAAAGAAGCAACCCGGGTTCAGTTCTTGACTGGGATGGGGAAGTTTTCTTAATTAGAATCATTCCCTAACCCCCACAGAGTCTGGAATTAAGCATTTGAGAGTGAGTGTGTACGTGTTTAATAGTATAGTAAACCCTACACTTCAGCGAGAAAACACCAATAGTTTTTTCTAAAGCAAAGTTTTGAAGTTAAAGGGTGACTATATAAATGAAACAAATAAAAACGGTGTGAGTATGATACAAAAACTCATTTATTCACCGTTACAACTACAGCTGTTTCGCTGTTATGCAATGAGTGAACTTTGGCTCTTGCACCTACCTAAGTTTGAAACGGGAGCAAGTGAATGAAATGTGAACGGTTTGCTGGTAACCACCTTTTAAAAGGCTGTTAGGTAACGAAAATGAAGAGAAGTTGACTTATCCTGAGGGTGAAACGTGAGTGGAACGGAATAAAGCAATGGTTACCACACGTACTCCCTAGCAGAGCCCAGTAAGAGCCTTGCGTGTTTATCAGAGTTCCCACACACCCGCGTCTAACGGGAGCCGTCGCAGTAACACAGCACCTCCTCCTCGGCCATTTCAAAGTCCATTTTCGTTAAGTGAGAGGGAAAAATTTCATGTTGCACGTAAGCTGCTAAAACGTGCCTGGATTAGCGGATTGTTTTGCTTCGTGATACAAGCCAACTGTTAATGAGACTCTCAAATTTCAAATGTACATTTGGGAGGGTTCATCAAACACACCAGGCACATATAAACTGTATGTGCTAAAATATAAACGTGAAAAAATAGTTATTTATGGACGTTCCTTACCTGCTGTGGTTCTCAGCGTCCATTCTGTATTGGGCGTGAAAGACCGCTTAGTTTTGCTCCGAGATCTCTTTATCAAACTTAAGGTTCTTTTACGTGCCGTAAATCTATGACACGGGACCAACGGTTTTATTTCCCTTCCGAAGGAAGCTGCGCTAAGGATTTTTGCACCCGATAAAATCCATCGTCCTCCACTGAGTCTGAACCTGCAACCTGGGGTACACATACACACACAAACACACACACACACACACACACACATATATATATATATATATATATATATATATACGTGAAGGAAATCAATACTTCGCCACATGAGGGCACCGTGTTTTATCTTCGGATTACTATGTGCGTACTTTTTCTTGACTGCTCGACCTGGTCTTATTCGTTAGGTTTCACGAAATTTTGAAGCAAAAGATACTACAACTTGATATATAGTCATATCAGGAGCTTTCACTTGTGAAACAACTCGTATTACTGTTGGTGAGGTTAATCAAGTTTATATTACTAAACACACGCACAGTCTGTCTCACATTCATACTCCAAGACTCGGGGAGGATAGGGAATAATTCTAGTTAAATAAAACGTATCCGCCCCAGCTGGGAATCGAACCCGGGACCTCCGGGTCAACTCACTGACCAGTCGACCACGGAGGCAGTCAGGCTAAGGTTCTGTCTGTAGAGACAGAGTTGACGCACATGCATGTGCCCTGTGTTTTGTGTAATAATTCAGCTAGCTCGCGGTAAATTAGATAACCTATTCACTATAAAAGCTGAGAGCCTCAAAGAAAGAACATTTCTTTGGTGGACCAGGAGCCAGGAGCAGGAACTAGGGGCAAATCACCACGGTACCTATCCGCTTTTCTCGCGGATACTGCGAAAAGAGAGACGAGCGAGCACTATCTCCCCCCCTCCCAATCCTGCCTATCCTGTAAAACTCGCGACCAGGAAAACGCGCGCACTTAGTAATTTACTCATATTGCGTTCAAGTAATAAATTGAGTTGTCTTGAATGTCAGAATTTCTATTTAAAAGTGAATATAATTGTTTTATATTCCCGGCTGGAGGATGGGAATTCTTTAGTCAGCATTATTCCTCAGTTTCTTTAGAGTCGAAACTATGAGGAAGTGTGTAAATGTGTGTGAGCGCGCGCGTGCCCGTGTGTATGTATGTGTGTGTGTGAATTTAATGTTTATAAACGCAAAGTAAACACCCCAAAGATACACAATAGTAAAACGAATAAACATCACTGCAGATGAACAAATGTTCCAAGACAAAAACTGCCGATATGTTCTTAGAAATTAAAGACGGAATAAAAACTCCGTGGGGGGGGGGGGAGATTATTCTATAACTTTTGCATTTTATTCCTGGAAATTTCTATTTATGTTCGGGGCGTATTCCAAGATTTATTCAGTTCTTGAATTTTCTACCGCAGTCATCTATAGTTTCTAAATTTCCGTATCACAGTTATATTCTAAAACTATGTTACTAGTTTTGATATATGCTTCTAAAAACTGTATTTAATGCATAACAATAGAATTATGTTCCAAATGCAGTGCTTTCACTCCATTTAAAAGCATTTCAGTACTAATGGCTTCATCCTGCAGTTCTGTTTTGTTATTTTACTAATCCGGTTCATACTTGTTGTAAGAAAAAGGATTTTTCAATGTGCTTAAAATCACTGATTAATTCTGTCATTTTGTCGTCTTTGACATATGAGCATCCATATGCATTTCAACACGTCTTTGAAATGTCACAGAAGTCAAACATCTGTCTTTTAATTAACTGGGTGACAGAAGCAGAATTGGAACAGCAAGATGAAGGATTAACAGCCCAGCGTGTTTCCTTGACAGTTTGAAGGGTGTGGTTACTTGATGGTCATAGATAGAAAACATTTGACTACATTGGACAAAAAACATAGTCTGTATTTTTAATAAGCTCTATTACAAGTGAACATGGCTATCATTTTATCTTCAGATTTATGAGTCTTATGAAAACATTGTGATTGTGCTCCAGAATCGTTGCAAGATCATAGATGTTATCATACTTTCCGATTAAGGCCACGCTGGACGCCAGACGCAAAACTGGTCGATCGGGGCATGCCCCGGTCGTGTGTCGATGCCGCAGTACCGAGCCGCATCGCGGCTTTACCTGCGTAATGAGCAAGTGACACGCTGGAAATTCGCTCTTTAGTATTTTTCCTTTTCATGCATCTCACTAAACTTTCCGCGGCATAGTAACAAAGTCCAAACGGAGACTAAATTAAAAGAAATCTTAATTTCAACTTTTGTTACAGAGATGCTGCTGTCATCTAGCAGGAAGGCTGTTAAAAACCTAAAGCACAGTAGTTAAAAATATTCCAAACTTTTTACCCAGGTTAGTACCTACGCTAATATTATGCCAAATTAAAACCTGTCAGAGGGCTGGCGTGAGCGATCTTAGTTTACGCCTCTTTGCTTATCAGCGGAGAAGGTAAGCGAGTCGCGCTCATTGAGAGTGGCAAAACGAAGGTTGTTCACTCCAGTTGCTCACGGAAATAACCCAGTTGAGTTCTGCAACCCCTTTAATGTCAAACACGGGGCAGTTGAGTCACCTGGTGTGATGCATGGTCCGTTTTCATTTCGGATAATCAAAGTGAAGTGCGACTTCAATGTGAAAATTCTGAAATACAGAAAAAGGGGAAGTATGTGAACAGACTTGTAGGGATTTCTACTGTGAAATTATTGAAATACGGGCGAAATCAGGTGCAATATTGAATGTAAAGCAGCGAAAGAAGTGTCACATTTTACGCATTTTTGCGCTTATATGTTTACGAAGCCTTGTGAGATTCCTATTTAGATACCATTTTTGCATCTGTATATCGTATATCCTTAAGGTTATTAAAACTGATAATAAAAAGCGATATGCTACTCAATGGTCTCAAAACCAAACATGGCTTTTGTTCTCAGACGAAACAAATAAAGTAACAATATTATAAGGAAAAACTAATACAGAAATATCAAACGGAGTGGTACTACTTGGCTCGATGTACCCATAGCATTGATGTTATTGAGAAAGAACAACGCGATGGTTGTTGGGCGCGGAACAGTCATGGAAGGTACTGGGATTAGGTAGGATGATACTGCGGTCGTTTCCCGGTGCCTTCTGCGGAATGGAGGTGAAGAGACAGAGCACCCAGACCTGGGAAGCAGCGGGTAAGGATTCTGATCGGGGAAAAATTTCCCATACTCACCAACAGTGGCCGAACCCGGACCCCTCCTGCTAGAGGCAGACGCGCTACCACTGCGCTATGGGCATGGTCAATAGACTGAATGTGTAATAGGCAATCTAAATCTTACCGTAATTGTGATACGAATACCTATTGCTTTATTAAAATAATATATGAACTGTGAAGTCCGCAGTTCAAATCTGCTCTCTTCCCTATGGAGGCACAGTTTCTGATTTTAAGCAGAGTTATCGTAGGTCAAAGAGCCTCACTTTAGAGCTTTGCTCGCATCATCTAAGATCTGTACCACATACATTTGTCCCATAGTTTAACTGTCACATGACTAGTCAACTCTCATTGGCTGCTGTAGTGTTGTAGAGAGTATTTCCTTATTTAATATGAATATTTCTTAATATATCCGAAGAGAATTATCAAATTTACATTTTTATAGCCGCGTAAATCAAAAATATTATGCAACGAGAGTTAATTTATCTAAAAACGTATATAATTATATCAACATGCATATAGGAGGATCCCTAGTTTTAAAACTCTCTCTCGGATAATAAAAACAAAATAAGTCTAAGACTGTCTCCGTGGTCTAGTGGTCAGCGAGCTGGCTTCTCACACGGTTCGATTCCTGACTAGAGCGGGGAATTTTTCTTTAACCAGAATTATTCCATATCCCCCACAGAGTCTGGAAGCATAAATGTGAGAGTGAATGTGCGTGTATTTAGTAATATAAAATTGATTAACCTAATGTTCTAAACCTACAGTAATACGAGCTTTTTCACAAGTCAAAGCCCCCGATATGACCGTTGAAGTTAAAGGAGGCTTTATAAATGAAACAATTAAAACAAATAATACATATCTGTCTTCACGGCGTTCATTTCGCTTTTATCGCCTGACCTTGCACTGCATAAGGTGTACTTAGCCAATTAGGGAAGGGAGCTGTGCGTGGAAGGATGTCTATAAGCGTGGCAATGCTATGATAAACAAGGATTACTCCATATACACAAAACTATAATAATAATAATAATAATAATAATAATAATAATAATAATAATACTTTGTAATTTTCACAAAACGGAAATGACACACTCATTCCGAGATGTGAAATCACATATAAAATCCTGTTCCCTTGTGCATGTAATTGAAGCCCAGTTGGGCAGACATTCTTCAGCTCACCGTCTCATCTCATGGGCCGAGCGTTCATTACACATTATGTAAACTGCAATGTTGTCTGAATCTGGGTCGTTATGCAGCATGCGTCATGCTTTGGAAAACTGAGCTACATCGTAGCATCTTGCTCCATTTCCTCCCGTAACATTCCGCAGCTCACAGCGCTTTGATACAACGCTGCATCTTAAAGATTACTGCAGATTTGTACCAATATTTAAGGCAGATATTATAGAATTCAAAACTGAGAATATACATAATGCTATTAAACAGAGTAAAATAGGACAGTCTGACAGATAAAATAAAGAACTAATTACATTTAAAACAGGAAGAAAATAGTTCCATTATCATTACAATATTAAGCAACAGGTAAAGAGCAAAAATATAATAACGATAGCGATTACGAATTTTGGAAAAGCGATACATGCTAGGACAGATTTTTCTTTTGATTAATGTGTTTCCTTTTTGTCACTAGCTTACTAATATACTTTGGTCACGATCTTTTGAGACAGTGGAAGGGGAAAATGAGGGTCTCATATGGCTACACCAGGAGTTATTACAAAGTGCCGACATACGTAACCTGAACACGAATAACCTCTATCCCACATTTATTATTTCCACTTATCAAAGAATAATACTGTTGATGAGATAGATTTCCACAAAAGTTACTAATCTACATCCTCTGAAATAGTAGTAGTCCTCAGTTGTCTATGGATAACATGCTAGCCACTGGTATTCAAGGTTGCAGGTTCAAACCCTGCGAAAGGCGATGAATATTTTTTCGGGCGTAAAAATCCTTAGCATGGCTTCCTTCGGAAGGGAAGTAAAGCTAAGGTCCCTTATCGTAGATTTGCGGCACGTAAAAGAACCTAAAGCCTGATAAAGAGACCTCTGAGCAAAATTAAGCGGTCTTTTACACCTAATATAGAATGAGACGCTGAGAACCAACAGCAGTTAAAGAGCGTTCGTAAATAAAACTCAATTTCAATTTCTGAAGTAGCTTTTAAGTAACATAAAATAGGGTTCGTAACTGTCCTCAAAACATATTTAAGCAATATTTTTGATTTGGCAAGCATTACGTTATAGATTGGTTGGCAGATGTTTCTCTTCCCTGACTCAAAAGGCTGTGAATATATCGGTCCCCATGGCCGCGCTCGCTAAAGTGTCTCACTTTGGTGCTTCGTGCCGCAGGGGATCGTTTTCGAGTCGTGCCTTGGGCATGGGTGTTTGTGTGTTTTCAAATGTCTACATGTGTGTATTAGAAGCAGAAAGCAAAACGGTAATCAAATAGAAAACACACACACACACACACACACACACACACACACACAAAGGAAATATTGGGGGAAAAAGAGGAAGAGAAAAAAAATAGTACAGCGCCGGAGTCACGAGAGACTCCGGAAAAAAAAACAAAAAAAAACTTGCCTTTGGTATACATATAAAAAACATTTATACACTTTTTAAACGAAGAAACATAGCTTATTATTACTATGAGTTATTATTTTTACTACTATGCTTCTCATTAATGAAAATTGTATTTTTAAAACTAGCAATAGGGCCCTAAATTAGCGCAACGACCCGGATTGGTTTTAGTCCGCACCTTCAGCTGTTTGACAAATACAGCAGAAGCAATACTCCCAATACCTCGGATGGGATTCGTGGATGGATGCAGTGAAGAAGGAGCAAAAGTACGTTGTAAGGAATAAATGTGTTAAATCATCTAAGTAGATGTTAAGTACTGTTAATTTGTGTATTCGCCACATTTGTTCAGTAAAATAATAATGCAGATAGTATGTGTAATGCATTTAGCGAGTAGATATATCCGAAAATTCACTACATCGTTGAAAATTTGCTAGTTCAATCAATCTGAACATAAGGCCAAAATTCAAGATATTCTAAAGGTAGATTACTAATTAAATTAATAAGGATAGCAAATACCAACTACTTTGTGAATGCGATGCGCTAGTTTCAAATAAGTTCGTAAGCATCTTAATTACAGCCGTTGCTTTACCTTAGACTACTCGTTTTCTGATGAGAAAATTATTACAACCACAATATTTTAATGTTTTACTGCGGTATAACAACCTTATGCAGTAGCACCTAGAGAGAGGTAAGGAGAACAATTAGAAAGCTATGGAAACTTCTATTCTATTCTGATGGTAGAGACGCATACCTAGGCGATATGAACCATGCAAAAACTCATTCAATTTGAGTGGCACAGTGGAACAGCTGGCACATTCGCTGTGCAGTTAAGCGTAGCATGAAGTTCATGTCCTGTGATAGAACGAACATCTGCCTATCATAGTTGGAATACATCCCTGACAAGTACTGTAACAAATTCACTTCCACCTCTCATTTGAGTGATAATGTCTGTTTCTGCAGAGACAATAAGGAAGGATTTGCACGTCACGTTTTAATTCCCTTGCCAACTAAGTTAATAGCAGGGGTAAAATTGGTTGGACTACTTCAGATTCTCACCTGCCAGAGCTAACTGAATTCTGTGCCTGGGTGCTGTAGATAATATTAGTTACTCTGAACGACCTATGCGACAATGGTTTTCTCATATATCTCCTTTCCGTTCAAGGATCTTCTCGAAATGTGTGAATGCGTTTCATTACCTGACTGCAGAGTTTTCAGGAATATAGGTTATAACTATTCTTGTATGTTCTTGTATTACCCTCCTCTTTTTATAGAACTTAAACCTTTGGTCAGAAGCCTGACGAGAAGCAAGTACAACTCTGGATAATAGCATATTGTTATCCAGGTGGGTGATGAGCACAAGATCTGGTTTAGGGTTGAAGAAGAAGAAGAAATAAAACCTAATTTATTCAATATAAAATAAAACATGTCATTGAGCAGATGATCCATGTACTCGTATTTTATAAGTTCAAATTCGTTTTATATTTTATTTGTTATATTCTTAATACTTCCAACAATCTTTGCAAGGAAAGTTCTCAAAATCAAAGACGTACCATTTCGATTTACAGCTTCGAATTTACTGGCCTTTTTTGTAGCACTTTGACCCTTCATAATATAATTCTAAGCGGCAATAAGCTTTAAAATCTCTGCCACAGAGCAAGTGGAAAAAGTTTCGCAATCTAATCTCGCTCTTAGCGGTGGATATGAATACTAACACCATGTTTCACTTAGAACAACATTCACACCGTACTTATTGGAAGACATGAAGACAACATTACTGGGTAAAGTAAACATCAAGCGTTTTCTATTAGTCTATAGCGAATGAATTGACAATGTTAGTATAAATGAATAAAAGCGTCTGGCAATACACCTGTACTAATACGTTCAAACACTGCACTTTCTACCTTATTAACAAATCATGATTTATGTTTATTTATGGAAACTAGAAACTTCTCCGAGCCGGGGAAACTCCTTTTTCAAGGAAACTGTCCTGCTTATAGCAAAAAGGCGTGACAGGGACCCCGCCTAACGAATTGTGTTTGAGACAATGTGACGCGTGGCCTTCTGTATTCAATCAGTAGTAAACTTGAAAGGGTAGGTGGATACATATAATGAAATAAAACTTTACTGTGAATGTTTGTTTTCATGCTTCGTTTGTTAACTGGTAAAATATGAAAATGGAAGAGCTACGTTTGGTAAACGTACTCCCTTCCTGTGTTTTGATTTTATGGTAAGGCTAGTGTTATGTGGCTGAGGTTTCAAAATAACTCCTTTACATCCTAGACGTCTGGAGCTAGAAGCAGGCGCAGACATGATAATTTATGACCTTGGAAAGGGTTGTAAATCATCACCTGGATGGTTTTCTTTGACAGCTCGGTTTCTCTTCCACGATGCAATGCAGCATCTCAAAGCAAATAACCTCTATGGCATTGCTGCATTATGAACAGAATATTTCTTCTTTTTTATTTCATAATTATGTAAATTACATACATTTTAATACTTCGCCAGGAAGATCGGATAACTGGGTTATTCTCTACCTATTACAATTCTGTTAAATGACGATGCACTAAGTGACCGTTGCTACAACCAGGAAAATATACGGAAATTTTCTACTTAAAATGATTGTATGTTTGTTTTAGATGCCAAAGAACTGCTTATTATCTACAGAATGACTCAAAATAATGGGGCATTTTGAAAACTATTGTGGCAACGCAGAGAGATAGATAGCACCGAATGACATACAGAAGGCTGCTCACACGGCTTTTCCATTCATGGAACAATGAAACAGGAATGGAAGCCCATGAGCGCATGAGCTGCCCCATTTTCCTGCCAACTGTTGGTTTTAGCGAGACGGAGCAACAGCACATACAGCACGGATATCGATGCAAGCTGTCCGACTATTATTTGGTAACCGTGTCACGGTGGCATTGCATGGGCCCCAAGATCACCCGACCTGACACCTTGTGAGTTTTTCTTGTGGGACCATCTTAAGAACTCGGTTACCGTACTCGACCTGCTACCATCGAAGAACTTAAAACAAGAATAAGAGGGAACATTTCCAATATTCCTGTTTAAATGTTAAGTCGAGTCATGTATAACGTTCCTATCAGGCTTCAGGAATGTGTGTGTCGAGAGGGAGCTCATCTATCGGATATGATATTTAAGAAATAAACATGATTGTGGTATTCAATAATGACATACTTGTACTATATATTGACATAAATAAATATGTGTGAAGTAATTTTGCTCATCCATTAATCTCCATTCCAAAATGTCCCAATCTTTTGAGTCATCTTGTACTACTACTTCTTTCAGTGGTATAGCCAATTCCCCATCTACGTAAAAAAAAAAAAAAAAACACACATTTTAAAAGCTGCAGCAACTATGCGAATTAATAAATGAGATACTATTTTGTTCCTCATTGTTATATGTAGAATCAGTGGTATGAATGAAACTTAATTCTGTTTAATCCTTACTTCGCGGCTTTAATTATTATTATTATTATTATTATTATTATTATTATTATTATTATTATTATTATTATTATTGTTATTATTATTTTATAAACTCGCATTTCTTAAATACTCAATTTCAATTAATTTCATTTCAGTTTTTGTCAGTAAACTATTCCCCATTTTCAGCATTACCTACGAGAAGGGAGGGATCAGGGGTGCCGTTTTGAAATGTTGTTGCAGTTTTGCTGATTGATTGCAAACGTTTTTATTCCGAAAATTATGTTTGTTTAAGTGTGTAAAGAAACTACTGTTTTACTCTGTAGTTCTTATAGTTGTAATGAACTTAACTTTCTACGTTAACTTCAATGTGGTATATAAGCACGTTTGGAATTTACGCACTATCGAGCTGAACAACTTGGTCCATTACTACCCACGTTCACACGTCAGAGGACAGCGGTGGGAGACCTGGAGTAAACCGTTCAAATGATTATCGTACGCATATCAACCTCGCTTTCTTCTGGTGCCACCTCCATCAAACTAGGTATGGCCATAGTCCCACACATGGCGGGGCCTTGTAGACACAAACACACGATTTCGCCTGGGCCACACCCAAAGAACAGCCGGTACAATCGGATGTGTGCGACAGAGAGAACCAACGGGTCTTGTGACCCAGATCCAACTGCACATACTTGCACTTTTGCAGAACCCACCTCTTCCACTGACCAGGATATTTGATTTCACAACACTCCCACACCAAGTGGGATGTTATGTAATGGCTGTGATTCATCGAGATCAATTTGCCAGGCTAATCCTTACAAACACATGTTTTAGCGCCGAGTTCCATAACCTAGACACGAACTCTTCTCCTCGGAACGTGAAACTGACGCTGTGAAGAACTCAGCACGGTTCTGCATCAAGACCGCCACAATGCGACATGGAAATGTAACCGTTACGCTAAGCACTCATACCGGTTAGAAAGTGTTAATGGAATTCAGGGACGTAAATCCTGGGGAAATTTAGTTTAATCGAAAGTAGAAAACTGAACAATTTTAAACTCAAAATGCCATTAACATAAGGTAGTAATTTGTTGACAGCCACTGTAACAATAGTGACACCTCAAGATACATCTGAATTGGATGTACAATAATGAAGACGTATAAGTAGATTTTGATACATCTGTTCATTTAGAGCATCACTCAGGAATTCCAGAAGTCACTAAATTACATATTTTTAATCCAACTTCAAGACTATAGTATAGCACAATATATGGTGAGGTGCATGAAAAATTGGAAGTAATTCATCCGATTTACTCGTATCTGACTGCACCTCTGGACTAACAATGAATTCCACTCTTATTAAGAGAGATAACATAGTAATTGAATGACATCTTATAAGGAACCTTCCCTAAAACTGGGGTATTCTTAGTAGTATTGTGTTTCCCTGGTCGGCTCGATCCCGTCCTGGGCGCGGATTCCTACACATGGGACATTTCCATACTGGTTTCAAGACCGGGTATGATTCAATTTCAGTCGTATACTATAGAGGACAATGCCAAACAATTGCAAGCACCCACATACGTACACACACTGCGGGAGGCTCAAGTTTGGCCCAAGTGATTTTGCTGCAGGCCACTCTCGTCAGAGTTTAACAACAGGTGTACAGGATTACAATTTTGAATTGGGTTGAAGTGATGGCAGGAGATAGGCTGTCCTTCCGCAACTTTGGTAGACTGATTTTAAATTTATTTTTTGGGTGGAATGTCAACTTTGTTACGGAATAAATCTTGGTTGGATTACATAGAGTTCCGTTTTTGCCACTGTTGAAGCTCCTCTAGTGTTACCTGGTGTGTCCACACGCGAACTCGGGGACACAATCTTAAAAAAAACCAAAGTAGGGAGCTCCAATATTTAGGCAAACTGTCATACAATTTTGCAGTGCGGCGCCTCATTTCATCTTCCACATATGGAAATGATAAGATTTCATGAAGTAGACCCACAGAGAAGGAGCGACCTTTTAGCGCCCATTGTAGCCATAGCAGCCAGCTGTCTACGGCTATCCTGTAGACTTCGTAGGTACACAGCATGGGAGGGTTGATCAGGTGTGGCTTTAAGAGAACGGGCTTCAGAACATGACTGGTATAGGTACAGAGAGGCCGTGACCCTCGACGTCCGAGTGGATATCCCGGATGTGTTCTTTAAAATGTAGGTCTTTACTCAGTTTCACTGTCAGCTGACTAAATTGCCTAATATTGTAGATTTATTTATTGTAATGTTACGGATAACAAAATTGTCCTAACACTAAGAATAATTTACATCTGAAAACATGCTTAACTTTGAGATTAAGCTTCTAAGTTAAAAATGTATCATAATTCGTAAAAGAAGCTATTGAAATACCACCACGTAAAATTTTTGTGTGTGGTTCAAAATTAAAATTCAAAATATGCCAACAATTTTCTCATATCATGAGGTGTGTGAACATTTTTATGCAATATATATATATATATATACATACATAATAAAATTTATGAGGTAATCTATATCTTGCAAAATGTTTATCCAATTTTAAAGACATTTTGTGTTCATATTAACCTAGCAATGCAATCGCAATACACTTTTCAGAAAAATCATACAACAATATAAACATTTGAAATTTTATTTTCAATGTCCCTTAAGAGGGTGTTTTTTGAAAGTTTCATTTTGTTAGATAGATTGATTTATCTTAGTGTCGGGTTGCTTTAATCCTAGAAAAACAATAAATTCAATAAAAGGTAGTATTGCTATAGATTCCAAAATCTACTTACGTTCAACATTATACGAAAGAGACAACAGTGAAAACAATTTTCCTACAGAAATATTCAAGATAAGATAAGCTAAAAAGTCTATACGTTTTAATTTACCTTAAGAATATAGTGGTTCTGTAAGGTTGGTATAAACAAATAAAGAAATTCTCATTTCTTATCGTTTTCGTATATTGCTTTGTAATATGAAATTGCAAAAGTTGCATTTAATGAAATAAACCACTGCAGTATTTAAACTGTTTGCACTAGTTTTATGGAAACATGTACTTTGACAGTGAAATAAGTTGATCTGAAAATACTTAAAATAATAATTTTGGAACAGTATCTCGTATTTTATTAATAATGCGTCCCCTTATATTATCTGAGCTGCAGCTGAGCCATATACTGCAACACCATTAATATCTTACTTTAGAAATAAGACTGATGGCTGCAAACACATAACACGTATACAAATGCAGCTCCTAACTGCTGCCTTTCACATGGAGAAGGGTGGAGTCTGCAAGGTGTATTGTATATCTCACGTCGTGACTAATTTTACGTCACACATCTTGGTGTTACCAGTTTAATCAAACTAGCACCTCACCCTGGTTAATAAGCACATAGCAACTGCAACAATTCACAACTGCACATGCATTGTGATGCAATGCATTCTGAAAACAATGAAATGATGAACCGCCGTTATGTAATTTTGAAATAATATGTACTTGCTGCGTTAATCTTACATAATTCGTTGAAAAAGTGTAGCAGCATATTGGAAAATACCAAGAAGCTGATAAAAGAAAATAACTCTTAAATAAAGACGAACATAAATAATCTAAGTATTACAAAATAGCATTTTGCTTACTATCTCAATTGTTTATTTGGGGTTTTATAGAAGCATGTGCTGTGGCATTAAGTTGCTATTCACGCTTTATATGTATATTGGTTGAAATGTTAAGTTTTACGACAAAGAAAATGAGGAAGTGTTCTAAATAAATATGGAATATAGTTTTACAAGCCATGTTACTTTTCTAATGTTAAATTCCTGCAAGTTGAAAGCAGAAAGTAATTACATTTACTGCAAATTTTGCAAGAGCGATTCTTCCTGAGAGGAGAGGATAAATTGCTCATCCTGTTGCAGCTTCTCTTTTAATAATAACTGTATTAGATATTCCCTAATCTCGGGGATATTCTCTGTTAAAGTGCATTAACACTTGTAATGAATTAACGAAACATAATCTGCACTGCCTATAGTCCATGGATTCACTTTAAAGACACATATTTAAGAGGCCCATAAAGAAAGCCGAACTAATTCCTTATACTTTAAAGCAGTTCATTCACTGACTCTTTTACGAAGTTGACGTATTTATTGAGCTCTAGCAGTATTGAAGAAACCAAATATTCATTAATGCTGACATATGCAGTAAAAAGCTGAAACAAAGGTAAACTTAGTAATGCAAAAAGTTGATCCGATAACCTGTGCTTGAGTCTTTCCTATTTCTGCATATATTTGCTTCCTAAACATTCGTATCGATACTATTGCATGAATCGTTGGGTGGCTTTCGAATTGATTCCGCTATCTTCAGTAATACCATGAGCGCTGATAGTTTTAACGAATGCTTTTCGTCAGGATATTTGCTGACAAACATGAGTTTGAAAGCGCAGTTAAAGTTCCTAAGTAAAATTAATAGCAAAAAGTTTACAATTCGAGAGAAGACGCCATTTTCGTACTTATCGTGTCATTTTTTTTAATTAGCTTTACAGTTACATTCCACAAACGCTTTATAACGCCTCCTTTGTAATTTTCATCATCCTTTCTTATCATACTATAAATCCAAGCCACTAATATACTTGCAATCTCTTCATCGCTCATTGTTTGTTCAATCCCGTAATTTTGTTTGGTGCCAAACTGAAAATAATTTCGTACCTCTCTTTAATTCTTATTGCATTATGTGACGTTAGATGAGGTGACGACGATTCTGATTGGTGAATGTATCGTCTCATCAATGAAACTGTACATTTGCTAAGAGGTGCTCATCCAATTTGTCATTTTGATACTAAACACCCAGCAAATGGAAGGGACACAGCACGATTGTAATGTCTCCACTTGAAAGTAATAAATTCCTATGGAGAGATTAAAATGAAGTTCATGTAAACACAGTAAACCAATACGGGCATGTTTTGGCAATCAATCCGGAGGTGAACATTTCGTTGATCAGTAACCCTGTGCAGAAACATATTTTTTTAAACGTCCTTTTTTCTGGTAGGTCATATCGAACGGTGAATGAATGAATGAAATAGCTGAAATGCACGGAACTAAAGAGTACCCGGCATTCGTCTTCTCAGAATAAGAGAAAACTAAATGAAATTTTTAATTTTAAGTTTATTCTGTTTACTTCCTAGGCACACCTATTCCGATAACTCATCCTAACCGAGATTCGAACTCGGGACTTCTTGAATGTGAGGAAGATGCGCTACCACCACACGCATCCTTTTTTAAATTGAAATTTGTTTTATTTATGGACGCTCTTTAAGTGTTCTCAGCATCCCATTCTATACTGGACCTGAAAAATCGCTTATTTTACTCAGATATCTCTTTATTAGGCTTAAGGCTCTTTTAGGTGCCGTAAATATATGACACGCGACCTTGGGAACAAGACTTGATATCCACTACACCACGGAGGGTGATGCATCCTCTTTTGCAATATTTACTGGGATATGAATTCTTTTTTATGTTAACTGCATATGTCATTTTCTGTCATTTCAGTATATTCATAGTAAACAAAAACTTCTATAAAGCAATCACAAGAACTATGTTTAAATGTAAACATATATTTGTCAAAAAATGAACTAAACATACCGAAATACAATTTTTCGAGCTTTAAGTTAAAAAGTAATAATATTTCCTTATCTCTCATTTTCTCATTATTGTTTACTTTTGTGTCATATCTGTCTGCTTTATGGGTCTTTTAGTCTTTGAAGCATACTCTAATACTTACATTTGTAGTGGTTAATGTTATCCACACGACTAGCGGCAATAGTAACTTCATTTTTGCTGTAACAGAAAGCAAAATCAAGAGTTAGAATAATTATCAAATCACCTAAATGGTACAATATTTCTTAAATATTCTATGTTTATATTGACTAAATATTTATGTTTTTGGCAATATAAAACTGCCAACAAACGCGTGTAATATTCCTGTATAAACGTAATTGTGCTGAAGGAAAGAATCTTAATTACTGCTACTGGTGGGAATAAAATGGAGAAAAGCAGGCGCTACTAATGGAAGAGAATTTGCAACAGTGAAATAGCAGAAAACATAATTTTCATTTTATTGGCATTATGAATACACTTTGACTACACGTTCTGTTCAAAGAAATATAGTTATATAATCCACACATTCAAATCTACCCGTTTGTTGTTTATTCCTGAATTTTGCTCTGAACTGGAAAAAGCTAAGTGATGGTTCTAATAAGCATTCCTGCGTTCAATAATTTAATATAAACAAGTTCTGATTATAGTCAACATAAGTCACTAACCGCAGTCAGACATTATCTTCTTTATTCTAGCTAAGTCAGGCTAATATAACATTCTGCTAACATTGTTACTCCTCATAGTTTTAAAGTACCAAAAATTAATTACGCATTCCCTGTAGCAGATGCTCCTTCTTAGTTGTTTTACTACTAACTATAATAAGTAGAGGAAGTGATGGATTCCACCCAGAAATTTGATATCGACATTTCACCAAAATAAATAATACATATACGAGTAATTACAATCATTAACGCAATTAACATAACCAAATAATGTTTTAAATCATTTGTTTTTATTATACATTTTCCAACCCCTTGAACTAAAATAAAAGTACTTTTAGAAAAAGGGTGGAGGTGAGTATATATCTGTAAACAGCTACCTCAAAAATTTAAAGTCGTACAAACACCTAACTTGTATTAAATTCAGTTTCTTCCCAAGACGCGACACCAAGTTTTTGAAGAAAATCTACCTACCTCAATCTACCTTGTATAAGGAACACTTTTCGATAGTAAGAATTTTGATTAAAATACCACATATTAAAGATATTTATGAGAAAGATGAAATGTATATTATGCATTTTCTGGGAACAACCTGAGAAGTGCTTCCCATTTGGAAGGATTGTTTTTCTTGTAGTCTTGTATAAGTGGTAAACTTAAGTGATAGACCAAAACGACTTAGTATACAAGCAAAATAGTTCTCTTTCAAACACACTATATATATCGAATGATTTTTGTGTCATTAGCCATTTCCGAGATATCCGCAATAAATGGTTGAAATTATTCAATACTTTGTCATTGTTAAGTATTGTTGATCAATTGTTTCTAGCAATTGCATGAAAAGAATATGGTCTTTTAAAGCAAGTGTATAGTTTACAGATTTAAATATATCACTGTTATCTTTCTAATGAGATGTATAAAGTAGCTATTTCTCCAAAGGTTTATATCGATTAAAACGAAGTGGATAAGAAATAAGTTTCGTAAGAATACTTTATATAATTACTAATAAACGGTACGGACAAAGGAAGTACATGAATGTATCACATACGATTTTTTACCACAAAACGCATTCAAAATTACCTCATTATGTCAAATAATCTTTACAACTCCTGACGTACACACGGCTAATGTGGAAAACTTAATTAATTCACAATGATTCCTAATAGTTGGTTAAACTGTGAAGTGTGAGTCTTAAATTACTTATGAGATTGTAGGTCGACATTGCGATATGTCACATCGAAATAATTTGAGAGCCCCTTGTGGTTTACCGGGGAAAACGCTAATCATTTGGGAACTTTAGTGTCGTATTGGCATGCTACCATGGTAGCTCAGTGGTTAGAGCAACTGGACGAATACCAGGAAAACCGTGGTTCAAATCGCGGCTGTGGCACTAAATTTTTGTCTGACTCCACATACCAATTCTGGTAAAATAACGAATGAAAATTCCCTCACAGCGGGACACGAACCTGCCACCTCTGGGTTTTAGGGAGCAGAACATTGGCCACTCACCACAGAGGCAATCCAAATGAATCTTGTCACTCAGCAAAGAATCGTATTCCACCTCCAGGTTTTTACAACGAAAACCAACTGCCGTGTCATTTAGAAAACGAGTGATGTGTTAGTTGCGCAACAATACTGTAGTGAGAGTCGAACCAAGCGCCAACCAGTTCTCGTACTGGCTAAGATCATCATCATAATATCGTGGGTAGGAATCTCTTCTTGGAGCTATGACCAGCAAGAATTAAAGGTTAAGCGACAAATTGCTAGGAATTATTTTCAAAGCGCGCTTTATTTACAGATATTTACAGCTAAAGGCAACATTTAATTTTGTTTTCTTTTCAGTTCAAGGCAAGTGTCTTGTATTTCACCATACTGTCCTGAAACACTGCAATAGACAAGGGCTTACAGCTGCTTTTACTGGTTCAGAAATCTTGTTTTATTAGCAAGATAAAGCGATAAAGAAACTTGATGCAGACATTCACCAGGCGACCGTCCTGTACCGTTACAAACTCTCTTTAGGCAATAAAAGTGAGGAGAAGAACTATAACCGGTGCTAATGGTTAATACTGATGAGGCTAATATTTTAATTGATTAATAAGCAGTAAGAGCTTAATGAGGCAACAATTGCAGACATTTATGTAAGTTTAACTACTTTGTGAGGTTAAACTGAGATTAAAACCCATATCCCACCTATGCTAGATCTGCTAAATTAATAATGCATTATCCGACAAATTATTTCAGCTAACAGACTGATGTTTCATAGTATATATAGATACACCTTCTGATTTACTTTTTCCAATAAAAGTGTTTATTAAGGAAGATAGAACTTCTTCTTAATTAGACCTTATATGCCTTATTTTGATTAACACATATCAGCAACTATTCGTTTACAAATAACTATGTTATTAACACCAAAGTAGGTGCAGAGTAACAATTTGGGATTCCTTATATCGTCAATCAATTTTGAGTAAAATAATTCACTGAGAGCATACTAATAATAAAGAAAACAATCTCTTACATGTTTGCGAAGAAAAAATTGCATGCCTTAAGCACAAATAAGTTACTATGCTTAAAAAAGTACAATATGTTGGATAAAATGTCCTTTAAAAGATGGGCTAAAGTTAACATCTGAATTCCAAGGTATATAAGAGTTATGACTTTTTTTCTGTGTAGTGCTGTAGAATTCACTGTAAAAGTGGTCGATCTATACTAGTTTCAACATAAATTTTAAACACAAGTACATTGATAAAATAAATATAAAATTAAAAACGAAATCCCAAGAAATAAAAACCGCCCAAAAACTAAAATTATAATTTTTGACAATTTTACCCGCTTTTGCATTTAAAGAATTTACTTACAAAACAAGTGAGTTTATCAGATTTTATTGCAGTAGGAAAAGAAACATGAGAAAAGAAAATCTCAAATGGGAAGACATCTTTCTTATTGTCTCTCTTTTGTTTACTCCTAGCACGCAAAGACAAAAGAACTTAAATTGTTTTATTCAGTGACCGGCTTTTAAAATATTTAGTTGTGCATTTATCCTAGTGTATTGCCTTATTTCCCTTCTACTTACAAGGAGATAAGTAATAAGATCATTTCTGGTAATGTTTATCTTGCTTTGCATGAAGTAGATATAACAATAATCTTTCGTTAGAAAAGTTTGTTTGTGGAACAACTAGAGAGAAACCTGTGAATGGAACTCATGAGATTTTGTATCTTAAGGCTACAATGTCAGTTAAATCTAAGGGCTCTGGGCTCTTGCTTTCTTCCATTTATTAAAGGAAAGAATACGTACAAAAATTTCTGTCATAAGAATGCTATTTAGTGCCAGTACTCACGCGCACAGCAATTATACGGTAAATAAATTAGCATATTTAATAACAGTAGCAGCATGTGAATTAAAATGCATGTTGCCGGATAAATATATGAACATAAACACGCGTTAAGTGATTTACTTTTCACTGAAAGCTAAACTGAATATGTGCCCTTAAATTTTCAAATGAAATTTACTTACCATATAAAATGGCTGTCATACAACTTATAAAACAGATTTAATTAGATTAACTTAAACATATAATGTCGGATAAAGTATGGTTACAACGTGAGAATATATTCTCCCGATTACGGTAATAAAACTGAAGGAAAACAAGATACGAAGATTACAGAATATTAGGTATAGTAACAGTTATACCGAAGGAAAGGATAAAACATTCTTGAGTAATACAACACTATTACATGCCTCTTGGAATTAAAATTGCCTTAATGTGTGGCAGTTTTCACATTTTACTACCACAAAACATGTAATATTGTGTATGTTCAGTCCCTAAAACCTTTGCTTCCTAAATAAACTTACATATCTGACATAGGGTACACCTTGGGAAAAGTCTCTATCTTTGCATGTCATCATCAACTCTGAGTTTTGAAGAGATAAAGAAAACTGAAGAGCAAAAGTGTGATTTACATTGATTTGCCTGTAATGTCAATACATAAGAGTCAGTATCCCATAATATTACTGCGCCGTTGCTTGCTGGAAGCCTATGTTATCCTTGATGTACTATTTGAAATGAATGTTGCAGTAACACTAGCGCTTTGCAGAGTTGGTACCAATGAAAGGTGGCAGCGGTCATGGTTGAATAGAAACCGAGACGGCAGTCCGGCTGAGTGAAAGGTCGTTATGTAAAAGCAAATAGAAATGAAAAATTGCAGCTGGCAATTTAGAAACAAGTAGTGCAAAAGCACAAATATTTTCCTGTATTTTATGAATGTGTTTGTAAATATCGTAATTATACATAACACTCCCAATTTGTTTTAATGTTTACTTAAATGTGCAGATTTCAAGTAAATACTCGTAGGTCAGGTGCAGTGTTTCTATGTACTGTACTCCCCAGTTTTCTTATTTAATATATATTATATAAACTAATGTCCTTCAAAACTATAAATACAGAATTTTCTTTAAGTCTTAGTATTTAATTACTGTAAATAGTTATAACGTTTAACTATAGTGAGGCATTTGATATTTTTATCTTGTATTTAATAAGCATATATAAAATGTATCAACAGTTGAAGTCTGTTAACTGAAACGTAATTTTTGTCACAAGTTCATTCAAGAGTAATATCATTACAGCAAACGGTATGAAACTTTTACACACAATAATATAATATAAATATTTTAATGCATAATAAATCAACTTAAAATATGTAAAAGGAATCACTTTTAAAAATTGCATTCTAAAGTTAGCCAATGTTTATGCCAGCCCGCCTCGGTAGTGTGAGTGTAGCGTGTCTACCTCACATTCAATAGGTCGCCAGTTTGACGCTCGTTTTGAATGGGTTATCGAATAACGTTTTTTGGGGGGTTTCCCCTTAAATTATGTAGTTATTTGTTTTGGTTTACAGCAAATAATGCACTTTGTAATGTAATATTCTTCATAGCCAAGAAAATGTTACAATTTTAGTGGTAAATTCAGCTCAGCTTAGCTTTGCAGAAAGAACTTTTTCGCACCTGGTTTCCATTTTCTTTCATTACGCGAGAAAGGAAGGCAGATGAACAGAAATAGAAGCCATCCTCATAAGAATGTAACTGTCCTTGACATTTATTCAAGGACAATCAATATATTGCTCTGTTCTTATGTCAAAGGCATACAAATTAACTATGCCTACACAAAAGTTACGTAAGACTAGAAAAACAACACACTTCTGCTATAAATAATAAAAGCCAGGAATCTTCTCTTGTGGCTTACTTAGGGATAGTTCACTGCCGGTGAAGATCCGGTACAAAGTTAATTGGCTAAAGCTTCTCAAAGATTTTTACTGGGGGTTATAGCAAGCTTATTTGTTATAATAACAATAATAATAATAATAATAATAATAGTAATAACAAGTCTTATCCGGAAATTTTAAAATCACTGTATGATACGACCCAGGCAGTTCATTTGTAAATGTATGGAAACATCTTTAAGTATATGCTTTATGAGGAACGTATCTTCGTCCATCGTCCTCGAGAACATGGTGTCTGCGTCTTGGCCGAGTGGTTAGGCCACTTGCCTCTCACTCAGACGGGCCGGGTTCGATCCCAGGCAACCGCATGTGGGAGATGTGGTGCACAAAGCAGTGCAGGGGCGGGTTTTCTCCGGTTTCTGCGGTTTCCTCCGCCATCATATTCCAACAGTGCTCCATGTATCATTAGTGTCATCGCCTGTGGTGCCATAAGTAATAAAATTGGGCGTTAAACACTATAACACATTAAAATAAGGAGGAGAACATGCCTGACTGCTAATCCTGTGGTCTAGAATTTAAACATTGATGGGTAAGAGTTGCCTGTATAATATTTTGTTTTCTGGAGTTTTCCTTATTCTGAAAAGAAACATCCGGAAACTCTCAGTTGCCCCGATATAGAGCTCTTTTTTTACTCTCATTCATTTAAACTTATCTCTGTATACTTGAGATATTATAAGATAGTTAAAATATGCTCTTTCAAACAAGCCGTGTGGAAAGGTAAAATCAAACTGATGTTGGTTAAAGAAACAGTATGGAAAGCCAAAGATTCGTGGTTCAAATGTCGACTATGACATTGAATTTTTCAATCTGATTACTTTTCTGAGTTTATCTACATACGGCTTGTGTGGAAGAACAAGTATCATGGTTGATCTATAACGTTAACTATAACACCCTGGACTTCAAGTATAAGGAGATTGTAAGTCGCCATCAAGGTATGATATTTCAAAATGAATTTGAGAACACCTACACAAAAATGCGAATTAATTGGTGAATTTAATGTAGTGCGACATGCTGATATGGTAGCTCAGTTGGTTAGATCAACGGAAAATCCATGGTTTCGGTTTTGTTTTACTATTACACAACGCTGTTCCTAAAATAGGAAAAATGTATCGGTCTCATTTAGTGTGTTTGCGCACTAAATCCATTAATCATATGGACAGCTGACCATGTTCCCAAAGAGATGACAAGATAAGCAAGCTTCAATGGCATTCTGACGACCTTGATTCTAACAAAAACCGAAGGAAAATGTTTGTCTAATGAGTGCACCGAGAGATTTTTCCACTACACCTCATAACGGTTAACTCCCTCCTTTTCTTAAGGGCATTCTAGTCCGGAAGTAATGAGCTGGTGTAAGAAAACTTAGATAATAATCTTCAAGAACATCTTCAGCATGACGTAAGAGTGACCTTCTCGAAACCAGATTTTAAAGTAAATGAGTTTATCAGAAGAGACAAGTGAGAGCTATCTATCTGTTCGCAGAGCGTTAACTAGAAACAGTACTTAGAGGGAAAGATAATCAGCAATTCAAGGTTTTCCATTCTGGTCCACATGTGCATAGGACTTTAAAGGCTCTCAGTGACTCACTAATGCTTCAGCACCTCTTCTGCTTCAGCACCTCTTCTTCATTGCATGTTCCGGCTTACCATCTTCTTTTAGCGTTGATATATATCTTCTTTTTTTGTAGTGTTTAACACCCGCTTTTACTACTTGTGGTACCGCAGGCGATGAACTGGTGATACATGGAATGAATATGGAGCACCGGTAGAATGCGAAGGCGGGGGAATCACTCGGCCACGGCGCGGCCTATCTCTTCTTCGCTCACCTTTTAGTTACATAGAATTTTTGGGAGTTTGGCATCCTCCACTCTATTTAGGGCTGCAACTAATTGTCGCGGTATTGTTTTCTTCTTTCATTCCTGCTGAAAATCTGAAACTTCTAATGTTTCACATCATAATGGATGAGATCTTGTGCATCCCTTTATTCCCCTTAAAATACAACTTCGCCACTTAATACTTCATTTATTCCAAATAATTTTATAACTAAAAATTTAAACTAAGATCAAACTCACACAAATCTAAAAGCTGAATTACACATCTGGCCTGTTTTTGTAAACTTGAATTCTTCCTGCATTCTTGCACTGCGTTTGCTGTTATTACGTTCTTGTTGTAATATTTTTAACTTGCAAAAAGAATCCGCTTTTAAGATCATCAACGTAATCTCAGAAAGACATTGTTATATCTTAATAATTACTAGGTACTTGGAATGAATAGACGCCAAAAAACACGTGTTTATTCGTGCCCTCCCTTTGAAAGTTTCTACATTAACTGCGGACTTTAATGAGCATGTTATTCCGCATCCTACCAGTAATTAATGCACATTACAAACATGAAGTGTTAGTTTGCATTTTGCAAAACTAGAGAGAGTTAGACATCGATATTCATCACATTCTCTTTTACAATGCCTATGTGGAAGGAAACATTATTACCGAAAGCAAAAACATTTTGGGACACTAGGAGTGTACTTTTGAATACAATCCCTCAATAAATAAATAAATAAATAAAAACTGCGTTGTTGGAACCTTTGGGCATTCATAGAGAATCACATTCTGTTGTGCTCCCTTTAGTTCTGGCTCTATATGCATTTAAAGATGGTTTACTAGCATACTATTTTATAAAGCAGCATTTTTCTCAAAACTAATTTTCACACTTTCAAAATGATCCATGTATCTCAATTTTTGTTTAACTACACTATTATTTCTGAAGTGTCTATTGTAATATTGCATAGGGAAAAATTAACCTAACACCAAAATATTTTTTTTAAAAAATATATTATTATAAAAAATGACCAATTTTAAGTCTTAAAATGGATAATCTTTAACACAATACAATAATTCAGCAATTAAAGCTATAGAAATACCCCCGTTTAAAGTTTTTGTGAGGTTTAAAGCTCCAATTCAGAAAATGCCAACAGATTTTCTCAATTTTTTTTACTGTGCAATATATTTGCATGATGACATTTATAAAATAAGGTATATCTTACTCTGTATTTATGCAATTTGAATGAAATGTGATATTCAACATTAACTTAAGGACCATACAATGCAGTAAAACTTTAGAATAACTTATACAGAACTCTGAAACTTCGCTCGCAATGTTCCTTAACACTGAAAGGCAATTTAAAATTCGGAATTAAGCAAATAAAAATAAGTCAAATGATGCTATAAGTTGACGATAGATTTGCATGAAGGAGGCGATAATTGTAGAGGGTAACTAAACAATTGAAATTCACTGAACTATCAAGAAAATACACATGTATAGGATATACACAAATTTTCCTGTTCCTCATGACAATCAAGCATAATATCTGGGAATCGCATTAGACGCAAAACTTTGATGTAATGCAAGTTTGGCAGATGGAAGAAACTCAGCAGTACCAGTTGAGAGCAGGCTCATGTTGTACAAACAAGTTCTCAAACCAATAAGGGACTTATGGAGTCAGGTTTGGAATTGTACTGCACAAAGTAAAGGATAACACATTGTTATTTCACCCTGGTACATTCGAAATGATAAACTACGTCACGATCTCGGAACAAGAAATATTCCACATTGGAGTAACTCTTCACGACCGCAACATGTCAACATGAAGCTGTCCATCTTCTCGATGCTACAGACCAAAACAAGAGATTACGAAGAATAAAACTCCATGAACTTGATCGGAAAACTCAAGTTTTCAGTGTTTGTATGTGGTATTAAATATGATTTCAATAGACATACTCACGTTTGCACGTTTTACTGGAAACACTCAATTTGTTTAAACTTTTTTTATTTAACAACTTCCAGATTTTTTTTGCTCATTTTATTTCTTGACAAACTTAGAAGTTAAATGTGTCTATCTTGCTCCAAGTTTAATAAAATAAACACATTCACAAGAAATATAATTTTTAAAACTCGAATGTACTACATTCACATAACTTTTTCTGCCTAATCTTTCACGAATTTTTCTTACAGAATCTTATCGTTCTATCTGGTTCGTATTAATCCAGGTAAACACAGAAATTATTTTATTATGTATGTCTTTGTACATAAACAATGGATACAGTTGGTTGAAGCGAAATTCAAAATTTTAAAAAACGGATTGCTATTTACTGGGTTGGAAATTTCCCTATTTGCACAGCCAAGAAAGCCAAACGAGAGGCGAAAAATATTTGAAAACGGTATGACTCTCAAAATGCAAACCAACAGCAAATGATATCTCGAAAATAATTAATGATACAAAAAAGTATTTACTATAGATGCGTTTAGCGAGATTTCAAGTTTTTGTCTGTATATTGTGGTTTACCAGTTGTATGAACAGGTAATAAATTCATGCAGATTTAAGAGGAATTCACAGGCAATTTGCGCAAAATTCAAAATATATACTTTTTAATTTTATTGTCTAGCAAGTATCTGAAAACTATGAAGCTTCAAAAAAATTATACATATATACATTTTTGAAAAAATAAAAGTTAAGGGCTTTTTTCCATGTAAGAAATAGCTGGAGGTGGAGTGTTTTCTTGAATCTCTTCATATGGCAGCCTTGGAAGATGCTGAATACCAGCCGGTCCCCATGGCCACGCTCGCCAAAGCGTCTCGCGGCGCAGGGGATCGTGGGTTCGAGTCCCGCCTTGGGCATGGGTGTTATATATTTGTGTATGTGTGTGTGTAAAAAGTAAAAAAAAAAAAAAAAATTCAGTAATCAAAGTAAACAAATTAGGCAAGTAAAAAGTAGGGTATACAGTGCCGGAGTCCTGATCAGACTCCGGAACTGTATATAAAAAAAAAAATACCAAGCTTGGAGCTTATCCGCCCTTTCTTTTTCAGTTATCCTGTCTCTCTGTCTCTCCACACACACGTAGGCACGCATAAAATATTGTGAAATTAATAACCTCAAACGAGTGTTTCCTATGAAATCGCGATATTGACTTTTTGGGTGGAATGCCTTACTTCCTCTACCTACTAATAGTTATGTGGCAGAGAAGGTAAAATAGTGATATTCAACATGTGTTACATAGTACTCTGAAAGTAATATAGCATTAGAAACCCACACTAGTACCGTTCCGTATCGTGCTGTCTATTACAAGCGTTGGTGATTAAGGCGAGGTTATATCACTTAAGCAACCACATCATGCTTCAAGAGGATTGGATGCATACAACGGTTACCTCAGATAATGATGACGCGATGTGCCGGCCATGATTTCCACCACTCCTGCAGTTTAGAAACACCCAACAACTTAAAGAAAACTAACTTTAACAAATGATATAAAATGCACATTGTGCCCGTTCTAAGTGCTATTATTGCTAACCACAAATAGGTTACATAAACCACAAAGAGAAGACACCTTCCTGCAAACCATTAAACGCCTTCTTTAATTGAAGCACCTGCTCATTAATTAACGTATTTGTTACCTGTTGCTTCACCGGAGTGAAAGCTTCCACAATATTGGTTAGTTTGTGAAAGAAAACGCGTCTAAAGATCACCAACACAATCAACTACGATTCGTGAAAGGCGGATATAATAGCTCCTGTTCAGTAACGTGAGATATCAGTAATTTGGTGAACAAAAGAATGATTCTAGAAGAAGGCATTGTTTGTGAAGGTATTGCTTAGCTGTCCTCTTATGGTACATACTCGATTACGTTCAGCGTATAGAAATGTTCGGGGAAACGATTTGAAAATTAGGTCAATTATCAAACGCATTTTATGCATTTTAGAGGGCTACTTGGGAATAATTATCGATGTAAAATTTCTTCTCTGTATTTAGCAGCGGATACCTAGAATTTTATCACCCTAATCTTCAGGTTTCTGGTATTACTAGTGACAGCAGTAGCGATTTAATTCTGTCGAAGCTTTTATCTACGTCCAATTGTGAATATTGAAATACATCTAGTGCAAATAATTCAGGAAAAATTATAAAGGCTCAGAGTTCTTCTAGAAAAACTACCTGCAAAGAGTTGCTGTCACTTTTTTTAAATCCAGTTCAACTTTCACTGTTGAACAATGTCACTTCCCTAATATGAAATAGTTCAATTTCCCCTGTCACTTCACTAGGTTATCACTATCGCTTCACTTTTTTCTGCGGCTTGCCGCGTGATGAAATATGCATGGTGTACTTCTTCCGGACAATTCACTCACCGCGGGGTCGAACACAAGAACTCTTCAAAATCTCATGAAAGCAGCACTCACTGCATATCGCAGCAGCCGTTGCGAACTCGCTCAGAGAACGCACTTCATGTTGAATCAGCATTCGTTAACTCACTCTCTATCACTTATTCACTGACTTTCCCTCATCCACGTAAGAAAGCTCGCTTGTATGGCAGCTGATATCTCCGCAGAACATTCTCGAGTGAGGAAGTGGAAACTTTCAGAAGATCCTCTCGATAGCGCGGTATTTACGTTGCGCGAGAACGCTGCTTATCCTTGTTTATCTCTCATGCTGATTTTAAATACCCTCTATACCCACCTCCGTGGATTAGGCCATGGGTACTGCGTCACAATATAAAAGACACTGAAAAGCGTACGAGAAGACTTACATATCAAGGCTATGATTTCGCTTCCGAAAATGTGTGGTTTTTTTTTTTTTTTTTTTTTATTTTTTTTTTTTTTTTTTTTTTGCTATTTCTAGCACTTTACCATTCATTAATAGAAATGATCATGATAGTAATGGTAGCCCCTCTTTTCCGTTTACTATTTAATAGTGAATTAATACATACAACTTTTTTTAAATCTACAGTAACAATAGGAGACTAACCCACGAGCTTTATGACAAAACAAAAAATGTCATATATTACTGCTCCTAACACTACAGACACTCGCTAATTCCGATACTTGTTAAAAAGTTTCCCTCAACCTAATACAAAATTCACTTTATTTATTCGTATAACCAAGATATGAATGTTAAAACAAAGATTTATGGATATGAAACATTTTGACAACTATTTAGGGGTATACTACAGTTTATCCTGGAAGCTTCCAAATCACGAGTTCAGTAATGATAACGCATTCCATTCACTGTCTAGTATTTAAAATATATGTCCATCCATAAAACATTTGACATAAAGTGTAACTTATTTAAATTCAAAGATGATGCACTAATACTTAAGGTGAAAATGGCGGCATTCGTCAAAGTCAAGAAAATATTGTTTCATGCTGATTGTAACGAACATCGAAATGAATTCATTTAAGTGCTTTATTTTTTTTCTTTCCCCTACTTATGAACAACCTCTTTAACTCTGAATAATTACTCGATCTTAATGGTAGAGGAGCAACAGGAGTGTTCTGAAATTCCTCAATCGCCTACGCTTATGTTAAACATGTTGCTGAAACCAACTTCTTCCAGCCCAATAACTGTAGGTGTGGACATCCAGTTCAGTCCTATAATCTGTTAAGACATTCCCCTCAGCTTATTTATTAGATATTCAGTATCAAAAATCCCCCTAAGACCTGAAGATTTCGTTACATTACATGCTAAAGAAAATAAAATAAAATGCATGTCATTGGCATCACTGTCAGCGACCTATGAAACATTTGGAATGGGAAGGAGAAGTATTTAGAACGCCATAGTGCTTGTACAAGGTTTCACGACCAATTAATTTCTTTTGCGTATGGTGTTGGAGCATGTTTTTGGCAGATTGGAATCCCGTTTTGGACCGATAAATTTTAACTGTAGCCAAGCACGTTGTGAGCTTACAAGATTTTGTGGTTAGTTCCCTCTCCTTTCCAATTAGGTATTTCCTGACATGAGTAACCAAATTATGTTAGCAGCCGTACAACTTAAACAAAATGCAATACACCAAATAAATCATTATCATAATACAACAATTGAGAGTATATAGTATATATATATAAAACATTTCATTATGGAATACAAAAGAGTGCTGCAAAATAATTGCTTCACTATTTTAATCTTGTTTCTATTTCAGAGGCCATAGGCGATATTAGGTAGCCACAGAGTTGCGTGTTTGTATTTTGCTTCAAGCAGTAATGGATTTTATTAGTTGTCAGGTTTCCCTTTTTTCTCCTACCATCACATGTAAACCACAATGCCGTTTAGCCTCACTTTTTCAGCGTGAAAGGATTCCTAGTTTCCAAGACATTCTGATGCGTGAACCGGACATTCAATAAGTACGCCTAACATAGTCAATAGCTATACCTGCTCCTGCTGTTCATACTTTTACGGGTATTCTCGTATATGGTTTTAAACAACTTACAGCTTGGTGGTTTTCATTAAGAGCATAGTACTGTCTTTTTCTTTATCTAGTGTAGTAAGTCCTCGTTCTACTGCTTTGCAGGGAATAAATTAAATTGAAATTAGAGAAACAAATTCTGCAGATTTCTTGGGCAACAGGCTGTAAATCTATGAAGTAGGTGAAAGTTGCAATGCAGTTTTATACAGTGATTTATATTGCAACTTTCAACACTTTATGGGTACGCCAAACCACCGGTGGATATCCTTCCTGAAAATAAGCAAGACATTGAAACGAATAAAGAATAGAAAACAAGTTCCTCCTGAATGTGTTATTCAAAACGAGCATTTCATTCCTTTGAGATGTGAATCAACCATTTGATTTTTATGGACTTCTAGTTTAAACATTTTATGGTTCTCATTATTCGATCAATCTCTTTATTTTCTCGCTTCTTCCATCCTCTCCTCTGATGTGGTGAGCTATTATAAGTGACTCATATTTAGAGTAGTTGATAATGTCTCCGTGGAAAATGGACAGACTATTTCAATTCAACTCGTCTGAGCAAGAGCACACATCCAACCACAAAACTCGGAGCAGAGTTGGAAGGAACGTGATGGCCAATTCTTTACTGACTGGCCCCAGTGGCCGTAGTCGTTGGCGCGTTTGGCGTTGACGCTCTGCCACGAAAGGGCTGCGGGTTCGAATCGCGCTATAGCCGTGGATATTTAGTGCTGTGTGTTTCTGTATTTGTGTTCTATGTGAGCCATTCTCTTTCCCCTGATGGCCAATTAAGTTACGCCTGAAGGCCAAATATATATATAGAAAAAAAAAAACAATAAAAAAAGTCACGAGGAAAAGATCGTACCACAACACTTGAGTCGTAACATTTCATTTCCAGCATTCAATTCAACTGTCACAATAGTTTTCCCTCAATGCTGCGGTTTATTGAATGTTGCAGGTAGACCCCTGTGACTCGCGGGTTATTCACTGCTCTTTCACGCGCACGAAAGCTAAATCAATCTGCTATAGAAGGTTGTAACAAGATGCTGTGCCTAAGTCTCAGCTAAAATTCTTCTTCTATTATTATTATTATTATTATTATTATTATTATTATTATTATTTTATTATCACTACTATAATTATGATCAGTTTCAGCAGCAACTTTGTGTTTCAATGTTCTATTAAGAGCTAGTGTCTGTTTATTTAAATGAAAATGAAACAAATAATAACACAGGACTGAGCTGGTTTAACGTGAAGAAGGATCAGCTACTCAAGTATTAGTTTATGTCAGCAATGTTCAGCTGATATTAGCTTCTGAGCTACTGGAGGTAATCACAGAAAATTACAGGAAAAATAAGTTATAGAGACAACTAAAAACTTATCGCTGTTGCAGTCGTCATTAAATTGTCACGCCTTCACAAACGGTATAACATCGTTTGTTGGTTAGTCTCTGTTTGTTTTACAGGCCAGTCACATAGAGAACTGGTACTGGCTGTGAGGTGTCACGGTTCTGAAAGTGGAAACCTTAGCTACAATCTAGGGCAGGCTGTTGCAGCTTGGTTGCGCGCTAAAAGAGCTGCGAGTACCTTGCAACTCACAGAGGCATATGGTGCAGATTGAGGCAAGCTATCGTTATTGTAAATGAAGTAACAGGACGCAAGTGTTGTGGTATGACCTTTAGCAAGTGACCTTTGACTACCACACTGCTCCTCCAGTTCTGCTTCGAATTTTATGATTGAGTAAGCGCAAGTCGAGCTGGAACAGCCTGATATAGGAGAAGAACCACCTTTTATGTACGCGAATATACATGCTTGCTATAACATGAACTTCATTTAGATTATTTATTGAGTTAAGGCAAGTTGAATGAGCTCATTTTTCAATCACCATTAAGCCTGGAAACGTTTCACTTCGACCTACTAATACTATTTATATATTTCAGCGTTTCGGAGCTGAACTCTACAGACACAAATTGTCAGGGAAATGTGTTAGCAGCGGCACCAATAACAAACATAGTTGAATGTTTTGCCACCACACCAATACACTTATGAACACATTTTCGAACACAACCCAAATTATAGGTTGCATTAGGGTACCCCTTCGCTTGAAGGCAACTTATTTCACACATACCGTACTTAGTCCAAGATTTGAAAGGTAGAATCGGACTGAAATACTCAGTGCTACAGCAGAGACATGAACCACGATTCTTCGTGTTTCCTTGCTACAGTCCTAATCAACACCATGGCAACATGTCAGCAAGACATTAAATTCCCCACCTCACTCGCACACGTTTATCTATTTAAGTTTAATGCCAGCTGCAGCGCAAATATAATTGCAAGCTACATCCAGGGGAATCCAATGGATATTTGAATAATTGTTTAGTTTAATAGTTGCTGGATAGCAGGTGGTCTTGTATTACCAAACTTGTTACTGTGGTCTACGTGTAATTTTCTATGTATTACCTTCCAAGTGTGGCAAAGCTGTATTTCGTGATGCATGTACGGCTTTTTTATATATGACTAAACTTAATGATGGACTGCCGTCAAAACACGAATACTTCTGATAGAGGTCATCGACATCTTTAAACTCCTCTATTATTCATTCTTCTCTTCTCAGTGTTCTCCTGCATTTTTACTCGATGATAACTTGTGTCTGCATTTCATTAGAGGCCATTTTCTACCTTCGTGAGTAGCATCTATCTTATTGGTGCTAATGACGTTCAAGATTATTTTATACCGTTTCGTGGTGGTTATGCATCTTGGCAAGTATAATTTTTGCAAGTAGTAATATGCATCCGAGCTTAAACGTTTTTTATCACGAGTAGAGAATCAAAGGTTCGGCCAAGAGCGAAGCGAATTGGATGTGTTAACGCGAACAAAAACGTTTGCACTCAGAACAAAGTGAGGAGAGCTCAAACAGTCGAATTACAGAACCTTGCAATTGCGTTCAAGCAGTGAAGAACTTCGCTGTCCATTCTTATGAGGGGACCCCTTATATCAGAAACCATAATAAATATTACCTTCAACTTTTACAGTGAATTATATAAAGCTTATTTCTTTATGTCAAATATATTCTCGTTTCAGTAAATTTATTAAGCAACCTCAAAGCTCAGAAATTGATATTTAATACATAGCTGGTGTATGTATGTATGTATGTATGTATGTATGTATGTATGTATGTATGTATGTATGTATGTATGTATGTATGTATGTATGTATGTATGTATGTATGTATGTATGTATGTATGTATGTATGTATGTATGTATGTATGTATGTATGTATGTATGTATGTATGTATGTATGTATGTATGTATGTATGTATGTATGTATGTATGTATGTATGTATGTATGTATGTATGTATGTATGTATGTATGTATGTATGTATGTATGTATGTATGTATGTGTGTGTGTATGTATGTATGTATGTATGTATGTATGTATGTATGTATGTATGTATGTATGTATGTATGTATCAATTAAATTATAATAAAATCTTCAGTATTGTCAACGGCTCTTTGGGAGTTATCAAAACCCTATCCCTTCAAAGTTAAATCTACTAAATTTGTGGTACAGCACCCCAAAACTATTCCAGATATCAGACTTAAATGTTTACCGGAGGAAGATGAATGCCTTAAAAGTTCACTATAATACAGCACCAATTCACGGAGGGCAAACATCATAACTCCTACACAGTTTAGGGTAGTTCAGCTTTTAAGGGAATTCTATTCTACAGTTTGGACCTTCTGTTAAGTACGGCAGCGCCTGTGTGGTCAAGCTTGGAAAAAGTACTCCACAGAAAGACAAATTTGATTTTATAAAATAAACAGACGTAAAAGTTTTATTTGTTGGGAGGAGAGGTCTTTGTTTCTTTTCACTCAAGACTCCCTGACAAACCGAACCAGCACTCCCCTCACAAAACGTATGTATGACAAATGAGTTGCTTTCTCAACATGTGTTATATTGAAGAAAGCTAAATTGAAATGTTTTGGCATAAAAATAACCTCCAAATGCTGTTATGGATCTAATTGGTGTTAATAACATGTTGGTTATTGAAAAAAAAAAAAAAAAAAAGAAAACTTATACGTGGCACTCACAAGAATTTCTTTACTCAGTACTACAAAGGCTATTTCTTCTTAATACAGATAATCCTCCATTACATATTTTTGTAGGATAAGAACAATGCAATAGGCAGATCGATAGGTAAATCTTTTTACAGCCGGTCGCTATGCGATGGCTTCTAAGTGCAATTCTCTTTGCATGAACAGAAGAAAAAAAATTAAGATCCACATTTCATTTGCCATGAAATTTTCTTAAACATATGGTATTGTAATCAAAATCGTTACATCCTTTTTTATAAAATCATCGCCTTTTAAAAAATTGCAATGTAAATGGTGGTTTGATTTTGGGATTTTCTTGTAAATCTTGTGTCGCATTTTTTGGAAGATGCTGAATTTAAATACCAAGTTTGTTGTTAAACCGACTTCTCGTTTTTGAGCTGTTCACGGATACACACATGGACATTTTTGTAATAAAGGTTGTTTTAGGGTTCAGGGAGCATTAAAGCACATATTTTCCGATGAAATTCCGACATTGAGTTCTTGAGTGGAATTTAACATTTTCCCTGCTAACTACACATATTAGGGAAAGTAACAATTGTTGATACACTTCAATAGAACGAACTTATTTTTGAAAAGTAGAACAATGTTACTTACAAGGCATGAACTTACATCCTATAACAGTTTCGGTCTGATATTTGAGCAGTTTTTGAGGTAATTGACCGTGAATTTAGAGGATTTCATATTAGCGGTATAAAAATCTCCGCTTGACACTGGCAAATCATATCCCTATGAATATATCTACTGAATAATGATTATATTTTTACTTTCTCTATACGTACTACTCGTATATAGAGACGGTATTGTATTGCACCCAAAAATTCGATATCGAGATTTCACCGAAAATATATGTTTTGAGACCCACTGACCAAAAAAAAAAAAAGAAAAGATTTTTAGAAAAATGTCCATGCCTCTCTGTCAATGTGTTTGTTTATGTGTGTGTATGTGTGCGCGCGCGCAGCATAGCTCAAAAACGAAAAGTCCGTTAAATACCAAATTTGGTATTTAAGTTCAGTATCATCCAAGGATGCGACACAAAGATTTTTAAGAAAATCCCCCATCCCCAAACTACCTTTTACATGGAAAATTTTTCGAAAATTTTGATTTTCTCAAAAATGGCTGAAACGATTTTGATTAAAATATCGCAAATTAAAGACATTTACATGACAAATAAAATTTATATATTGAATTTTCTGGGAATAGCCTCTGAAGATTCTGGATAAATTTTACATAACTGGTAAAGCGTAAGAGATAGACAAGAACTTACTTAACAAACCATGTAGAACGCATTATAACACACCAATTTATGTTAATGTTTTTTCGTGGAGTTGGCTGTTTTTGAGATATCCCTTGTTATTGATTTCAGTTTTAAAATACTTATAATTTTCTCGTACGGGAACTTGTCAACCCCTAGCTACGCAAAGCAATCCCATAGCAACCACATTTTAAAACATTTGACTGTCAGTTTAGCCTAGTGTATTCTCATATTTCCCTTCTACTTATAAGGAACTAAGTAATAAAACCATTTCTGCTAATGTTTATTCGATTACCATGAAGTGGAAGGAGAATAAGCTTTGTTACAGAGATGTAGAGAAAGTCATGTGAATGGAGCACGTCAGATTTTTGTTAATTTTGATAGCTAATACTGGCAACCGTTTTAAATTCCTCCGCGAATCAACTGTTTAACAATGGACGATCAACCTGAAGAGTGTTAACACTTTCCCCCATGGCGGACTCCTGAAGAACTGTACTGCTGAGTAGCAGTTTGTATGTATAGCAGGTGTGGCTGATAGTGAAATTTTCTAGTCCGCCGCTCGTATAAGGAATGAAATATGAAAGTCGTTCGCTCATCCTTTTTCCGGGCGTGGCCCAGATGGACGCAGCCTCCTTTTTGTAACAACTGTGTCATCATCCCATTCACCACGACATTCTCTGCTTACAGTCCGTCGAGATTCAAGTAATTATTAACATTTGCAGCAATGAATGGAAATACGGAAGTAGGTCAAACACATCGCCAAGTCTGCCTTCTCTTCTAATTAATTTCCGCTTTCATAGGTTTAACTCTGGGTTTCAGCTATGGTCTAAGCATTTTATTTTCTCTCTTAATTTTAATTTCTGGCTTCCTTACCATAACCACATGGTTCACATTTTCTTATGCTCTATTTTCTACTAGAAAATCATGCAGGTATTTTATTTTCCCCTGTCTTAATACCAAAAATAATGACAACTATAAAATATTTTTTGAAAGTGACAAGTATATGCTGAATGATTTAGCCTTTTACGCGTCGGCATTGCTCTTAAATTATATCTGCTATTCGCGCTTTATAGCTTCTATTTGTAGTCACCTTATAATTCATTTAGTCACCATGTTATATCACCTTATAGCTTCTATTTAGTCACAATGCTATAATCACTATTAATGACAGCTCAGTGCGGCAGATATACTCTTAAACGATATTGATAACTAAGACTAAAATATATGCATATATTTTTTTTTTTTGCTTTAAATGTTTCATTTTAACAATGTATACTGACTGCATAATAAGTGGTCTATAGTGAAATACAGCTGATTAAGTTGGTAATGGTAAATCTAACTCCAATCTCTAAGAGCATGGGCTGCTCTAGTCGTGGAGCGCAATTTCTAGTCCCTGGATTAGCAGGGTACTTTCACTCCCCCAGAATCTGCCCGAAGAATAATATACAAGCTAGGTATATGTTTTCACTGGCAATAGTTGTTAAGGCAATGCTTCTTTGAATTTAGCTACAAAAAACAAAGAAATAAGCAGGAAAAGCTCTTTGATTTCGTCTTTATGTTCGCTGATGAAAGCTCTCACATACACGTAGCTGGAGTTTAGTTTAACGACTCCTGTAAATAATTCTTCAGAACTTCCTCTAGATGACCGAATTATTCGTACTGGTCTTGCATTTTTCTTGTACCAATCGAAGTGGCGGTATCCGAACCACCCCTTTATTTCACAACGATTATATCATCTCATTGATTTTTTTTCTGTCTCTGATATTTTTAAATTGTATTTTCTATACTACTTATAGTTGGGGAAGTATTGTATTCCACACAAAACTTCGATGCCGAGATTTCACCGGAAATACCCTAATAAAAAAGGTATTGTTAGAAAACGTTTTGCATGCGAGCGCGTGTGTATATGTGAGTAGAGTGTGTGTGTGTGTGTGTGTGTGTGTGTGTGTGTGTGTGAGGCCTTGAGCAGCATAACCAAAAATGAAAAGTCTGTTAAATAGCAAACTTATATGCAACAATCCAAGTATACAACACGAAGATTTTCAAGAAAATCCCCTAATCCCAAACTATCCTTTATATACAAAATTTCTAAAACTGTTGATTTCCTCAAAAATGGCTTTAACGATTTTGATTAATTTACCATATAATTTAAGATATCTTTATGGGAAATAAAATGCTATCTTGGGTTTTCGAGGAATAGGCCCTGAAGCATCATTCTGGATGCTTTTGAATAAGTAGTAAATCGTGACATATGCTAAGTCTTACCAACATTTTTGGAGTTAAGTTTCTTATTGATTTAAGACTTTCGTTTTGTTCATCTTGGTCATGAAAATATTTCAAGGCTATCACATAGCAACCAGCTCTTAAAATTAAAATATTGCTTTATCTAGCGCTTTCCCTTATTCTACTTGAACCTATCAAAAAATGTGCAATAAAATAATTTCTTCTAATGTTTTTGTTGATTAGCATGAAGCGGATAGAAAATGAAGTTTCCATAAGAATAGTTTGTTCAGAATATGTAGAGAAAGCCTTGTAAATGTAAACATAATGCTTTTCGGCCTTACACTGAAGACTGATACTGTCTGGGTGGAGTCAAAGGTTGATTATCTAATAGTTCAAATCTGACGGAGGGAAACCTTAATGCGATCAAGGAAAATAGTACACACTTTATGCATTTAGTATACTCATATACTATTTTGCCTCGTAGGTATACTTTGTTTCACAATACAACGTTCTCTGAAAAACAACTCCACTTATTTTTGGATTTGCTTGCTGATCTGTTTATTATTAATAGGAACTCTTATGCCTCTCTGGTTGCCGTTATTTTTATATTAATTGTTCGAAGTTAGCACATCTTGTTATCTAACAGTTTCCATCCGCTTAATGCCTTTAATACTGTAAATGATACTAAACGTTATGTTAAAATAAAAGCAAGATTAACTAAGTTAGTGAGAATTTTGTTTATCAATAAACAGCAATAAGTTAATAATGCGGCGGAACGTTATCCACACATCGCTATACTTGTACTTAAGAAATTCCAAATTGTATGGTTAGAAACAATATTCCAAATTTTATGCACTTTTTATATAAATAACCAGCTTGCAAAGATACCAACAGAATTTTTTTCTGGTGCTTGGGAAATAGGTTAGTAGTTTGAATTGATCCTCAAAACATATTACCGGACAAGAAAATTGGATTTACATCTTCATGGCAATAATTGCGTCATAAACATTTTATCAGCGAACTACTCGAATGAAAATATAAAAGAAATACAACACAGTTCTTTTATATAACAATATCTGATTGCTTTTAAAATTAAAGGTTAAAACGTTGCATTTTTGTTTGTTTGTTTACAGTAAGTTTGAAGTGAACAAGCTTGAGTTCAGAAATTTCACAGTGGATGACTTCAGAAACCTTCAACTGAAAATGTAATTTTAATTAAAATCAAGGCTATTCTTGTGCTGCAGATGTTTTTATAGCCAGCGGGTTTGCATTTTCAAGCAGTTCGTGTGTTTCTGGAAGATATTTTAACATGCTTTTTCCTTCTCTTGGTAGAGGACCTTAGGCACCGCATTCTTTGAAAATGAGGCATCTTTATTTCACTAACTTGAGCACAAACGAATTGTTTATGCAACAGAAGGATGAAAGTGACATAGTAAGATAAAAGAAAAGGGATCTGTTTCAGTGAAACCTATGACGTTTTTAAACCACATTGTTGTCAACATTATATTTTGCTTGCCATCTTTACAGTAAGGAATGAATTTTCTATCCCATTGTTCACCACTGTATAAAAAGGGTAGAGAGTATTTTGCTCTGAGGCAAAGTAAGAAACGGGTATAGCTGGGTTTATAATTTACACAACAACCTATAGAAATGGACTGTTAATCAGGATACATAAAGTTATTAGAACTAGATATACCTTTTTCCTTGCAGAAATAATATAACTTTTGAGTAGGATATGTAATGATATACTTAAAAATAAGTAAATATTTAATCAAAATGTAAGAGATAGCTACTCAATACTTAGAAATCCTTTGATACAAGTTTTTCTTTCGCCTTCTCAGTTTGACTAAACAATTAAAATGTCTAGCTCAAAATAACTGATTTTGAGCTATTTCATTTTAAATTTATGACGATATTACTTGAATTGTAATAATGATAAATGAGATCACATTGTATCTAACTTAAAGCGAGATTTAAATTTAAAACTACTTATTTCAGCACTGTGCATGTATGTGCCCGTTTTCCTTTGCATATTTAAGACGAAATAGTTTTTTGCAAATCAGAATTAGTTAAATATAATTATATCCTTTTTAAAGGTATAAGTAAACCAACTTGTGAAAACCTATAAAAAGTACATGTTAATCATTATTTTACACATATCTAAAGTTATTAGTTTTGTGGTAGGTCTGAAAGGAGCCTCGGACCTTCAGATGTACAACGTTTTTGTAGAACCTCTGTATATTTTACAATAGTAATTGGCAGAAGAACGCGCGTAAAGTTGATAAGGTCTGTAGCTGGTGAAATCCTGTTACTTTTACATTCAATGAGAAAAGGCACTCTCGTGTATGATTATAGGCTAAATTTCAAATTTTGCCTTTCTTCTTTGGCCAATCTAAGAAATACTCCTGCTAGTTCCATTATATTTCATATTCGGAATATGGAATTAAAAATATATGTCATCCATATGTGTTTGCCTGCAGTCTTTGGCCTTAAATATTAGGTATTCCCATGGAGTTAGGGTTTATTTAACAGTTCAGAAACTCTTTATTTTAAGCAGAAAACCTTAAGACATTATGTCTTTAAAAACTAGTTTAATCTTTTGATATCTTCACAAAATTTGTATGCTTCTAAATGAAGAAATTGACTCTGTTGCTTGGTTATAAAGCCTGCTCTAAAGGAACTGTAACATTTCTTCTACCTCCAAAATAAAAAAAGAAAAGGATGAAAAGAAATTACACTGTCGTTATTCCCTTCATGAAGTAAGGCAACATTCTACAGTAATGAGCAAACAAAAGAAGCATTTTTACAATACACAAAGCGAGACAGCAAAGGACTGAATGCAGCGGAACTTATAAATGCTCACACAAATACATCAGGTATCCGTAACTAAACGAGTCATAAATACCTTTCCCTTATGCGCCTCTTCAACAAAGAAACTATCTCCCCAACTTGTAAAAAAAGGAACTTTCTGCAAAAGCTTTCTCCATTCCTTCCCATCAACACCTTTTTCGGGATACATTTCACAACTTTATAACGGTATAGAAGAGTTTTTTAGAATTCTCTGGTGTTAGCAACGAAAAGCCCTGTTATTCGGGGTTGGGTGCAATAAAAAGAAAGTGATTTTAAGAGGTTGGCTTCGCAGGAAAACGGGTTATATACTCAAGCTTCCATTTATGGACATGTTGGAGTCGCGCAACCAAGGAAATTCCTGGAAATGCTCCCAAGTGGCCGTTGCAACTTAGATTTTGGTAGGAATGTTCTGATGCTAATGTGTACAAAAAACGATTACTGAGGGATAGGTTGATGGCCAAATGATGACTCACACACATTAAGATGCTGTGATGTTCCAAATCTGGTCCATTTCGTTGATGCTTTACAACTTTGTAGCTTGGAACGCTATTCACCAGGAAGTGCTGCGCAAGATAATTCAGCAAGCTATTTTCATTAGACCAAAAGGATGAAAGATACCGTTATATTCAGAACTGAAAAAGAAAACTGCTATTTGAGCATGGAGTTGCATTTTTAAAAAATCTGAAGTGCCACATTCACACAACTTTCTCTACCTACGCTGCAACAAACTATTCTTATAAAAACGTATCCTTCTATCTAATACACAATTATCAAGATAAACATTAGCAGAATGGTTTTACTACATATTATTTCCTTGTAAAAGAGTAATATGGAAATACAATAAGCTAGAACGATAGTCAAATCTTTTATCAGTCGGTCGATCTGTGAAGGTATGGACATTTCGCTGTCTTTAATTGGTCAGCATGAAATGTGAAAAAAAAACAACTTCCATTTGAGAAAAGTATAAGTACTTGAAAATTGAAACCAATAACCAGGAATACCCCAGAAATAATTATCTCCAAAACAAAAATGTATAAGACATTAATTTGTGTGTTTTGACGAGATATACATTTTAGTGCAGTACGTTTTTTCTATCTCTTGCGGTTTACCAGTCGTGCAACAATCAAAATGAAGAGGACTTCAGAGGCTATTCCCAGAAAATTCAAGATATGCATTTTATTTGGCATTTAAATGGCTTTAGCCTTACGCTACATTAATCAAAGTCGTTAGACCCATTTGGAGGGGGGGGATATCGAAAATTTTCCTTTTGGAGAGAGGGGTTTTCTTCGTGTCGCATCCTTGGAAGATCTGAACTTGAATATCAAGTAGCTGCTTAACCAAAATTTTGCACAAGGACATACACACACGCGCGCGGGCCTTTTTCCAATATTGTTATTCCTTTTTGATTCAGAGGACTCTGAAACGTATATTTCCAGTGAAATCTCGGTACCGAATTTTTGGGTGGAATGTAAGTCTTCTCTACTATGTACTGTATACGAAGTAGAGAAGGAAGAAAAAAGAAAGAATATTCACGATTGTAACAGAAATTAAAACCATATTCAACAATAAACGCGTTGTCGAATGCTTCCAGCAGGTAATTACGAAATGAAAAGTGTAGGAAGCTCAGTTCGGAATTCAAATATTTTCACAATAGTCTATACTTTGAATGCATTACTGAAGCACTACTCAATGATTTCATTTCCAGCATCCTTAAGGTGACTTGGCAGTTCCAGGACTGCTTCGAGAGCCCAGAAGTAGAAATTTAAGCCTCGATGTTTAAAACTGCTACAGATAATTGCAGTAGATTTTTCTTTGTCTGTCATGTGCAAACATAGTAAGTAGAGAGTGTATTACATTCCACCCGAAAATTCGTTACACATACTTCATTGGAAATATATGCTGAATAAAATAAGGCGTTTTGAGTAAAATGTCTTGGTGTCTTGTGTGTATGAATCGCATAACTCACAAATGATTAGTTGGTTAAATATCTAACTTGATATTTAAGTTCAGTATCTTCCAAACATGGGACATGAAGATTTTCAGAAAAATCTTCCCACTCAAACTACCCATTATATGGAAGATTTTTAGGAATGTTCATTTTTATTAAAAATGATCAACGATTTTGATTAAAATACTACGAATTAAAGATACACATAGCTTGCATATCTTTAGTTTCCTGAGAATAGCTTCTGAAGACCTCTTTGTTCTGAATAACTTATGCATAACTGGTAAACCGCAAGAAATAGACAAAATGTTACTACAAAAAATATAGAGCTCGTTAAAAGGTATAATTCGTAACCAATACATTTTTTTCTGAAGCTAACCATTTCAAAAACATTCCTTGCTCTTGATTTAAATTTTCAAATACCTATACTTTTATCAAATGTGAAGTCGCCATTCCTTTTTTTTTTCTTTCTTTCTTTTACGCCTGTCCATACAAGGAGAATACAATTTCAATGTCATCACACTTAGCGACCAGTTTTTTTTTTAAAAATGTAACAATCACTTTGACCTTTGTATTCCCTTATTTCTCTTGTACCCACAATACTAATTTTGTTAATGTTTATATTGTTTAGCACGAATATAGAGAAGGATACTTTTTTAAGTACAGCAATAAATTATGTTTTATATAGTATTTTGAAGGTGTTATTTATTAGCTTCCATTGTTATTATTATTATTATTATTATTGTTATTATATTTAGTATGCTTTGATTCGGGTCCATGTATTATACATGCAAGCCATCTATATCGATTAATTTGTAACTATTTCCGGCTTAAGGCCTCATCGTGAGCAGTGTTAAATATTACTTTTCATATCAATACTAACTAAATAAAGGATTATGTGTAATTGTAATGGTAATGAGTTTACTATTAATCTACTCTATGAACTGTTTTCCTACATATGTCTCTCTGCCTTTAATTTCTAAGCGGTTTGTATATCCGCGCGTGAAGGTGAGAGAGAGAGAAAAAAAGAGGGAGGGAGAGAGAGAAAGAGAGCGAGGGAGAGAGAGAAAGAGAGCATAGCTTCAACCAATCCCATAACATGAACCTCAAACGTAAGTAAGCATTCATTGTCTGGGTACTTTTTCTTTATAGAAAAGGTTTCTTATTTGGGTTATTTTGTTTTCCAAAACTCATTCTTTGGGTTCTTCGGTTTTATAAAAGTCATTTTTCGGGTAATTTTGATTATAAAATAACTACCGGGTACTCTTGCTTTGTAAAACTCATTATTTTGTACCTTATAAAACTTATTGTTTGTATACTTTTGCTTAATAAAACCCATTCCTTGGGGGTTTTCTTTGTAAAACTCATTATTGGGTAATTTTACTTTTAAATCATTATTTAGGTACTCTTGCTTTTTGAAACTCATTATTTTGGCACTTTTTTGTATTAAAGTCATTATTTGGGTTGTTTTGCTTAATAAAACTCATTATTTGGATAATTTTACTCATTAAAATTAATCCTTTTGGTTCTTCTATTTTATAAAATTCATATTGGGTAAGTTTGCCTTAAAATTATTATTTATGTACTTTTGCTTTGCGAACCTCATTTATTTGGGTAATTATGCTTTATAAAACTCATTATTTGAATGCTTTTGTTCCATAAAAGTATTTTTTTTTTTACTTTATAAAACTCTTCTTTGTAAAATTCATTATTTTAGTACTTCAGTTTTTCAAAATCCCTTTTTCAGGTACTTTTGCTTTGTAAAACCCAGGCCATTGTTATATGGCTTACCCAAAATGACAGAATGGTGAAAATAGTTGTTCATATTTTTCTGCATCATTTCGCGCATACGCACGTTTTTTTCATTCCTATATAACATTCATCGCTATAATACATTCGTCATTAAAGAGCAGCAAAGGAACCAACATTTCAACAGTGTGTTGCAAAACCTCATCAAGATTGCGTTAGCAAGTTTTCTTGTAGGAGTCATTCTACTTGAAGCTGCATTGCAGCAAATGCGTCGCATGAAAAGCCGGTATACATATTGTCAATTTAAACATGAGTACCTACCGGGAAAAACCAACGGGAAAGTATTGTTACATCGAGTTAACGCGTTCCTTTTTTATTACTTTCCTTCTCGCCATCATTAACTGGTGGGCTGAAGTATTTCTTTGTAACGGTACTTTCCAGTTTGCAACACGTTTCCTACGCTTTGTTAGATTTATATCCTGATGCCAAAATGGGAAGTTTGTATTGAATTTTCCGGCATATAAGGTCTTGTCCTAGTAACCTAAAAGCATTATAATTATAAGTTTGATCCTTCTAAACGATGCCATTTTCCGGTTTTCACTTTTAATGTCGGACATAAAAACACAAATGTACGTAAAATATGATACAGCGTAAACAAGGATTACATTCTTACGTTAGTTTGACATTCTGATAGTCGGATCTAAAGGTCACTTGTCGCGTTACTTTAATGTCACGCTCCTTGTAGGAGAATATCTGGTTTTTATACCACAAACATCAAATTAATAATCATTTTGAAATGTAGACATTTTAAGGTACTTTTAAACCTTTTGGGAGAAGTTAGGCAAAGTTACCTACTTTTTGGAGAAACATTTTAAAATATTTATTATTTACATTATCTTTGATTATCTTAGGAGGGACATGTAGAGCTAGAAAGCCAAACTAGACCAGGAAAAAAGCAACTAATGTGACACATTCACGTGGGTTTCATTACCCACTATTCTATAGGCTATTCTTAGAAATTCTTATGTATCCGTATTGAGATAAACTTCCATTACACATGTATACATTTCTTATACGTTTAGGTAGACTAAGGCAAACTGGATTGTTAAAAAGCGAATCACCCTGTGATGACTACAAGCATAAAATATAGCAACTTACAATAATAAGCTCCGTGGCACGACAGCTCACAAGGAGCCTTGGCCTACTGCCCGACCGCCGCCCCCCCCCCCCATCTTAGTCCGTGACAGACGTCATGAATGGGGTGCAGTATCGGAGGGTGAGACGTGGTCAGAGCCCCAATCCCTCCTGGCCGGTTAATGCGATCCTCTTGACCTGGAGCCGCCACTTCTCCATCAAGTAGCTCCTCAATTGGCCCTCTAGGGACCTCACGAGGCTGAGTGCGCCCTAAGCCGGTACCGTGAATCGAACCCAGGCCTCACGCTTGGCAAGCAGCTGCGCTACCACCGCGCTAAGGAGACGACCAGAATAACGACTTACCACTATGGAAAGTACACAGATTATAAATAATAATAGACATAGAATTTCTGATTGTCTGTAGGGGATTTATAGGACGAGTCTTCTGATATCCGCTGGCCCTTCGTCACTCTAATTGGGGTAGGAGGAGGGGTTGTAGCTTGCCTGTTGTAGTGAATTGTAATTCCATGCTTTTTCTATTGTGCTTGGTGACAGTCAGTAATACCTTACACAAACGAGGTGACACGTGGGCATGTGGGCGCACGGTAAATAAGATTGCAAATGTCGTGCAAATGGGTAGATCTGTTGTACAGTTTTGGATTAAACGTTTCCAGGAGCGCGGTGAAGATGGATTAAAGACGCCTCCAAAATCGGGAAACCCAAGAAAAACAACGCAGGAAGTCTATAATAAGATTATAAATGCAAGCAGAGACGAATCATTTAAACCGCCGCGATCTGAAGGTATCTTGCTCCCTCCGTCTCCATGAAGCTGACATCCATCATCGAAAGGCATCAAAGAACATAAACTTGACTGAACAGCACCGCAACAGTCGAATGGAGTTTGCACTTGAACAGTTGATTTTGTCAGTTAGAGATTTTCTCAGACGAAAAGGTGTTTTGCTCTGATGAGGATGAGCGATTGTGGCGACCAGACAAAACTCGCTATGTTCCAGAACATGTAGTTGCCAAGAAAAGAAGTGGACACAAAAGTGTGGAATTTTGGGTTTGAAGGTTCACGAACAATCCTGATTACTGCCTACTTCACAGTTCTATTCTCCATCAGATCAAACCCCATCCGCGCCGTAACTATAGGCATTATACCAAACTCAAAATGTTCTACCAGACGCACATAAAACAATTCTGCAAACTCCAAACATCGCGAGAAATATTCATGTAAATTTCGAAACATGCATTTTCTCTGTAGTCCCGGTTAACCATGCGAAAGATCACCAAAAATCGGTCTCCACCATTTTGAAAGGAGACACGTTACCTAATCTCGCTTCCAGGAAAGGGAGGTGGTTATACTTATTAGCGGATTAGTTGACAAAGCCAGCAAAGGTGTGCTCTATTGGTTCGATATAGAACACCCACCTGCAAGGTGACAGTATCAGCCATTAAAATAAAAACTGATGTAATAAAGTACCCTACAAACGGTAAGGAATGCGGTGTACGGAAGAAGACAATGCTGATTTCTTTTTGTGCCTTCTGTACAAGTATTTGAAAATTCAAAGCAACAACAAAGCATATATAAACAATACAGTTTAAGCAAATGTATATTTTTAGTGGTATGGAATAGTAATTTTATTTCTGGTTGTAGCACAGCTTTTATAGGTGATGTTCTATTTTGAGTGGGATGGGATATTTCCTCTCGTATTATAGGTAACTAGATGAGAAAGTAAAGATTCCATACCACATCGTTTGAACGTGGGACACCGAAACAAGAATATGATGAGGTTTTAATGCCAGTATAGTAGCCCTTCATAGTAACTCAGTTTAGGCACGGAAAACAGAATTTTCAAATTAATTTCATCTTTCTAACATACACAAAAGTATTTCTGCAATGCTGATTTTATGAATTAAGGACAATTAAGATTTCAAACATTGTATTTCTATGCGATGGAGCGATTATAAAAGTGATATTTCTTAAAAATAACACGTTTGATCGCTGAAATACTTAAAATGACCCATGAATATTTTACATGACTTATATGAAACAAGCGGAAACAATGTTCTGGAATGTCTCAGATGTTAAGGTCTATGGCCCGAATTAAAGAGGTCCTGCATTCAAATCCCGTCGGCCGACCAGTCTGTCTGGCTTATTTTAACGGTTTCCTTCAGTCACCATGTATCGCTTTGGATATAATACCAGAACCTAAAACTCCGTCTTCAGTGTAAAAACAAGTAAAACTAAAAATACGTAATGGTATTCACCATCTATTCACATAAACAGCTAGACTGGACGGCATCCCAGCACCAGCTGCTTGTCGCGGAGCAAAATGGTATGGTGTAAAGAAATGTTATCCGTTTGAGTATAGATAGTTTAATTTTAGTTAGGGTACTATTTGTTTTAATACATTTACTATGTAGGTTTTTACTTTTAAGAAATTGTTTTTATTTTTGGGGTTATTGAAATACCTGTCGCCCAAGTTTGCGGGTTCAAACCCGGCGGAGGGTGATGGAACTTTTGCGGACATAAATATCCTTAGCATGCCTTCTTTCCGAAAGAAAGTAAACCGTTGGTCCGTGTAATGTTTATTGCACGTAAAAGAACTTCTACCCTAAAATAAAGATCCCTGGGCTAAATTCTGTCAGTTTCACGTCCAGAAATGGTGATTTCGTCATCATTATGGTGACATAATGATGAATTGATCTCTTGTCACTATGCGCGCATAGTGAGGAACCCACGAACTAGAAATTCTATTGATTGAGAAATCGTAAGTGTAGGCTAATACTCGAAATGGGCTGGGGTGCCATAGTAGAATTGCACTAGAACCTTTCAAAATGTTAATGAACTCTTAAATCCTAACCTTGATTTTATATACATATAACGTTCTAAATGTTTTGTTTTTATAATTGTTAGTGTCCCTTTCTTCAAACGCTCTATTAACGATATGTTTATTCAAATACATTATAATTCAAATGAGGGTGGTTTAAATAACTATGCACTATTTATCAACTGTTTAGTGTCCTAAGAAGTTCTCTTTAACAACCAAAGGCACAGAACAGGTACCATATTATCACTCTTCCCTCTATGGACTTGGTTTGCTGTTCAAAAATATTGGATAGCATTTCAAAACGGTGATTTCCTTGCGTCATTTCATTTAAGTTCACCATAATTGTCTAATAAGGGTATGAAGCAGGCCTGGGAAGCCTGCGCACATTTATGCGCAAACATTGGCACCCCTTTCTTTCCCATTCTATTGTGCCTGCTTAGCTGTGTACATGACTAATGACAACAAACAGTGGCGTTTCACTTCAACTCTGCACATACTAATCAGCATGGAAAAGGTATATATACATATAAAACAACACTGAACTGTACCAAAGGTGGTGAAATGCTCCAGTTTAATTTAAGGTATACTGCTATCAATACTACGGCTCTCTCTCTCTCTCTCTCTCTCTCTCTCTGTCTCTCTCTCTCTGTCCCGTTAAGACTGTCAGAGATAAATTTATGTCGAAAAAAGGTCTTACCGTTCTACTATACGTCCGAAAAAAGGTTTATGAAACCTAGTTGAGGAAGAAATACTCCAAGAAATATTTTGCTACCCGGGCACTTACCTTTTTTTACTTTCTCTATACGTGCTATGTACATAGTGTATAGAGAAGATATTGTATTCCACCCAAAAATTCGATACCGAGATTTCACCGCAAATATATGTTTTAGGGCCCCTGCATCCAAGAAAAAGCATTTTCAGAAAAATGTCCGTGTGTGTTTGTGTGTGTGTCAGTGTGTCCGTGTGACTGTGAACATGATAGCTCAAAAATAAAAGTCGGTAAAATACCAAAGTTAGTATTTAAGTTTAATATCTTCCAGGGATGCGACACGAAGATTTTGAGAAAAATCCCCTCACCCCAAACTACCCTTTAGATGGAACTTTTTTCGAAAATTTTGATTCTCTCAAAAATGGCTTTAACGATTTTGATTAAAATTTTGTATATTAAAGATATTTACGTGACAAATAAAATGTATATCTTGAATTTTCTAGGAATAGCCTCTGAAGACTATTTTATTCTGGATGAATTTTACGGAATTTTGCATAACTGCTAAACCGTAAGAGCTGGACAAAAATTTTCTACACAAAAGTATAGAGCACGATAAAACACACAATTTATGTTATATACATTTTTTCGTGGAATTTGTCGTTTTTGAGTTATTCCTTGTGTTTGATTTCAGCTTCGAAAAACTTATACTTTTCTCATACAGGAATTTGTGAACTCCAGTCCGTACAAAGGAACTTCAGTCACATAGCAACCAGCTTTTGACTATCACTTTAACCTATAGTACTCACTTATTTCGCTTCTACTTACAAGGAACCTAGTAATAAGACAGTTCTGCTAATTTTTTCTCTATTAACATGAAATAAATAGAAACCTAAGCATTTTAACAATAATTTGTTACAGAGATGTAGAGAAAGTCATGTGAACCGAACACATCAGACTTTTTTATTTAAATACAGTTCCGGAGTCTGGTCGGGACTCCGGCGCTGTATACCCGTTTTTACATTTTCCTAAATTTACTGCGTTTGCTTTTTGATTACTGTTTTGCTGTTCCAGTACACACACATATACACTTTTCACAAACATATAAACAACCATGCTCAAGGCGGGACTTGAACTCGCGATCCTCACACTTACCCTCCGTTTACCAGCTCCCGAGGACTGGTATAAAGGATTGCAATTTTTAGGAAATGAAATTCTTGAGTTTGCGTGTGATGCTGTTTATGTAACTCATGTAAAGCTGTACCAGGCAACGATGAATGACAATATATGTTGTAAGCGCCACGCTCATAGCTAAGGAATTTGCCTCATTAACATAGACCGCTCCTAATGTAATTCATAATGCTCCCTATACTTCTCACAGCGCTCCATTTCAATTTATATGACTAGTGCTCTAAATGCATTCATATCAAAACTCCGCTGGTGGAGGACAGCAATGACCCAGTTGAGATCTAGAACAATAGATAAGAAAGGACGTTTACGAAACGCGGAAACGTTCTCTAATGGAGTTGAAAATTGCAATTAAAGCGAGAGATTGCAAGGAAATTACACGTCACGATGCGCACTTGTCTTATAGACAAGACTACTACTGTTGCCCTATACGGTGATGGAACGCAGATTGCTGGAGCAATCGATGTCGGATAATGACAGCATATGCTCTAATGAGATATTCTGTTGCCACTTACGTGTGGCAACAGACAAAAACAATATTAAAAGAGTGGCGACATGCAACTGAAAACAGTGACTACTGAAATGTAGCGTCAGTTGAAATATTTATCCTTTACTTGCCTCGTTTTTATGTAACTTAGTTTTCTTTTAGATCCCTCCTTTTCTCTTATGTTTTACATTCCCGAGGCTTTTAAAAATACACACATTTAAGTGGTATTTTCGGTAGTTCGTTTAATTATAAAATGTCCTTGGGTATAATTACTTTACCCTTCCTATGAAAATTTAGTCTCAGTTTAACACGGTTAACAAAAATGTTGTTTTTATTCGGGTTTATTCACATTGACAGAAAGTTACACAGTTATACACATTACTAATAATAGCACTGAATGGGAGTATGTTTCTGAAATGTGTAAAAGATCTTTTAGATCGATCTTTCTTTAAAACATTTGAATTATATTAACACTTCCCCGCTTACTTGGTCCATAACAGAATCTTTATAAAAAGGGTACTTGGGGATTGAACATAATATTTTATAGCATTTGTCATATATGTCAATCAGAATGTAAGAATCATCTTTACTGTTGTGTTCTACAAACTATTTAGTCAAGAGCTTATTTTTGCACAGTACTTGGTAACCTTCATAAGAAATTGGCCATACATTGTTTCAATATGTAGCAGCAGAGTCGCAGACATATACCTGAAGAAGGTACGCGTGTGACGTTAGCCCACACTTGTTCACTTTATGCTGACTGCTTGCTGCGTGATTTCAGACCTATTGTGCACTGCACGTCTTGTTTACTCGTTCTGCATACACAGTAAGTCAATTGGAGATAATTCAATATTCAGCACAAGTATCGAACACGTCTATAGTCAAGTTGGAAAAGAACCCGAGGAAGAGACCACGAAAGATAACATCGTTCCGACGAATTTGTATGTCGTTAGCAGTAAAAGAGTTAAAGCAAATTTAGGCTCAACTTATAGATCTAATTGATGGCCATATTTTGACGGTATTAAGATACGGACGTAGGGGACTCGCTGCCGAATCAAGACGAATATGCCCCATGAGGGGGCGCCCACGGAAGGGAGGGATAACATGAGGATATACCGGGCGGTCGTACAGCATTTCCAGATTGAAGCATCTCGACAGCCAGACATGGAGACCGGGGACTCCGCTCCCCACACAGTGTAAACGTGCCCGCCAACCAGCCGAAATCGGGAAACGGAGTAAGTCACAGTGAGCTTTTTTTTCTCGGCGCCACGCTGCACTAAGCACCTTTCAACCCTGAATGAAACCAGCCGGATAAGGATGAATGGAAACGTCATGGAGGTACGGGAAATTTGGGAAGAAATCCACCCAGCATTCGCCTGGCCATCGGGGGAAATCCCCATAAAACCCATGGGTCAGGTAGGCCGGCCCGGAATCGAACCAGCGACGTATCAAATTTGGGCCACAAACCAACCGCCTTGTCCATCCCGGTCTGCATATTTTGATGGTACTTGGTCTATCTGGCACTTCTATTCTTAATTTCTGAGCATATTAAACATTCACATTTCAAGGTGTTTAAAAGATAGTCATTCATACTTTAAATACTATAAGAGCACTATTGTTTCTTCTAGCATACAAACCATCATATGTTGCTATCCCATGATTTGTAATGGCAATGTACATAGTTTGTTTGTCGTACTAGCAAAATTAATTGACAGCCTATGCTAGTTATTCATTTCACAATTTGCAACTACTATGTAATATTTCCTTTTGCCCAAAATATGAAATCTTTTCCTTGAATACATACCTAAGTCACTACTACTTTTAGATTCTATTTGTACACCATTAATAAGAAATGCATCATTATTACTATAAAATTAATTTCCTCATACAACAGTTATCTCAGTGTCAGTTCTCATGTAGCAATAACTTAAGAAATCTAATTATTAGTGATCAACGCAGCATCAATAAAATTTGGCACCTATAAAACCATCGATGATTGTATTCAGATGCACTTTTTGAAACAGAAGGATACTAAGCTATGTAGCAGATATATCATCGTGCAAATGAGCAAAGGTATGTTAATTAGCTTGCTACAAACGATGTCAGTGGCGCAGATGACAGAGATTTCTTGAAAACACTTACCAGTTCACAAGAAGCTGAAAGAAAGTGAAGAAGTATGGATGACCCACTTCTCGCCTCTGACCTACTGCCTAGGGTAGATAGATGTATGAGGGAATTCCAACAACAAAAAAGAGTTTAGGGTAGTAGAATGAAACTGAAAGTCCCGAAAAGGCGAGGAAGGGGTTGCAGTGTGTATGTAGGTCAAGGGCTATTGAGGGAGGGTCATTTATAATTCTCGATCTACTCTTCCAAGACCTTGTAGGTTTCTACGTCACAACTATACTTCCATTCTTAAAGCGCGCGTTCCCATGACAGCCTTTCGTGGCTTGTGCCATGAAACTACCTTTGTAAGAGAAAACAGAATACCTTTAAATTCACTCTAAAGTGACATAGCCTTCGAAACACACGGCTAAGTGCTTTCAAAATATACCATATCTAAGTTTTGCAATCGTGTTTATTTAATGCTTCCAGAGAATAGCATTTTTGAGTGTATAGGCGAAAATATCTCCAAAGTGAAAACGTATTTTTTTCGGTTTTGGTATATGGGGCACGGCATATGGCAACAAGCACTACAATTTGGAAGTTACGGTTTCTATCCTCGCAAGTCTAGATGAGAATCATCTATACAGGTCTAATTTATTGGTTGCGGGATTGAATGCGAATATTGACTGAAAGAGTACAAAAGACACCAGTTGTATTGGGTTGAAGAATCGGTAAAACCTAGATGCCCAGGTTTATCCGAGTATGTCCTTGTTTTTACGTATGTGGGGACGTCTCGAGGGTACTAAACTGTTTAACTATCGCTTTAAACAGGACGGTAAGCTGCAGTCTGCGCTCTCTAGTTGTAACGGATTGTGAATTTATGAAATAGGCAAAAGGATGCTCAGATATTAAAACTATCGGACTATTGTCATCTGAGGTCAAGGGAAAACCCCGTAAAAGCGCTATCCAGGAAGAGCTTACCCTAACCGAGATTCGAAATCACGACCTCTTGACTGAAACAGATGCATTCCCCTCTCAATAAGGAGGCGGGCTACACAGTCAGTGGCTAATCACTTTTGCCTGTATTGCAAAGCATGCTTGTACACACATTGTAAATAACCTCCGCCTCTTTTTATCCCGAATGAAGCTCTCCATTTATCAGTGAATGCAGCCAGAGTTAACATTACATGAATGCTCACTGATAGGAAAGATAAACAGACCTCTGCTCCAATGCCTTCAAAACCGCTATGACACTACTGATAACTTTCCAATGGGCTGTGTTTCGAATTACCTATCAGTGCAAATGTTTGTAACCTTCTTTCAAGCAAATATAGTGTAAGGAGTTTTATTCTCCTGAATATTCCGGTCACCATTATTCTGCTGGAAACCAGTTCATCCTTCGGCTTTCGTCCCAAAACATCGTTAGCTACTACGATGGGGGAGAATATTAATATTCATCACTATAACACCTACCCTTCGGCTGTGAGGGGACCAGTGCAGGCTACGGATGATTTTAGAAATTACAGATTCAAAATGAACCAGGGGCGGACTGCATTTAGCATCCAGAGTTACCCTTTAATAGGCGAGAAAATCTGATGTAATTTGGTCCAAAAGGATCGCCGTTGAATATAAACGTTCAAATTTTACGGAAAAATTCTGTTAGATTTCAAAATTTTGTTTTGTCGATCATCACATTATTTTGATGTTAATTGGTTTCTATAGCCCCGAAGCTGATATTGGTCCTGTTCATTGATTCTTTCCTATATAGGTCCTGAAGGTATTCAAGCTTTCAACCGTTCGAGAAGACACACAATTGGCCACGCGAAATGAAGAATATCTTCAACGGAACTAATGAATTAACAGAATTTGAAAACCATGTTTCAATTAAAATATATTGTTAACTTGCGTAAAATCTAATGTTTCAATGTTACTAAGTTTAAGATTGCAATCTTCTAGTGGCTAATATGTAACATTCTTGAATCATGGAGTTTTTAAATTAAGTAGACGGCTAAAGGACCATTAGCAGTTGCATCAGGTTCAGTAATGAGAATAACGGTTGATTATGTGTTCACATGTATTCAGCGACTTGGGATGGGAGTACTTTCAGCTATTTTTATAACCACAGTTTCTCAACTCCAAACTTCAAGACATGGGTAAGAATGAAAAAAGTGACACATTTAAACCTCCAATTTATAGCACATTAACATAATTTTGTACCTGTTGGTCTCATTTAGCTCCATTATTTCTAGTACGTAACAGCACTTCGTTTCAGAGAAGTGAGACAATTGGAAGATAAAATACAGTCATTTCCTTCACTAGGCTTAAGGGAATATTTCACAAAATACTGTTTAAAAGACTTTGGTGAGAAATATTTCAGATATTAATCTTCAAGCTACATCTTCACGCCGAGAGATTCCACAACAAAGCGAGCAATTCACAGAACAAAAAGCCGTCACGCTCCACTTGACAATCGCTACAGCTCTCTCTTGTCCAGCTGGACTGCACGAAACTCCAGGAAAAAGTGGTTTTACCAAGGCTGTGCGAATAACAGGACTTGATTGTTTTTTATCTTCTGAAATATAATTCAGAAAGAGAGAACAGTTAATGTGAAGAAAGATATTCTATGTCGTCAGACTTTGGAAGCTATCAATCTGTTAACTGCCACTGTGAGTGAAGCTGATATGCCTTTTTTCCCGTTGTTGGGAACGGTCTGGGATAATAGTGGCTTGTTCGATAGATGAGATTTTCAAGGGCACCCACTAACACTGGACCCTGAAAATGTTGCCGCATGTAGGCAGACTGACTGGGGCGCCTTATATGTCACTCGATGTCCTTCCTTCCTGACTCCCTTCGTACCCCAGCAACGGACTGCAAAAACTGTTCATTTTAACTGCTATGTATGCATCAAGGTTAATGAATATCATATTAAACTTCTCTTATGTCATGTTTCGAGTTATGGATTTTCAACTGCAAAAATGGTCTAGTCCTCATAGGGTAGGATACGGACGGATTGAAAGGATACACCTGGGATCGGAACCAGGAGTGACGGCACATTAATGACAGGGTCCTACAGTTTCCAGCTTGAAACACCCTGACAGTTGGACAGGCAGACCAGGGACCCCGCCCCAAACAGGGAACAAACGCCGTCTCCAGGGGTGACTCTCATCTCGGCAACGAGCCAAAGTCGGGGGACGGAGAGGGTCACAATGAGCATTCTTTTTCCCTGCTATGCCACCCCGAGCACCATTGCCAAAACCTCTAACCCGGAAAGAAATCAGCGGGATGAAGGATGAATGAAATGAGAAACAAACAGGGACAGGAAAATCGGAGGATAAAAGAAACTTATTCAGCTTTCGCATGCCATCCCGGGTAAATCCCCGAAAAAGAAACAAAACCAAATGGATCGTGTAAGACGGCCAGGGGTATCGATTCTGTGACCTCTCGAAGCGGGCCATAGGCGAAACCGTCTTAGGCACATTAACACTTTAATAAAAAATAAAAAAATATAAAATTTAGGAATTTCTTTTTTGATTTTGTTACGTTACGTAACAAGTTCAGACTTAAGTAGGTATTTATTTAAATTTATTACCTGATAGCTTCTTTTTTCTTCTTTTGATTTTATTGCTCACTCAAACTAATTTAATAGCGCTCAAATATTTTTGTGTAATTATAGATATTAAATTCGTTCCTATTCTTTTTTACGACTTCTGATAGTAAATAATTCACTATTGAAATTGAAAATTAAGCAAATCATAAGCACATATTCTGATATTCTTGCAAGTGTATTGTGCCCTTTGCAAGAGGGTACATAGTCTTTCGACATTATTGGGTAAACGTGTAAAAGGCGTTTTTGACTTTAAGAGCTGTTCGTGCCAAAATACTTAGGTAATCATAAAAATATGTTTTAACTAGAGAAAAGAAAGGGAGCTACAAGGAAGCAACTAGTCCAATGTGAAAAGAACTTCGGCTCGTAGAAGACATTACATCGTATAACTGGAAATAAGATGTATTGTCATATATTCTAACTAAAATATATTAATAAAATAAAAGTTAAACTGAACCCGTGGAAACCAGCTTATAGCTTAAGTGCTTTCACACTTATTACATTGACGTTATCTGTTATAAAATTGTGGTTTGTTGTTTACATTAGTCCTATCTTTATTACTGAAGAGCTTATTTCCCATGAGCTAAAATGGAAACAAAGCATGTATTTATGACCTAAAATGTTAGAACATTAGCAGCTCTAAACGTGGCTTTAGTTACATGTCTTTTTATGAAAATAGTTTAAATATATAACTAGGAATGTAGACAAAATCGCCATGTTTGAGAAAAGCAATAACAAAGAAAAGCAATAAATGGAAAGGGTTATTTGGAGCTAGAGATTTTTTTCTTCAAAATCTCCATGTCGCACCCTCAAGGGTACAAAACTGAAGTACCAAGCTTTGTATTTAACCGAATTTTGATAGTTAAGTTATGCACACAGAAAGACACATACACCTTTATATATATATATATATATTTCATGGGGACGGTTCAGGGGCTTCAGAGTATGTTATTTCACTAAAATCTCGACATCGCTTTTTGGAGGGTGGCGAGTGGTTAGTCCCTCTATAGGATATGTGGAGGACAATGCGGTGTCTGGTCGGATTTTCTACGGGTTCTCTGGTTTCCCCCGCTATCCATTCCACCAATCATCTTCCCTTTCATCCATTATACCGTTATTTCATATCATCTTATTCATTCTTAAACCAGAATTGGGCTGATCACCCATCCTAGCTACTCTCTCTAACCCAGTCTGCTCCAAAAAAGGCATTTAACACCAGGCACTGGCCTTTAAGTCCTGATGGGGTGTAAGTCTTCCAAGTGAAATTACATAACAAAACAAGAAATGCAATATTTTCTCTGCTAATTGTAAGTAGATTGTAAATAAACTAAAATGAGATACTGTTAGAAAATTCTCTAGCTTAAATATGGTATAACGCTGCTTAACTTCCAAAATATGCACTATTTTGATGTTATTAAAATACTTATAAATGCGTTTTCATTAGTGTGAAACATAAAACAGAACCTAGACAAAAAGAGAAATAACTGATGTGCTACATTCACATGGCTTTCTCTGCCTATTCTACAATAACTATTCTTACAAAAGCTTTCTATCTACTTCATGTTAATCAAGATAAGCATTAGTATAAATGATCCTACTAGTAGTTCATTATAAATAGGAGGTGAATATGCGAACTAACCTAAAGTCATAGTCAAAACCTTTAAAAGCTGGTCGCTATGTGAAATAACTGAAATTAGTTCTCTTTGCATGACCAGGAGTACAACAAAATATATACAAAACGAATGGCAATTTCTCTTTTGAGACATTTTTTAAGAAATTTAAAATTGAAACCAATAACGAGGAATAACTTGGAAATTGTTAGCTAAAAACGTGTATTAGAAATAAATACTGTGTTTTAATGGGGTCTACATTTTTTGTGCAGTAAGTTTTTGCCTATCTCTTACGATTTACCAGTTATGCAAAAGTTATCGAGAATGAAGAGGTCTTCAGAGGCTATTTCTAGGAAATTCAAGATATTCATTTTATTTGTAATTGTAAATATATTAAACACAGCGTACATAGTTAAGAAAAACAAAAGTTACCCAAGTGTTTCCATGTAAAGGATACTTTGGGGTGGGGGAATTTTTCAGAAAATCTTCGTATCGTATCCCGGAAGATACCAAACTTAAATACCATCCGACTTTTTGTTTTTTAGTTATGCTGCAGATAGAACAACACAAACACTGAATTATTTTCTAGAAAAATGCTTTTCTATTTCGGGGAGCTCAAAACATGTGTTTCCGTTGAAATCTCGGTATAGAATTTTGTTCTCTACCTATCATTATACTATATGTAACATATTATGTCATAAATCCAACTCCTATTTAGTTTCAGTTTTCATAATTTGCATGATTTTGGTATCACTACATAAAAGCTTTCCATTAAATTAAGCCACACTTAGAAAAAATGCCGGCTCAAGACAAAAACGTGGCCAGATTCTTTATCGTTTAATATGACATTCTTTACCTACCCCTGCAGGTAAGAGGGGCTGAACTTGACTTGTAACTTTCCCTCTCAGTGACCCTACCCTCACACGCCCCTTGTAGCCGACACAAAAAAGCCGAACAGCTTGTAGCCAGACCGACCGGGAAGGAAATTTTTCACGCTCCTCCTGGACCACAGATAGATAGATACCTCATTAGCATCACAACACGTTGAAAACAACAGCCCTATCTTACACAGGGTAATAAATGCCTCTCTGATAAGACACACTTCTTTCTCCTAATTTCATCTCTAACGGAAACGTGATGCTAACAAATGGTTGAGTATCGCCGCTAGTGCTGAATGCGGCGTTTCGCTCGTTACGTTTGTACTGGGCTTACTTAAAGTGCGTCTGGCAAGAATAGGTACACAAAGCATGTTCAGTCAACTTTATTGCACCTCTGTTGTAGTTATTATGTAAGGACTGCTGTGCTGAGTTAACCTTTTCCTGCCCTCCTTATTCCAATCTGTCTAGCTCCATGATTTCAATGTTTTCGTCGTCCGTGTCATTGAAAATTGTTGCGATTCGAAACATCCGATGAAAACCACAACCTTGACATTTAAATACAAATTATGATCTTGGGGCGATGTCTTGATTTTTGGTGGGGCGAGTTTCTACGTGAATAGAAAATGTTGCTAGGTTGCATTGTTCATTACAATTACAATTTGTAAACATTTTCTAAATTCAGCGTTACCTGGTTTTGTATGGAGAACAAAATTTATGTGTTGCATTCACATTACTTTCTCTACTCATTTTTCAAAATGTTCTTACAAAAAGGTTTTATTTTCTCTAGCCCACATGTACAATGTACATAGTGGATATGGAAGGTATTGTATTCCACCCAAAAATTCTATGTCGACATTTCACCGGAAATATATGTTTTGGGGTCCCCTGAATCCAAAAAAAAAAACATTTTTAAAAAAAGGTCCGTGTGTGTCTGTCTGTGTGTGTGTGTGTCTATAGACAGCATGGCTCAAAAACGAAAAGACCGTTAAATACCAACCTTGGTATTTGGGTTAACTATCTTTCAAGGATGCGACACGAAGATTTTCAAGAAAATCCACCCACCACATACCACTACATGGAACAGTTTTTGAAATGCTTGATTTTCTTAAAAATGGCTCTAACGATTTTGATTAAAATCCCGTATATTAAATTACATCTATATCTTGAATTTGCTGCGAATAGCCTCTGAAGACCTCTTTATTCGGATGAGTTTTGCCGAATTTTGCTTGATTGCTAAACCATAACAGATAGACAAAAACGTACTAAAAACACATTTAGATCTCGTCAAAACACACAATTTATGTCCTTTACGTTTTTGTTGTGAAGGTAACCGTTTCCGAGATATTCCTGGTTATTGGTTTCAATTGTGAGGTAATTAAACTTTTCTCAGACAGGAAGTGTCCGTTTTTCTTTTGTTCTACTGTTGACAAAGCAAAGAAGCGATTTGCAATGACAATCGCATAACGATAGATTTTAAAACATTTGACTATCACTTTAGCCTAGTACATTCCTTTAGTTCTCTTCTACTTATAAGAAACTAAGTAATAAGAACATTCTGCTAATGTTTATCTTGGTTAGCATTGTGTAGAAATTGCCTTCGGTGCCACAAATAGTAAAAGTGGGCGTTAAACACTATAAAAAAGTGTTAAAAGAAGAACAATATTTTGTAAGACGTTTGTAGAGAAGCTAGAGAAAGTCATGTGAGTGTAACACATCAGATATTTTTAATCTATTCCTGATAATATAGATAAGTTTTACTACACATTTACACATATTTTAGTTTAAGTACAAGAAAAATATATTACGGTAAGCGATAGTCAGATGTTTAAAATACAGTTCACTAAATGGGCCTTCGAGAAGATAAACCAGCAACCAAAGTACGAAAGAAAAATGAATACTTCACGCGCACTTTTTCTTGGGCTCGTGGCTCCTTAGTCTTCATTCGGTAGGTTTCGCGCATTTTCAAAATCTGAGTAGAGTAACAATATTGAAAAATGAAGTAGGTTATACACTCTAATATCTAGTAACTTCATTTTTTTTTCGTAATCGGCTTACCCTCCCCATATTTAGGACTGACAACTCCCTAGCAAATGGATGCCTAAGGGTCAGAAGTCTGTTGGGAAGCCAACCGCGCAAAACTACAGAATGGAGAGCCTAGAATGAGTGGTCGAACCTTAGCCAGGTATAAGCGTGAGGAAGTGGATGATATGAAATGCAGGTGATATGGATGACAGGAAAGGTAATGATGGAGCAGTTAGTGGAATGAGTGGCGAGGGAAACCGAAAGATCCGGATAAAATCCGCCCAGACGCCGCTTCGTCCACTACTAACCCCACATGGGATCGACCCGAGCCGCCGAGGTGGAGGCGAGTGGTCTAACCACTCTATCACGGTATTTCAGTTCTAAGGTTTCATTCTGTTTGTAGATCCCAGAGTTCATGCACATACACATGTGCTGTTTCATTTAACAATTCAGGTAGTTCGCGGTAGATAAGCTATTCATCATAATGGCTGAGGGTCTCGAAGAAAGAAACTTTCTTTGGTTGACAACACTGCGGAAAGTCCAGCGGGCGAGCACTCTCTTCCTCCCCCCGATCCTCACTGGCCCGTAAAATAGCGCCCAAGGAAAGCGCGCATTCTAGTGACTCTCCATTTCAATAACGTATTAGTATTTGAAAATTCTAACCTATAAAAGAGAATATCTTGGAAATTGATAATGCTACAAAGAATTCTACATCAATTGGATGCCTTAAAGAAGTCTTTATTTTTACTCTCTCTAGCACGTATGTACAATGTGCATAATAGGTAGAGGAGGTGTTATATTCCATCAAAAAGTTCGATACGCAGATTTCACCGGAAGTACATTTTTTGAAAACTGCTGAATTAAATAAAACATTTTTAGAAAAATAACCATGTGTGCGTGTGTGTGTGTGTGTGTGTGTGTGTGTGTGTGTGTGTGTGTGTGTCAGTGGACAACATATCTCAAAAACAGAAAGTCCATGTTACTTAAGTTTGGTGCCTTCCAAGAATTAGACGCAAAGTTTTTCAGGAAAATTCTCCACCCCAATACGCTTTACATGAAATATTTTTCGAAATTTTCGATTTTTCAAAAAATACCTCGTAACGATTTTGATTAAAATGCCGCATATTAAAGACGTTCACTTGGCAAATAAAATGTATATTCTGAATTTCTTGAGAACAGGTCCTGAAGTTCTCTTCATTCTGAATGACTTTTGCATAACTGGTAAACCGTAAGAGATGCACTGTTTTACACAGATTGATAAGGTAAAAACTCTGACAATTATTTTTAATTCCTTCTTTACTTCACTAGTCATGGTTTTATTAGTTGACTATCTTATGGATCACGTTTAGAGCAGCACAAACGGAGTTTCTACACATTCTATACATAAAGTCTTCTTCGTTAGCACTAATTAATTCCTGTGCCATCCATGCATATGCATTTCCCCATGCTAATTACTGGTCTCCAGCGCATGCGTGCCAGGTAGTCCTGGACCACTTCTGTCGCCGATGTGGGGCGTCCGGTTTACGGTGAAGGGACCGGTAACCTGTCACTTACACGTGGGAGTCAAAGATACGACAAATGGTTCCGTAACATTAGTCAACTTGCCTATCTAATTAAGGGTTGTTACTTTCAATTTACTATTGTAGATCTAATTAGAAGTAGTACGTTTATAGAACTAGATAGCGTTCCTGTGCTGCTATGAATTAAGAGAAAGAATAATGCTTTCGTAACTAAAGGAATATTACCAACTTCTGACCTTAAGTGGCAACTGTCATCAGAAAAAAAAACAAAAAAACATTACGGTTCTATACAAGGTAAAAGGAAACTCACTGTACATATACGTTGCAATTTCTTGGAACACAAAGAATAATATTTCTTATTGCCTATGGCTTAACTTTCGGCATGCCACTTTCTGTAGAACGGAATATTTTAGTAATTTTTTGTATAGTGTAGCTTAATGTGTGAGAATTTACAAATTATTTACAAACGAAATAGAGAGAGGAAATGTAATTGCAGTTTTTTTCTCAAATGGAAATGTGGTCCAGAACCCTAATAAGATATTTTTAGTATCTATATCTATTATTCTTGTAGCAATAACTGAGTGCAGCTATATATTTTCTTTTCTCAAGTCAGACAATAATTAAGCAATTTCTCTTGATAACAAAATATTTATTTTCTTGAAAAGGAGATAGGGCGCGAGAGACCTCTAATTGACAATGGTATATTCGGGTTTCAGTCTTCACATACTAAAAATTAAAAAGATAAATGTTTCTTTATAACATTTTGTGTTTGGTTTTTACATCTACCTCAAAATATCATGGTTACGAGTGTTTTGCCTCCAACGTTTAGATTCAGGGTATTAATACTTTAGATCTAAAGCAACAGAAATATTGTAAAGGAAAACTGACTTTAGGCCTAAAAGCATTTAATTTGTATTAGATTTTTGTTTTGTTACGAAAATATCGTGAACAAACTTATGTGCTCAAACTTGACTATTAGTTTTTAGACATTTGAGAATTTCTTGAAGAAAACAGAATGCTGAATTCTTCAGCTCTGCCATCTCTTACATATTACAGTAAGTCAATTTGACCTCACGACTACTTAAACTGCCGCTAAATACCTTTCAAAATCAAACGAGTATAGCTTATTTATCATTCGGAGTTTCCAGATAAGGTACACGTCTTTACGGCAATCCTCCAAGAGAAATGACATCTCATCCAGGAGCCAGGAGCCAGGAGCAGGAACTAGTCGCCCGAGTGTACTCGGGCGGGGGCAAATCACCACGGTACCTATCCGCTTTTCTTGCGGATTTACCCGTGTGATATAGTAGATGTAGTCTTATGCAAGCGTTTTTGTCAATGTCAAAGTAATTGGGCAGGGTGTTCCCTCTGTGCAGCCGGCGCGGGCTGGCTTACCTATCTGAGTGGCCACCCACCCAGAGAGGGACCAGGCCCGATGCTGCTTACCTTGGCCAGCCGCTTGCGGGCTGTCAAGGAAAGCAGTGCCGGCTCATGCTATGACTAGCAAAATAAACAAACTGAATATACAACCTGAAAGTCGAAGTTATCATTAATTAAAAACCAACAAACATGGCTTTCTCTATCTGTTCCACAAACAAGCTATTGTCACAAAATATACTTCTTTTATCTACATCATACTAATCAAGATAAACATTACCAGAAATGACCTTATTACTTACTTCCTTGTATGTAGAAGAGTAATGAGATACACTAAACATAAGCGATAGTCAAATCTTTTAATAGCTGTCGCTATGCGATCGACATTGACACTTTGTTCTTTTCCATGTCCAGAAATAAAACAAGCCAGGTATAAAACGATGAGGACCTCCTGAGTGAGAAAAGTTTATCATAAAATTGAAACCAATAATAGGGAATATCTCGGAAATCGTTAATTCTACAAGAAATTATGTCATAAATTACTTATTTTAACGAGGTCTACATTAAGCGAGTCGTAACTTTTTGTCTGTCTCTTACAGTGTATCAGGTATGCAAAAGTCATTTAGAATGAAGAGACTATTTCCAGAAAATTCAAGATATACTTTGTCCTGTAAATATCCTTAAAATTTTTCCTTAGAAGATGCGGAACCAAATATATAGTTTGATATTTTAGCGACTCTTTTTAGTCATCGTATTCACACACACACACACACACACATACAAACACACGCACACACATACACACACAAACACACGGACCTTTTTCTAAAATGCTTTCTTTGGATTCAGGGGATCCCAAAGCATATATCTCCAATTAAATCTCGAAATCGATTTTTTGGATGGAATACACGGCCTTCTCAAGTATGTACATAGTGTAGAGAAAGTAATAAGTTACTAGCACTAGGCATATAATTTTCTTTTAAAGTTAAAGTCAACCGCCACGTGTCTCTAGTTTCTCTGAGGGCGAGATAATGAATAACTATGCATGCGTGCGCCTAACTTTTATTGTGATTCAAAAGACTCTTTGTTTTATGTATGAAGCGCATCGAAAATTCCATATGCATCCCCGGAATTCCAATTGTAGTTTATCATAGCTGCTTTCAAATAACTTCGTCCGTGAAAAGTAAAACCATACACGTGTACAAGAGCTTAAACAAACGAGAAGAGAACAACAAATATACTGTTTCCTTTTGTAACCGACCGCTGCGCTGCTTGTAAATAACACAGAAAAAATGAGCACGTGTAAGCGTTTCCGTATAAACTTGGTGCATTTGCTGGGAAGTTTTCTAGAATATAGAGAGTAAAACCGAATAAAGTCTATTATTCGCCGGGAGATGCAATGGTTCCACCCCGATAAGAATGCCTTTGACGAGGGTTTGCGACTGCAATCCGCCAGGTGGTGCGTCGGTAATTGCTTGGTATTGCGTGGGAGGGATCATCTCGCCGCGCTTATCTCGCAGCCTCCGAGGTCAACACACTGCAGGGTCACTGTCCTCCCCTTTCTGGGAACATTCCTCTTTATCGAAAACACCGAATCATCCGCCTGTTTCCCATATCCACCAGTCCATGTCTTCCCAACACTTTAATTGCAACCGTGCCTCATTTCATAAGGGTACTTAACGTGGAGAGTCAATTTGGGCAAAGAATATTTCAGGTCATACAACAACAATAACAACACAATTATAATAATAGCATTATCACTGTTGTGAAAACAAATACTTTTGTTAACTACGCTGTCAATTGCCAGGACCATATTAGTACCGCACGTGTGCCGGCATTTCAGCACGAGTTCTTTTGCAAGCCAGTAAATATGATATGAACTGTCGGCTTTAAGCACACTTAAAGCATCAGGTATAAGAGTTTCCGGAGTAATATTTACTGGTCACCGCTAAGGACTAATTTAAAAGCGATAGTTTTCATATCCGAAGAACTGCGATCGACGGAGGAATGTCCACTAACCTAATTAATATCTTAAATATGCACTTTGCCAGAATGTCCTGTGTGTTGAGAGGCATAGAATGCGGTAGTCGTGTGGTGCTATCTGGTTTGCTCTCAAGAAGTTACCGTATAGTGTGGCAATAGCGTGTCTGTCCCACATTCAGGAGGCCCCGAGTTCGAATCTCGGTTACCGTGAATTACTCGGAACAAGGCATTTTTTCGATTAAAGGCTTTTATGCCGAGTAACTTAAAACTCCGTGGATCCTAAACCCATTGAGTTTATCGATTTCATTTATCATTCGACATGACCTACCTGCTATTACAAAAACAGAAAATATTACTTTAATAATAGAAATATTTTTTTCCGAAATACATTTCAACAAAGTATAGTAACTTCTCAAAAGTGCTAATCATAAAGTTGGTAGGCACTGTAACGAGAAATAGCCAAGAGAGTTGACTTAGTGTGTATTTCTGAAAGCAATAAAATTTAACTACCTAATCATTTCTGGTAAATAACTTAATATTCAAAGCGTTAATTAATTGATTGTTACTCACAAGCCGAGTGTATACAACCTAATATCCAAAGTTATTTTCAGTTTTAGAATTTTTCCATTTATTAGTTCATAATGTTTACAGATTGCGAGTCAACTGATGATGAATATTAGACCACTCATATCTAAACACGGTTTGTTACATAAGAGGAGGAGAAGAACAAAACAAGTTCGTTATCTCTGATATTCTTTCAGCAGCTAAATTGGTTATTCCTTCTTTATTTGTTCTTTAATGGATAACAGTTGGCATTCAGTTTATTTTTCTATATAAAATATGCACTAAACGAGCTTTGCCTGAAAATAATTACAGAGTAATAAATATAGCGCACTTCATGAGACCAAAAATATCATGAAATGTTTGAGAAAGCAATGCATATTCCTAAATAACTTTCGGAATTATTTGAAAAGTATCCAAATTACCTTTAAACAGGTAAAACTAGAACTTCTAAATATGATTTCAATTCTGAAGCTATCTAAATTGGTCAAAAAAAAAAAAAAAAAAGTAGGTACTTAAACTTGTATAAAAACTTATTAGATGAGAAGAACTATTTTGACATAAAAGTACGAAAACGTGTGAAAACTTATCTAAGTAAAATAAAAAAAAATTAAAAAAAGTTATACAATTTTGCTTAAATCAAGAAACTATCTGTTGGTATTTATTGAGATCTAAGCATGTAGGCTTTCTGAGAGGCAGAAGTATCCATACCGCTGTTTTCCATTTGTTAAGTGTTTATGGTTAATTCCCACTTTCTGTTACAAGATTCTCTTCATTACTTTTTCCGACCTTAAAGTTATTACCTGATCAAAATGGTATCCATAGGTATCAAAATGGACTGCTCTTGGCAATTAGTTCTTGTTGCTGTAGTATTCCATTTCCTGTTTCCCTAAACACCTGCAACTGTTCAAGCTGCTAAAAGCTTCCAAATTTCTCAGTGCTTTCTTCAAAGACTTGTTTCTTCTTATTGTGTAATGCATGTTTCTGCTGTGGGAACTTGCATGTAATGTTTCCATTAACGCTGTCAAAATTAGAGGCTGCCAACTAGAAGGTTACCACATCTCATTTCCGCAATGGGTTTCAGAAGTGTTTCTCCACGTACAAAAACGCAAATTGGAGTCTAGAAATCGAAGGTTTTGCAACTCATCAGCAATTGAATCGATCCAATCTTCATTAAACTCAAATGATTTTCGAAAGTTATCAAAAAATAGAAACCTTATTACTTTTCTACATAATACATAGATAGAGAAGTATTACACTCCGCCCAAAAATTTAATATCGAGATTTTACAGGAAATAAAAGTTTTAGGGTCCTCTATATAAAAAAAAATTGTAAAAGGTTCCTGTGAGAGTGTGCGCGTGCATGTACGACAACTCAAAAACGAAAAGTGTTAAAATGGCCAAACTTGGCATTTAAGTTTAGTGACTTCCAAGAATGCGACACGAATATTTTGGGGGAAATCCTCCCATCCAAACTATCCTTTATATAGAAAAAAATCGAAAATTTTTATTTTTCCAAAAAATGGCTCAAACGATTTTGATTCAAATACCGTATGTTACGATATTTTTGTGACAAATAAAATGTATATCTTTAGTTTTTTGGGAATAGTCTCCGGATGAATTTTACATAAATGGTGAACCATGAAAGATAGACAAAAAATGACTACATAAAAATGTAGATAATCCACTCTTACCTTCTTACTAAACAACTGGTACCAATTTGTAACATTTGCAACGTCCAACTCACTGCCTGTCATATCCTAACAGAATATACGAAATACACTACAGTATGAGAAATATACAGTATCCCTACAGATATGTCCAAAGCGCTCAACAACCCCCTACATTTACATCAGGTCATATTCTTCATGGATTTTACTGGAATCTGTAAACTAATATAATACCTCCAGTTTCAAAAAAATGTATTTTCTGTTGTAACTTCTTGTAGTTTCCTATCCAATTTTATTGTGTTATTGTAACATATTTTAATTCATATTGTAACATAATGCTATTGTAACACATTATAACTTACCATCATTATGCCACCTTTTGTTGTCGTAATAAGATGTCAAACGGACACTAAATAAAGAACTAATAAAATAGCAGGTGCAATCAACGCGACGTGCAAAAGAAACAAATTAATGCCACCATATATGTATCTCTTATAGCAAAACAAGCACGTCCTTCAGAGGCTGACATCAGTTATGATGCCTTTTGAGTCCAGGGTTTATGAGGGGATTCCCCGATCAACGGGAAGGACGCTATGGGTGCTACATTCTAATCAACTTTTGGTGTGCGGAAGTAACTTAGTTCATTCGTATTTGGTCGGCTGCTACACGATTTCTCGCTGTCAGTTTAATGTGACGGAAAAGCCCGATTAAAAGCTAGCTATGAAAATTAACTTGTTTTGGAGCGCGTGCAGTTGTAAATGCTTGTACAATGCTCGTTTATAAGCAATGAAGCAATTGACGTCTTTATTAATAAAGTATATTTAACCATCAGAAAAAAGTGGTAAATTCACATGACTTTCTCTATCCATTCTTCAACAAACTATGCTTAAAAAAGCTTATCCTTCTATTTAATTTATGCTAATCCAGATAAACATTTGCAGACGTATTTTATTCAATAGATCCTTGTAAATAATTGACTGCGAGAAAGAAAATCGAACAATGACTTCACAATCGAGAAAAGTATAAGTACGGGCAAACTGAAACCAATAACAAGGAATATCTCGGAAATGGTTAATCCCCCAAATGTATTTGGCAAATTGTGTGTTTTGAGAGATCTACATTTTTTGTTTCTATCTGTTACGGTTTACCTGTTATACAAAAGTCATCGAGTATGAAGACGACTTTAGAGGCTATTTCCAGAAAATTCAATATTTTATTTGTCATGAAAATATCTTAAATATTTAGTATTTCAATCAAAATCGTTAGAACTCTTTTTTGAGGAAATAAACATTTTCTAAGATCGTTCCATGTAAAAGGTAATTGGAATTGGGTTACGTTCTTGTACATTTGCATTCAGATGCAGAACTTAAATACGAAGGTTGGTATATGACCGACTTTACGTTCTGTAGTTATGCTATTCACAGTCACACACACACCCCGGCTTTTTTCTAAAATTGATTTTTTGGATTCGGGGGGTTTAAAACATTTAATTCCGGTAAAAATCTGGGTATAAGTTTTTTGGAGTATATCGTCTCTGCCTACATTATGATAGGAAAGTAAATTCCCTGGGGGGGGGGGTCAGGGAACCTCTAAAGATATATATTGCTTGAAATCAAATTTTTGGGTGCATTGATGATGATAATTTATTTCACCACTTGGCATACATACAATGCAATAGGCTTCGTCAGTAAGTCATTAAAATGCATATATATTTAAATATTCTTGTATGTTGTAAAATTAAATCGCTTAGTTTTGTTTTTAACACTAATTTTAAAAGAATTTGTATTTATAATTTGTTTTATATTTAAAGGTGGTTTATTATATAATTTCACTCCAAGATAAAGACTAGTGTTAAAAGATCTCGGTAATGGAAATTTAGGACGTACCATGTTATTTCTACCTCTTGAATTATGGGAATGTATGCCAGAAAAAATAACTCATCTGTCTTTTGGAGGTGAACAAAATTCAAGCATGCAAATACATACAAAGAAGCTACAGTTAAAATTCCAAATTCTTTAAAAATGGGTCCACAATGTTGGCGAAAATTACAATTTTTAATTATTCTAAGATTCCTCTTCTGGAGTAAAAATATTTGGTTGGTTTCCCTACTGCTACCCCAGAGCAAAATACTATAGTTTAAATGTAAATGAAATAAACTACAATAAACAGTTAATAAAGTGCTAATGGAAACACACGTCTTAAGTCTTCTTAAGATAAGTAAAACATTTGACAATTTTTGCATATTTCCATTATGTGGAATTTCCAGGAAAGCTTGTTATCCAACCATATTTCGAGAAGTTTGACTCTTTGCTCCCTCTTTTTTTATCTTTTAAACTAAATAATATAGTTTGTATTTTTTCTTTATCCATATGCAAGCATTGTATATACGTGCTAGAGAAAGTAAAAAGAAGAAGAAAGTTCAAACAGTCCGTTTCTCACAAGATGCAACGTGTTCTTGACAACATAAGTGTAACCCCCTCAAGAGAAACCAGGAGCCAACAAAACATAAAAATATAATGGCACTTTAATTAAATGAGGAGGCGTATTTACGTAGCCGGCTACATGTTCATTATAAGTCGGTATGAATAATTGGATTTGATCCAGAAAACCCACACATAAGAACGGGATCTCCTACACAGTACTGCGGCTGATTCAAGAAACACCCGGATGCGCTCAACATGGAGTCCTTTAATAATACCCTCGAAAAATATTTTATCTCTTTCACCATTTATAATTTCGTGCCAAAAAATTAAGTACCAGGAGGGGTTAACAGACTCATCAGGACAGAAAAATAGGATTGCTTTGGCAATGAGATCAATAATCTCACATCTCGTGTTTGAAGTAGAGCTCTTGTTTGGTGTAATTGCGAAATGATCAACATTCAATTTCGCGAGAGCTGTATTAAGTGTTGCAGATATTTTTCATTTCAAAGTTTAAAGCTCTCTCTCAAACACAAATAGACAAACACGATGAGAGTAATTTAATTTAAACACGATGTATGTTTTTTCATATTCTTGCAAAATGTTTTAAAAGTTTTTTTAATGCTTCTTTTCGAGTGTTTTAATTGTTATAAGTAGATAATTTGTCGCTATAGTATCTAACCAAAGAAATGTTTTTGAAATAATAACCTACGGACTAAAATTTCGAAGTTAACCATTGCAAGATTTAATAAGTACATAGACACACATTGATATCTGCACTTAAAAATCATAAATTAGCCTTTTTGAAATGAAACATACATTATTAATTTTTACTTTTTCAACCACATATGTGCAATCTACATTGTAGTTGGAGAAGGTATTGTACTCCACCCAAAAATTCGGTAAGAGATTTCATAGGAAATGCATCTTTTGAAGTATTTTGCAGAAAAAACTATTTTTAGAAAAAAGTCCACACACACGTGCGTGCGCGCGTGTATGTAGTATGAGAGAAAGAGAGAGAGAGAGAGAGAGAGAGAGAGAGTGTGTGTGTGAGAGAGAGAGAGAAGAGAGAGAGAGAGAGAGAGAGAGAGAGAGAGAGAGAGAGAGAGAGAGAGAGCAGCAAGGCTCAAAAGCGAAAAGTCGGTTAATACCAAACTTGATAAGTTCAGCACCTTCCTAAGAGGATTTTCAAGAACCCCCCCCACCCCAAACTATCCTTTACATGGAATATTTTCGAAAATTTGGTTAGTTTCAATAGTTTCGGAATAAATGAAATGTAAATCCTGAATCTTCTGGGAATAATCTCCACCTCATTTATCATACTATAGAAAAGCTAGATCATATTTTCCCTGTTCAACCGTCGTACTTCAGAATGTTAGTAAATGTTCGTTAATTACGTTCATCAACACCTTATTATCGTCAGCAAGGAGCCTTACAATTGGGAACATCTCATACAACCAATTATTATAATAGTTTTGTGTCAAAACTTCGCTTCGCACCTTTCACATTTTGAACAGCACATCGGTTGCAGAATACTGCATTAAATATGAGGATATTAAAGTTCAAGCAACAGAGAGAGAGAGAGAGAGAGAGAGAGAGAGAGAGAGAGAGAGAGAAAGAGAGAGAGAGAGAGACGTGAGAGTTGTAAATGCGCGGCTATCTTTCTGGAGAGAGACGCGACTCACAACCGGAACCAGATCAGAGATACTTACGACTCAATATTCAAGTATTTGCTCAGAAACAGATGTAGTGAATTTAAATAGCAGAATTTTCCGCCTGATAGGAGCCAACGCCAAGCTGCGACAACGCCAAAAAGCCATGATGTAAAGCGGGCGGCATCTCACAAGCGCCGGTGAGGTTGCTGCTGCAGTGATACAAGGTCCGATTACCATTGATAATAAAACAATATAACCAAACAACAGATGAGTGCCAAACAAAAACTTTCTCCCACAGAATTTCATTATGTGCGCGTGAGGGTGTGTCCGCCTCGGTTCAGTGGACCAATGGGGTGTGAAGGTCGAGCCGGATTGGATTCCTCGGGCCGCTCTGCGAAGGAATCCATGCATACTAAAGCATGTCATCATCATTCACTCTCTTCATGAGGCCTGTGAAACGTAATGATCCTGATACATGCTACAAGGTTCAGGGCCACTTTGTGCACCCATTGTCATCCTATATTGGGCACTAGGTAGTGTGTCCATGGAGCGAGGCCGAATGGCTATGTGCAACATTAGTAATAGACATATGCTCATTCGAAATTTTCCCACACATCTAATTTCCTATGCATAAATAATTTCCTCCTCTTTATTCTTGAACATCAGTTGCCCTTACCGCTCACTCTGTGAATCCCGATTCTTTCTGCTGTATAACACTCAAGAACTATATCGAAGTGCTTCCTGCCGCAAAAAATGAAAGCTTATACTTATAAAGCTGTTCATTAAAATTAATAAAGCATTACTGTTCTAAATTCTATCTCTAACTCCATTGCAGAGTAGGTCAAGAAAAGCCAAGAACCGCTGCGTTCTGTCTTCATCCATATCATATCATTGGGGTTGTTTGCGAATGGCTATCCAGGGTCGAAGCCCCCCACTCTAGACTCACCAGGGAGTACAAGACTCCATGGCTTTCTCCATTAGGGCAATATCAGGACATTGAGGTGTCTACACAACCCCTAAGGCAAGAGCCGAGACGTACCCAATTACCCATGGGTAGTGGGACCACTGCCACGTCGAGTCCAACCCATTCCGAACAGCTCGGCTCAGATGTTCGGCCCGCCTACTTGTGGTCACGTCATGACTAAGAGTTCCTACTTTTTTTTTTATTAAATACCGCTAATTATCTCAAAACTGATTGCAGCTCATTTTTTACATTCACCATGGAGGAAATCCCATGTCAGTTAAGGGATCGAATACTGACATGCGATATATATATACACTCTCTGTTCAGCCGGCGATACTGTATGACCTTGAGGGTGACCATTTCATTTGTAAAATAGTATCAGAAACCGCAGCTAATCAATCTCTAGGCTGAGTTTAATTATCGTTGTGATTTAATCGTCTTAGCAAAATAATGTATGGAAGGTCATTTGTTTTATTCCTTTAAGAGATTTCTAAATCGCTTAAAATTTTTTGATTACATAGGAGTCTTCCCAAATGTTAATATTTTTCCTATAGGTATCGCACAGCTTTTGTTTGCGTCAAGAATGATGTAGACATGCAAACATGTAAGCTAGAGCGTCGATCAGAAATTTAAGATATAATTAGCTTAGCCGCTGACTCAGTGGTCAGATCTAACCTAATTTATTTTGACAGCTTGATGCTTGTTAGGCAATCTGGATAGTGATGTTAAAAAACTCACGGTAGACTCCGAGAGCTAATTTTTGCAGTATAAAGATAACGATCACTTCCAGAGCCAGCATAGATCTTAACATGAGATGCCAAATTGCACATTAAGTTGTGAACTCATCTGAAGCAATCCCAGTAAGTTTATACTATCGCTACCTTTTCGGAATTCCTCACTTCATTTTAACCAGTTCCATTTATAATTAGTTTATGCTAACTGATAATCTTAATATCAGGACAACTAAATTGTAGTTGTTCACTAACAACTTTAGCTGATGAGAAATTTAAATATTTAGTTTGAGTATTACTATTCTTGTTTTACTGGGGGAATCTAAGGCCCTGTTTAATTTCCTGGCCAAAAGGTTTCCTGCTCTCTTAAATCCGGATGAAACTGTACCAGTAATTGAGTCTGTTTCTCTTGACAACACGGAAGAAATACACCAGGGTTTCTCGAGACATCTCGATCGCAAGAATCGTTGGTTTAACGGAGAGGATACAGAAAGGTTGAAGTTGCGTGTGTCAGTGTGTGGGAATCATGTTAACAAAAGAGGAAAATGCGGCCTGAATTTCGCTATTAAAGTTAACGATGTCCATCACAATAATGGCGTGAGGTTGTTCTCACTAGTCTACGTGAGGGGTCACTGAGCATGGACAGTCTCTCGGCCGCAAGGTCGCCGCTTGAAAGCCAAACTCATTTTACCGGAACTTCGCGTGATTACGTGACTATATCTCAACAGAAGTTTTGCCTCGCTGACGTCATTCCTTCTTCTTTTACTATACGCGTGCCTGCATTTGCGGAAAGAGCTTCTATAGTCTGCAAATTGACCGAGCAATGTTAACACGGCCCATGCATGCGACAGCAGGGAATGCGACTGAGTTACCTGGCGGTGACAAAGCTAAGGCCGAGCGTGGCATTGGTCAATAAAAAGGAAAACAAGTTTAAAATTTTAAATTGCAATAAAAACGGTTTGATAGTCAAGGTCATATTTCTTATTGAATGAATTCAAGACATTTCACGACATATACGGTACACTTTCTCTATTGTAACTCTATTGTAATTTAATATATTATTTGGTTCACGAAGCGAACTTTGATCTTATTACAAGCTAACATGATTTGATTTTTGGGAAGTAGCACAAAAGACCCTACAGGCAAGTTCCTTTAATGAAAACCATTTTCTTTAGAGTTATAATTTGGTGAACGGTCTTAAAATGATTCGAGGGCCACATCAGGCGTATAGTAATGTTTTCAGCCAATGTTCAGCGGTGCTGTAAGCCTTGCGAGTTTGTCTAGTAATCAGGAAAGTCTATGTTCGGATCTCAATTGGATTCAAATACCTGGAGAAAGTATTTATTTCCATTATGCTGATTAAACAAAAATGTTGGATAACCTTTAATTTTTTTAACCTGTGTGTGTTCATCTGAGCATTCAAAATCCACTACGTTTTTTCCATTGACCTATAGACTGGACAAGTTAACACGCACATTAATGAATTTTTTTTTTTTTTTTTTTTTTACATATTTGGTCTTTAGGCTTAACCTAATTGATCATTAGGGAAGAGAGAATGACTTACGTAGAACACAAATACAAATAAACAACACTAAACATCCATGCCCATAGCGGGATTCGAACCCGTGGCCTTTTCGTACATACAAGATTTACGAAATATATTACAGAGCATCGGTCTACGGCGTACTTTGCTGTGTTTTTATGTACGAGAAGTCGAATGGGAACTGCACCGAGCAACCTATTGGTGGGTTTACGCCCATGTACGCATGACTGAGTTAGTCTATCAGCCATCAAATACTAGAAGGTAATGTGGCCAGGACCACAATCTCTCAGAAGGATTGTTGGTTTTAGTGGTCAGAATCGCTGCCTATTGCAGGCCCTCAATTTCTTCACAATGCTGGGTGGGTACCTGCCCTATATCCGAGACTTAGAATCCGTATTCTGATAGATGTATTCGAACTATGTCGCATTCCGTGACCTCCACGTGTGAGCCACGGCGCATGACTTAAAATATGCTGCAGATGGTCTAGGAACTATAGTTCGGAACAGCATCTCCTGGGAACACCAACTGTTGCTGTTTTAATTTAAATGACTAAGATTAAAATATTTATGCTAAATCAAATTTTATAGATATTGAAAGAATTGTGAGAATATTTTACAAATCAGCAACAAAATAAATGTCCTTTCTTTCTTGAATTTTGTTTTCCTCGTTTTTTCCTCTTATTTTGCACTAATAGGGAGCCGTTATAGGAGTTTGAATGTTACTTATTTATAGTAATTGAAATTCGTTAACATAGAGTACAAAAATAAATCCATAGCATTTGTCTTATAGAATGCTACTGCTGCTGGAGGGAAAAGAGTAGATTTGAGAGGTTCCTGTTCTACTGCCTTTTTTCCTACTTGTGACACAAATTTAATTACAGTCAGATATATCCTGCAGCACGACCAAACGCCTCAAAGTAACCTACTATGATGATGATTATTATTTTCGTCGTAGAAATTACGAAATAAAAGTTTCGGAATAAAAGAGGGCGTACCAAAAAGTGGTCCGGCCTTGACCGAGAATCGGCTTTGCCGGATGTTGTTGAAGTGCCAACATTGCGACGTGGATGTCATTTGGTGATATCACGTTGACTGGTTAATGTGGAAGACATGTGAAAGATAAATGGGAAAATAATAGAATGGCTTTAGAGGCCAACCTCACTAAAAGATAGTGAAAGTTAGCAAAAGCTAAACTGCCAAAGAGGTCGAGTTACGAAATATATTGAGCATAATCCATAGCTACGTCACAAGCAACTTAAGAAAACAATGCATAGGTTTTATCCTGTAATATCCTATTCGTTAAATACAAAGCTGTATCGTTATAATCTACGAGTGAATGCTATTTAGCTTAATGGTAGAACTTTTCATTGTCCAGTTACTTATAAAGCTGCAAATATAAGTTTAATGCAAGACATGAAGCTTTCACGGCGAGCGTTATTGATGATGGCTTCACGGGCGATCAACCGTGTCAAGCTTTCAGTCATTCTAAACTTCAGTTCCTGAAGTAGGCCATGAAGTTTAGAATGGTCGAAAGCTCGAGGTTTATAAACTTGACACGACTGATCAGCCATGAAGCCATACTCTATAAGTTTAATGTTGGTGCAGGTTAAATTGGAAGATAAACGAAGTGGTGGTGAGGTGCTCAAATGAACCCGGGATTCATAGAGCGTAGGTTTACCAACTTTTATCTTCTTAAGTTAAAGGAAATGCCGAAAAACTAACTCCAACTCAGGCAGTATAGTCTCTCCAGAATAAATTACCGACACATTACATCAGGAAGTAAGCGAATGGTATTACAAACTTATTTATTCACTGAGAATATCAGCAAAATATACAGTAAAAAGTTTACTTTGAAGCTAAAAGCAGAATTTCTTCATGTTAACTCCTACATTCACAGAAATTCAATACAAGTTTTGTCAGCATTCAGTTGAGCTGGGAAACTATACAGGCAAACAATGCGTACATTATTTCAAATCTTGAAAAGAAGTCAGCATGGAGCGGATCTAGCGAAACCCGGTCAGCACCACGCAGTCGCTTATTTCGCGAGATATATATTAGGAAAAATACTACTAAATATCAATCTCACTATGCATATCAAGTGGCCCAACATTACCGTATTTTATGTGTTCAGATCTCACCTCGTGCGTTAAAAGAGTTGCAGAATTTGACGGGGTACTATCAAGTAAACTCAGGTTTATGGGGTGCTGGTACGCTAACGTGAGTGCCCTTTGTTCTACTCCTCTTACTTATTAGGAACACTATCAACGGATCACAACAACACCGCTAAAATACTTTTGACCAAAGAATATATTGGAACAATTGCTCATCCACAATGAAGTCCACTCGTTTATAGAGGTGTTAATCTGTGGGATTGTTATTAATTTTAGATATTATCTATACATTAAGTTCAAACAAACATTCACACTCTCATTCATAGTTTTAGAAAGGCTGTGAATAATCCTGGCTAAAGAAAAATCCCTATTATCCAGTCAGGAATTGAACCCAGGTCTTTTGAATATTAAGGTTGTCATGATAACCACAGAGGTAATCACTTAAACGATTTAATTTAATTGTACAATCATATAGTCAGGTAATATTAGGCAAGAATAGCATCAACTTGGTTAAAAATGATTATGCGAAATCAAATAAAGGCATTTTAATTATTTATCAAATCAAGAAAGCTTAAACTTCAAATAAGGTATCTGTAACTGAAGTGGAAAAGATTCCAACTCTACTAACAAGGGAAATCTGTACATGTGAAATACTGCGGTGTTAGACCAGTTGGTATAAAGGCGAGAGTACAAATTAATAAGTAGCAACAGCTTGCACCAACATCACGTACATTGCTGGAAAATAACCGGACAATTTAAATATATAGCCACTTGAACATAACATGATGCATTTTACAGAATGCTATCATGTTGTCCCACCGTCAAATTAGATTTTATAATTTAAATGTTACAAATGTTTCTTAAGCTGGTGATGGAATTAAATAGTTATATTAACTTATTAGTGCTCTAAACAGTTAATAATCTTTGACCATTAATTTTAAAAATAAAATAAATCTCGTAAGAAAATCGAAATTACACCAATGTTAATAGAAACTTGGAAACACGTTGCGAAAGTGTAAAGTGCAACGGCGAATAAGTTAGTTTGGTCGGTAAGTGTATGAGATTTGAACCTTCAACTTTTGATTTACCATTTTTCTACAATTTTCTATTTAGGAAGTACTAGAAAAAAAAAAAAACGAGGAGAAACGTGGCGTAACAATGAAGTTTTCCATACACGAGTCCGGGAGGTAAACCTTGGCTTTTATCACACAGAGAAATCTTCCAACCTTCAGCCAGTCATTTAGCTGTCATCCTATAGAGAGATGGGAACATATGCAAAATAAAAACGTCAGATTTCAAAGATGCAGTAGTCAAAGTACAGGAAGAGCAAATCATGTGTCTGTTATTCAATATTCGTTTGGGCAAGAGTTTCTTTGACTTCCTGGATCCTTGCTGATTATATAAAATTGTTGTTTAAATCCAATCATATCTTCATTTATAAAACGTATAGGGATTAAAATTATATATAAATATATTTTAATGTAATGTAATGAAAAAAGTAATAAAAATAATAATTTTCATAAAATACTGACACCAAAAAAAAAAAAAAAAAAAAAGCTTTGTGAATGGAGTTTGGTACAATCAAGACTTGAAAAACTCATGGATAAATGTATATCCATGAAAGTAAAAACATATTAAAGGTGGTTTATTCATAAGCAGAAAAATCTTCAATTTAAGCACTTAAATATATTTCTGTCAGCCTATACTATACTATTTCATTATGAATCTTTAGGATTACGTTTTATATAGCTGATATACTACAATCTTGTTCACAAACCAGAGTTTGTTTCGCTCTGTTTAACACATCTTAACATGTTTTTGTATTATTGAAATCGCAAATTAAGCATATCATACCTTATAAAACAATACGCTGTGTTCTAATCTCTAGCTGCTCCACAAACTATTCTTATAAAAGATTATTCTGTTATTTACATCATGTTAATCAAGATAAGCACTGTCGGAATTGTTTTTATTACTTGCTTCCTTGTAAGTACGAGAAGAGAAATAAGGGAATACGCTAATTTAAAGCGATAATGAAATCTTTTAAAAGCTGATCGCTAAATGAAACTATTAAAATTCAGTTCTCTTTACAAGGCCAGCAGTAAAACAAGAAAGAGACGAAAGGATAGTGTACTTTAAAATTGAAACTTGTAACAATCTCGGAAACAGTTAATTCTACAAAAAACGTATATGACATAAATAGGGTGTTTTGACGAGATCTAAATTTTTTGTGTAGTAAGTTGTATGTACATACGTGCTGGAGAAAGTAATATACCTACTGATGAAAATAACGGAAATGGATCTTTTTCTCACTTATGAATGGCCGTTAAATTCTCGCAATTTCCTTCAGAGGACTCTAAAACATGCATTTCCGGTGAAATCTTGGCAATGAATTTTTGGGTAGTATACAAATACCTTCACTAGCTACTATGTAAGTTGTATGTACATACGTGCTAGAGAAAGTAATATACCTGCTGATGAAAACAACTGAAACGGATAGTGTTTCCTCACTTGTGAATGGCTGTTAATTCTCGCAATTTCCATTTTAAGCAGCGAAATGCTAATTCTGCAAGAAATCCCTGCTCTGCTTGTTTTACAACCGTTATAGCGCGGTGCAAAAAAGAAACGAAAAGGAATCTGACCGCCTATGACCCCATGGCGTAATACTGGGCCGCCTCTTGATCATTTCTTGAAGAACAGTTAGACCCGAGCGTTAAGGCGGAGTCGGCACGTACTTTATACTTGATATAAGACTCGTGCAAGGACACAGTCTCGTTTGTTCTCCAGGATTTGTGCATTCCGCCCTTCGTTACCGAACTCGCTTCTTCCTTGTTAAACATTAGCATCGAAAACAATGTTAATTAATATTTTACAGAGCAGATGAGGTAGTGAGATAGCTTTCTTGCATAATTAAGTACAACATGCTTGTCATTTTTCAGAGCAAAGCTGGTAATATATTGGCATTAATGTGACATAACAAATGTATAACAATTAGTAGTAGGAGCACCTAAATAGCCTTTCTTTGAATAAATAATATAAGTTTTTGGCTTTTACTTCCTTTTATTCTCTTTGGTAAATGTTCAAAGGATTTTCAATCTGACTCTACTCATCCAACTCTTCTCCTACAGGCAATTATTTCAAAATGTTCAAAGGATTTCTAAACATTGACCGCCAATTCAAAACCAAAATGTTGTTTGAATGTAATATATATAAATAATATTCTAAATAAATGGGCCGGAAACTATTTTCGGATTATCCCATGCATATTACTAGTACTGTACTGGAGGGGATTCCACACCTCAACCATTAATTGGCTTTTTGAGCGTCAAACCTCTGGAGGAAGAATGAGATGAGTGTAAGTTCAGAGAGCGGCCGACAGCCCGAAAGGGGGGAGCCACCGTGGAGGGTCCCTAGCAGTTAATCTCGACGCGTGGAGCGCCAGGAGCCCGCCACTCATTCCCGGATAGACTACCTGAGTTCGCAGACAACCACTAACGCCATCCCGCCGCCGAAAGCTATATTTCCAGAGCAAATCTCCTCCACAAAATGGCGCCTCTGCCACAGTCGTCGATACTTACAACAGTGAAAGAGACCGGTTGGTATGAAATAAAGATGAAATGAAGCGACAGGAAGTTCGAGGGAATAAAGAAGCCTCCCTAGCATTCGCCTAATGCTCCAGGAGAAAACCCCGGACGGCCGCGGGGAACCGATCCCATTATCTCCCGAACACCAGTCCCAAACGAAACGCTTGAGCTGCTTGGCTCGGTATCCCATGCATACGTTTGAAGTGTTATCGAGAGGTGGACTGCTGGAAAACATGAGTACTGGGAGTCAATTGCAGGGCACAGTACTAACAATTACAATCCCCGAAAAAGACAGCTGTTTTCTATGAATCAGAACAGGACACGGTTATATTAAAGGAAACTAACTTGTAAGAGAGGCAGATAAAACAGCAGCTCATCCGTGTGTGATTGCGAGCCACTTACAGGTCAAAGCATATGACTAAGGGTTTATGCAGTGCATGAACTTAGTACTTGTTTCTCATTAAGAAGGCTAGCCACCTTTATAAAGGATCCAGGCATTCTGAGAACTTGGAATATAAAGGAGTGCACAATGGTAGAGGTGCTTAAGACTTCCGTATCCTCCTTTACTATATCTAACCTGACATACAATTGCAGGCAAGCACAAATAAAACCGCTGAATCATGCAACAATCGATCGCTGAACTTGTAAATACTTTCTTGAACTAAGTGATGTGATTTTCTTGAAGATTATCTGAGGTGCAAGTTGCATAATAAAAAAGGAAAATAATTATAAATTATTAGTAAGCAATACCTTCTGAATGGAAAATTAGATATAAAATGTCCAAAGATAACGCTTTCGAGCTACTGGCGTCAGAACATTGTTTCCCCCGACCCCATCAAGCAGGGAAATATTGGCAAGCGACACACGGTCGCAGTGATCGGTAGCATGGTGCTGTTTGTAAGCAAACATAAACAGAACGTCGGTCTCCAAACGACAGAAAATAATTGATGTATCACCGAAGTTAGAATATAAGACAAATAGTAGATACAGTTGAGAAAGGTCGTGTGTTTACAAATATTCCACTATGTCTCAGAGCGGCATGCGCCAATGCTTCACACAGAATGGAATAAGTTACTGCGTCTTCCCCTTGGCTCGTTCAATTTGGAAATGCCTGTTCTAGAGATTGGTCAAGAACCATCTATAGATGTAAGAAATTTTTTGACACGAGCGTTGTCCTAGAGAACATTAATGGGAAATATCCACATCCTACGGAGACTTAAGAGAACTCAGCAGCATTAGAAAGTGATCCAGCAAATAAGGAGTTATAATAGTATAGACATTTTGATGTTTCTTTAACAGCGTCACAGTTTCATGTTGTAAAAGCAAGCAACACAAAAACCTGCTGTTCTTCATTCTCATCACGTCAGTTTCCAAACGCCGAAAATATAATTTTCATATCATTTTTAGAGGCTCCACACGAATTACAGTTGGAATTACTTGGTGTACATAATTCTCCGGATCCTCCGGTATTCCCCGCCACTACTTCTACCAATTGCTCCAATTGCGCTTGCGTTTCATGTCATCCACTTCCTCATGTTCTTGTTAACTATTTATGGGATGTAAGCATTTTTTGTATATTGTTTCTTAGTCGCCAATCAGTCGCCCTCCGTGGTGTAATGGTTACCATGCTGACTACATATACCCAAGGTCGCGGGTTCAAACCCGGCGGAGGACGATGGATTTTTTCGGGTGTAAAAATCCTTAGCATGGCTTCCTTCGGAAGGGAAGTAAAGCTGTTGGTCCCGTGTCGTAGATTTACGGCACGTAAAAGAACCTCAAGCCTGATTGAGAGGCCTCTGAGCAAAATTAAGCGATCTTTCACGCCCAATATATAGAATGGGACGCTGAGAACCACAGCAGTTAAAGAGCGTCCATAAATAACACGCCATTTACATTTTTTTTAGTCGCCAATTTCACTGCCATTATAATATGCCGAAGTACAGGCATTGTAGATGTTTTCTTTATATTAAATCTGTAGATGAAATTGACTTGAGTGAAAATAACACTTCAGCATTCTTTTTATTTCTCTGGCACCTTTTTACATAGTAGACAGAGAAGGTATTGTATTCCACCCAAAATTCAATACAGAGATTTCACCAGACATACATGTTTTGTGGTCTCCTGAGTAAAAAACCAACAAATAACTAAATAAAAGCATTCTTAAAAACAGGTCCTGAGTGTGTATGTAGTGTGTCTGTGGACAGCACTCAAAAACAAAAAGCCGCTAAAAACCAAACTTGGAATTTAAGCTAATTCCAAGAATGCAATAACGAAGATTTTTAGAAAAATTCCCCTACCACTAACAACCCCAAGATGGAACATTTTTCGAAAATTTTAATGTTCACAAAAATGGCTCTAACGATTTTGATTAAAACACCACACGTTTAAGACATTTTAATGACAAACAAAATATATACTGAATTTTCTGGGAATAGCTTCTGAAGTCCTCTTTATTCTTGATGACTTTGTATAGCTTTTGGATAACTAGAAACTGTAGATATCGTTAAAACATACAATTTATGTCATATACATCATTTTTGTATATTTAATCGTTTCCGAGATATTCCGTATTATTGGTTTCAATTCTGAGCTACTTCAACTTTTCTCAAATAGAAAGTCATATTTCTTTTTGCGTCTCTATTGTTTTATCTCGGCAAGCAAAGAGAACCGAATTTTAACTGCTTTCCATAGAAATTGACTTTTAAAAGCTTTGATAGTATTCTTTATTGTATTTATTCCCTTATTTTCCCTCTAATTACAAAGAAACCAACAATAAAACCAATTCTGCTTCTGTACTGCTCGATAAGCATGATGCAGATAAAATAATAATAAGTTGTAAGAAACGTTTGTTTGCGGAACAGTTAAAGAAAGTCATGGGAATTGAACACACAAGATTTTTATAATCAGGATCGGATACTCGTAGGTATTTCGCTAGTAATACTGCATCTTCTGTACTTCCATTATGAAGTGGCACAAAGTATGTGAGCGAGATTTCTACTTGTAGAATCTCAACTCTTACACGGATGACATTCCTTCAGGCAAGGAAGTATCTCGTTTATAAAGTGGCAGTCAACTGTAACACTACAATCCTTAAGAGTCTCCGTTGCTAATTAAGAGCGTGAAAGGCACTTCTACTCAAGATTACAAAGGAGTGCGTCTTCAAAACTGCATGCAGTTTTAAAACCCATGTTTAAGACACATTTTACGTGTTCGAGAACGTCATTCAAAGAGACGCACTGGAGCTTTTAATGTTTGCATGTTTGTCAGTTCTTTCCACTATGAAGAATTTCGCTAACAGACGCGTTATAGACTTGGTTTAATTGTTTTTTCACACAAGCCGTGTGTAGGACAGGAGTTAGAAAGGTAGAGTCAGACTGAAAAATTCAATGCCCTGGCTGTAGCCGGTTGCTCTTCCACTGAGCTACCATGGCAACCCTAAACTAAGGTCTGGACAATTTTCTCCCCAAATTCCCTTACCTATTATCACTTCATTAATGTTATGTATCGCCTTGCAGTTAAAACAGCATTCTAAAAAATGACTTACATAAAACTTCTGTATTTTTTCCAAGTTAATATAAGCAAATAGTACGATCTTCTGAATTTAAGGAATCTCAGACAAAAGTAATAACCACATAGGAACTAAAGGGCAAACATTCCGTTAATTTCATTTTTAAAACCTCATTTCAATAGTAAATCAAAAAACTACACATAACACAGGAAAAACTTTTGTCCATATGTTTAATGCTCTCGACCGCCAGCAGAGCTTTTATGTCTCTAACCCGGGAGGAATGGGTGTGAAGGAACCACTGGAGCCGAATGGCTTGAGATAAATTAGAACATTTGGTAGTATACACCACTCCAGTATTCTCCTTGGGTTTAAACTTGTTAGGAGAAATTGGTTGAATGTGAATAGCAATATTAATTTTATATAAAATTCCTTTTTGAATGAGAAAATACTCCAACAGCATAGAAGCAACTGGAAGGATCATGTGTATAGTTTGAGTTTGATAGTGTTTAACACCCACTCTTACTACCTGTGGCACCACAGGCGATGCTACTGATGTTACATGGAATGAAGATGGAGCATTAATGGAATGCGATGGCGGGGAAAACCGGAGAACCTGGAGAAAACCCGCCCCTGTGCTGCTTTGTCCACCACAAATCTCACATGCGGTCGCTTGGGATCGAACCCGGGCCGTCTAGGTGAGAGGCGAATGATCTAACATCGGCCACTGCGCGGCCGAACACTGGATAGAATGAAAGAATAGCACATTCTAAACGTGCTACTAAATTATAAATCTATAAGCAAGAGACACGTTGGCAAACAGAAGAAAATATGGGTACAGCAACAATTTGATTCATGAGACCGGAGCAAGCCTCTCGAGGCTTAATCTCTGGTGGTGATTATTATTATTATTATTATTTTATTATTAATATTATTATTAATTTATTTTTATATCTGCTTATGTTTGGCAGGAGGAGAACCACGAAAAACCCAATGGTCAGAGTGGGCGGTCGCCGGGAATGGAGCCCGGGACCTCCCCAAAGTAATCTCGCTCGGTATCAATGAGACAAAAAATTGCACTATTTATTAGTATTCTTGCACCGTAAGCATACAGCAATGAGTAGAAAACATCGAGACGACGCAGTGCATCTGTGGTAACAGCGAAAAGATTAATCCACTTGGCAACAAAGGCTAATTTTCATCACTTGGGAAGCCAAATTCAGAAGCTTGAGCTTTTAAACTGGAACCAATATGCTATCATTACAAAGACTAAGGTAATGAAGATTTATGAGATAACAAAATCTTGTACTCCTAATAACAACCCTTCATAATAGTATGTAAATGTGATGCAGATTACTTTCCACGGAGAGTGGGAGAACATCTTCAATGTTCCCAAAGGACAGGCATCATAACATGTGAGAAGGGTCGTTAAAAAGAGCATCAAGCTCACACATACAGGCAGGTACATAAGGCAGTTCCTTTATTTTTTCCTCCCTGTTTTTATTTACTGCTGCTGCTGCATTACTGGGTTGTCACGACCACAGAAAAGCTACCCTGGTGGTCCTGCATTCTGCTGCACCTATTTTTTTCAGACATTACTTCTGCACCAAACCTTTAACTACTGTACCACCCAAGAAGCCTTTAATCTCCTGAGTATATGCTGGCCTTAATCACGAACTTTATTAAACCATCAAACAGCAGAAATTTAAAACATCGATTGAGGAAATATTTAAGAAATGCTTAAGAAATTATGTCCATTAATTGTTACCAGTTTCGTGTTTTAGCTTCCATAATAAATATTCTTAATTTAATGAGTTCTAGATTCCTTTTACCAATTTCATAACTGCAAAATACTGTTCACCTGGTCAATTTAAGACTAATCTTTGCTAGTTAAGTACGCAATGAGACCGCAGAGAACTGTTAAACCCATAAATACTTTAAGTGCTAAAAAGCAGGATACGAACACTTTGAAAAACCAAAAGAGCAAATAACTGTATGATCAATTCTGACGTGTTAAATTCAAATTTTCAACCTACTATCGTTTGTGTTACGTAGCTTCTGCAAATTATACTTATGAAAGAATATCCACTTCATGCCAATCGACAGAAACTTTTGCACAAATAGTCATTACACTTTTCATTGTTGGTACGAGGGGCTTAGAAGAAACCAAATCGATAGTCAAATGTTTAAAAAATAATCACTAAGGCTCTTTCCATAACATTGCGTGAAACAACTGAAGAACGACGGCTCTTTAAAAATCAACAAAAATATTGAACAAATCAAACCAGTAATGATAGTATCTTGGAAGTAAAAACGTTTTTTGAAATAAAGCATAGAGGTCTACATTTTTCGTGCAGTAAATTTTGTCGATTTCTTATGGTTTACCAGTTATACAAAATTATATAAAATTCCTTCCGAATGTAGAGGCTTCACTGCTATTCCCAGAAAAGTCATAATGTGAATTTTACTTGTTATGTAAATATATAAATTAATAATCCGTGACGTAAGCCTCATAGGGTGTTGACGTACCGTGCAAACATTAAAGGTAGGTGTGTATTTTTATCAAAGCATTTAAGATAAATCTTTGGAAAACATATATATTTTTTTCTGTACGAAGGATAGTTTATTTTCTTGAAAATCTTTGGAAAATACTGAGCCTGAATACCGACATTTCTTTTCGAGATACTCACGCACGGACCTTTTCTAAAAATTCTTTTTTAATATTCAGAGGGACTCAAAACAATACTTCCAGTGAAATCTTCATATGGAATTTTTGGATGGAACGGGATTCTTTGTCTACCTTCTTTGTACGTGATAGAGAAAGTAACAAAGCACATTTATGAGATTTTTAATATTTTCAATTTTTTCTCAAGATTAACCAGAATGTAATGGAACGATTCACCGCTCACTCAACCTTATAACACACACAACGCCTTAAAACATGTTTTTGACGTGCACAAATCGTTAAACATTAAACCATCTATGCATATTACAAATTAAATTTAAATTGCTTAAGGTTCAATACATAACTGTCAATTTTGTTTTTAAATGTTGATGCATTACAGGAAAGAAGTACCTTGTTAGTTCTTAAAGCAACAGGTTTAGTAAGCGTTACTCGTATCTGCATAGCAACATTCGCGCACACTCCATCTTTAAAAGTTAATTCTGTCATTATTTCTGACAGCAATTAATTTAATGTCTTGTACAGAACTTGCATCACACATAAGATGTGTCACGTATTCTGTATGCTGACTATTCTTGGTGTTATTTAACTGTTAGTCAACTCTCAGCTATTATCAGACATTAAAAAATTAAAAAGATGCATTTATATAGTTAACATATTTTCATTCATCTTCAAATATCTTGATTGTTTCATTGTACTGTGATAAATTTAAAGCAAATATATATAAAGTATAGAAAAATAGTGTAAAATATACTAATGCGTGCAGATCTCATCCTACTGCATTATAATAATAACTATACAAAACAAAGATAGTTCATAGAGCTTAATCTCTTAGCGACGTCTTTATGGACTCATATTAAGATACATTACGTTTATAAGCTTATCAAATAGCAAATAAGGAATGGAGTAGAAGAAATCATATTAGTACCAGCATGCTTTCTTTTTTACATTTAGGTGTAAAACACTATTTTAAACAAAATCTGATGATGGCTTTCTCTGACTATTCTGCAAACACTTTTATCTACATTGTGCTAATCGAGATAAACCTTACCAGAAACGGTTTCATTACTTAGTGGCCTATAAGTATAAGGGAAATAAGGGGTACGTACTAGACTCTAAAGCAACAGTCAAATCTTTTAAAACGTTCGCTATGCGATTGTTATTAAAATTTGATTCTCTTTCCATGGCCACGAGTAAAACAAAAGAGATTTGGAACGATTGAGGACTTCCCGTTTGAGGAAAGTTTAAATATTTTAAAATTGAAACCAACAGTAGGAACTGTCTCTGAAAGGTTCTTTGTTCTTTGTATGAATAACTTGTGTGTTTTAACGGGAGCTACATTTTTTGTGCAGTAACTTTTTGTGTATCTCTCATGGTTACAGAAAAGTCATTCAGAATGAAGAGGACTCAGAAGCTATTCCCAAGAAATTCAGCATATAACATTTTATTTGCCATTTAAACACCTTTAATGTAGGGTATTTTAACTAAAATCGTTTGTGAATTTTTTAAAAAATCAAAAATTTCGAAAAATGTTCCCTGTAAAGGGTAGCTTGGCCTGGAGAGATTTTCCTGAAAATCTCCGTGTCTCATCCTTGGAAGGAAACTGAATTTAAAAACTAATGGGATATTTAATCGACTTTTTGTTTTTGACTTATGCTGTTCACAGACACACACATACACATTTACACAAGGGCCTTTTTCTAAAACTGCTTTGGGGAGGGGATTCAGGGGCCCTCAGACATGCACTTTTGGTTAATTCGCGGTATGTTATTTTTTGGATGAGATGCAATACTTTCTTTAGCTACTATGTACATTGCACAGCCTATTAGAGAAAGTAAAAGCAGCAGTGTTTAACACTTTTATTGAATCAATGATAAGCAACATAAAAACGGTTTTAATGCAGAATTCACAGTATCGCTTAGGTTGCGTTTTATCTATGGGAGCAATATTTACTAGAAACTTTTAGGAATGTGTAGGCTTGAAGATCTGCAACGTAAAGTGTTCTAACTAAGCTTCTTAAATGTTGCTATCCCTAAAGAGAAAGCAGTCCCATACAGACACCTACATGCACATGAAAAACTATGCAATTAAAATGGTGTTTAAGATTTAGAACATGGCTTCAATGTTTTTCAATAGTTGTAGTTTTTAACTATATTTCTAAAATACACGCGATTATAAGAGTTAAATCGCTAAAACGAAAAATATATTAGCCTGTTTTCTTTCATGTGTTAAAAGTAGCGAATATGACGAATGGACAGTTAAATGTGAAAGTTTCGAAAGGTCCAGCTGAGACATTTGGCAATACGTGGCTTACGAGAGTCTGCGTGCGCACACGTTCTGCTGTAGACACTGTACAAACCTTTTTGCGTATGAGAATGGCAAAGCCCTGACACAGAGCAAACATTTGCGTGCGCACATAAAATATAGAATTTCTTCCTCTGTGTTGAATGGCTTTACCGCTCAAAAGTAAATTATTGTAATACGCTTGTAATATTGTGATGTGCTTTATAGATTCTTAACCATTGCAATATTTATGTAAAAACGAAAAACTACATTGCACAGGCTTCTAAATCAAAATTATTATTATTATTATTATTATTAATATTATTATTATCATTATTATCATTATTTATTATTATTATTTATTACAGAATCCTTTTGGATTAAATATTTTCCCCCAAAGCTAAAATATTAGTAGCATATTAAATGTAACATCTGGATTCTATTTAAACCAGATTTGATAACCTGAGAGGTTAAGTTAAGTTGTAGTTTGCTTTTATAAATATAGGTATGCTTTTATAAACTCCTATTAATATTGAATATAAATTAAATATTATCTAAATCAAAATTAGAGTTTAAAAATGACTGGATATTAATACCTTCTAGGTTATAATCTTGTCATGCGTTTCGGGTATAAAGGTATATCTTGCAATAGAAGAATACAGTGTTTAGTTTTTGTAAAGAATACAAAGCTATTTTCATAATATTTTAATAACGGAAACGTTAATCAAAATCACATTGTTAAATTTCACACACCGTTTGATTCACTAAACTAAGTGAAACATTCGATAAAATTATAATGAAAAATAATACATACTATACCACAAATTTTAAAAGCTATCAGAAAGAACGATTGAATTTATTGTAAAACACATTTTCAGAACGAATAAAGCACCTATTTTTAAACTCTATACAAGGAAAATATTTACCTTTCAATGAAAAAAAATTCTGATGTGTTCCAGTCACATGACTTTCTGTAGCTGTTGCGAAACAAACTTTTCTTACAAAAGATTATTCTATTATCTACATCATGGTAAACATTAGTAGAATAGTTTTATTACTTGCTTCTTTGTAGAAGGGAAATAAAGGAATGCACAGGCTAAAGTGATAGTGAAATTTTTTAAAAGATGGGCGCTGCGATAAACACTTGAAATTCAGTTCTCTTTGCTTGCTAAGAGCAAACAAAAGAGAGACGAAAAGAACGAGATTTCCCGTTTGAGAAACGTTTATGTACCTTAAAACTGAAACCAATATTTTGAAAACAATTAACTCTACGAATAAACTTTATAAAATAAACACCTAGTGTGTTTTAACGAGATCTACAGTTTGTGTGTAGTTAGTGTTTGTCTACCTCTCGCGGTTTACCAGTTATGCAAAAGTTGTACAGAAGTGATTCAGAATGAAGAGGTCATCAGAAAATTCAAGATATAGGTACATTTCGTTTGTCATTAAATATCTTAAATATATGACATCTTAATCAACATCTTAAAAATCTTCTTGTCACATCCTTGAAAGGTACTGCATTCAAATACCAAGTTTGGTACTTATCCGACTTTTCGTTTTTTAGCTATGCTGCCCAGACACACACACATACACAGACACATTTTTTTGATTCAGGGGTGTTCAAAACATACATTTTCGGTGAAATCTCGGTATCGAATTTTTGGGTGGAATATTATGTACATTGTACATACGTGCTAGAGAAAAAAAACACACACAAACACACAGTAACTCACATGTTAATGACCTAGAACCGATAGCTATATTAATGTCCACAACTTGTTGCGTTTGACTGAGAGAATTATCGACCTATTGGGAATTATTTCACTGGTTGTAAAGAACACCTTTAAAACATAAATTTAAATGTGGCTGTTTAAACAACCTTTAACTATAGTAACCTCAAGGAGAAAAGCAACCATATATTTGTGGTAGAAGAAAAAAAAATACGTGTAAAATATACGCTATTTAGCACTGCACCATGTGCTGTGGAATATTTCTGCCACAACGCGGTTATGTAGTTCCAATTGGAAAGCTGTAACTGGCACACTTTACCACTGTCGTTCTAGAACACCCGGTAAAAAACAAGAAGTATTGTCTCTCTAGCAAAACGGATATCCTGGGCTTTTAATGGAGAGTCAAAGGTGGGATGGGAAGGTAAGTTCCGGTGAAGTTTCTATCTGGGAGCCGTTCTAAATGCCAATATTTGCAAGCATATGGCAAGATAATCCTGTTACGCCACTGAACCTCCTACGTTATTCTCTGGGGATATAGAGAAAGTTTCTGCCGCATGGTCCGCTTCTGCAAGGATGGATGGTAAGAGAAAAGAGGTTTCATCACGGCACACAATACTACAAGCATTTCTTTCCTCACCTACCTTCATGGAATTCAAAGTATTTAGAACAATGTTTAAATAGTGAAGATACACTCATCCGTTTGTCTGTAACAAAAGACGTTGTTTTGCTTCCTCTGCAACATAATTGATACAGTGCTATTTTAAAATACCGGATTATTAAGTCTTTATTTAGTTTAAATATTTAATACTCCTCGAGAAATTTTTAGTATTATAAATACTAAAATTGTACAAAATTTCGAGAGAAAAAAAAGCATTGCATCTTTTTTATGCGATTAAAATTAATTTGACCTTACAATTGTTTTAAAACTAGACTAAATATTTAGAATGTACTCAAAAATCTGGTAGAAACGTTTTAGATGTAACTTGACTAAGATGCGTTTAAAAATAGATGTGGCTATAAAATTTAGAATTAGGTCATCATTGAAAATGGAACTACACCTTAACATAAAAATACTAAACAAGCCACATTAGTTTCCTTGCTGCAGTAATAACATACTTTTAAGATTCTTTATCCGGATTCACAAGTTGTTCTCAAGAAACACCAGAAGTCTTCATTTTCTGCAGGAGACACGAGAAGGTTCCTCTTGCAAAACTTAGGCACTTCACACGCATATAGGCCAAAGGTTGTAACCAAAGTATAGCCTAAAGCAGTTATTTCATCAATTTAAGGCGATTTTTACTGTTAAGATTAGAATGAAATGCTCTGCATCGGAGATTCCAATGCACGGATAAAACAGCAACTTCTTCACTTTAGCACAGTTAAAGATATTATCGTTACCTACATATTAAATTCACCAGTCACTTTTATTTCACCACACTTTCACTGATTTTAAAGCTGCACTTCGCACTTTGCAGAGATGTTTATCCATTGTAGAAACGGCTGCACGATACCGACAAACACTAATGGGGTCGCACAGGCCTAGCCGACCACCTGTCAGTCGAGGGGGTGGTTGTTTCTGAGGAAGGGCAAATAGTGTTACACGGAGATAAGGGTCTCTAGAGGGGAAAGTGAACAGCTGAACGTGAAGGGTGGTGGACAGGCCGGCAGTCATACATATGGTAATCATAGCAAGAGAAGGGATGAGAGAGAAATATAACGTGTTGTTTTAATGAATATCACTGTGACAGATACTGACTTAATTTAAGCACCGTGCTGTGTTAGGGTCACTGGGACAAACATAATAGCCCTTGAGCCAAAAGAATTGTTAAAGAACGTTTGGTAGTTACTGTAAAACCTAGCTAATTTATTGTAGCTTCCAAAATACAACAAATGATCCTCCTGCATTCTAGAAGGAAGAAAACTGAAAGCAAAATTTACAAATGTTTAACTACAAGCAATTGGAGGAACTATTGCAACTTACCCGTTGCGGCCATGGCTGCAGATGCCACAGCTTCGACTCCCGTTCGCCGCTTCTTGAAGCTGGCTTAGGGTAACTCCTTACTCACACTATGTCTTCTGCTAGACTGGCTGTAAGAACTTCACGTACCAGAGGAGGCCGCTGTAGCAGCCGTCTTTGGAAAGGCAGCAGAGCGAGCCCACCAAGTCGTGACGCAACGAAGGCTCGGCCTCTGATTGGTCCAACAACCGGTCACTCTTGCGTGAGTTTCTCAAGTCAGTCACACGGCGCCGTTACCATGTATGTAGCTAAAGGTGGAGGAGGCACTAGACAGTTCACCGTTGAGGGTGACAGATGGGCGAAGAGTTCGTTCCATCTCAAAGAACATAAATTAACGGTTGTGATAACGCCAACTATTTTTGCTTGCATCTTTCTTTAGAACTGCTTACGAAACAAAAGCATCAGGAAAGCGAGTAGAGTGTTATAGACTCTGCAGGTCGCACACGTTTACACTGACAGCAAATTGTGAGATAACGTTCCCCAAATTCTGAGTGGTACTTGAAAGACTTTCGTTGGAAAATTTTAAGACGAAAATCACAAATTAAAAACCGACATTTCAGCCAAATATCCCAAAGTTATCGCTTTCACAGAGAAAGTAATGTACCTTAAAGTTCTAAGACCGTTAATACTATGTTTTAAACTACAATTTGTGTAATATTTGCACCAAAACATAATAACTACAATTTGTGTAGTATTTGCACTAAACATAATTTTTCTGTTAATATGCCATTACATACGACCATTAACATGCACAATACGATATTTTAATCAACAAGCAAACATTTCCTTCACATTTACGCAATCTAAATTACTGTATAAAACACTTTGCAAAGGAAAATCCAAATATAGCAACCCTTATAGACCATATTTAACATACTCTGAGCTGGGACAATATAAATGTAGGGGCAATTTTTTCAGCAATGCTCAAGACGAAACGCCACCAGTAGTGACTTCACTTGAATTACGTAACGATGGTATTTCCCTAAATTGATATGCGTTACAGATCTCTGACACATCCACGTAAGTTTTGAATGCCATTTAAAGTTTAATTTAAGATTTAGTGTGTACATTTTAAGAAACTGTTATACAATAAGTACATAAACAACCTAGAAAACTCGATCAAATTTCGCAAATTGAAATATTAGGCCATTTCAATATTGAACACACCACGTCCACTCCAAACGCAAATGCTGTAACATTTAGTTTCATAGATAAAGACTAAAGATGAACATTTTTATCTCTACAAAATAAAACTTTACCAACAGCTCAACGAAGACCATCTTGGTAGAATTGTAGAATTTAGTGAAAGAATAGTAGAATTTGTTGAACAGATGTCTCAGAGAATCGAATTTTTGGCACAGATCCAAAATTTACACAGAATATTTATATTAATTATGAAGCGACCTTTTCTTAAATGGGTTTGTCAACAAACACAATTGTTGCTACTGGGTGACAATGAACATGCTCATGTGTTTCGTGAAGATAATACTCAGTTTCCGCAGATCACGTGTTGGCTGGCATTGTGGGGAATGATATTGATCGAATGAAATACACTATTTTACAAACATTCAGTACACAAGAAATGATCAAAAGGATCTTCCACAATAATAAGGATCCAGGTTGCTAGGACACAATTTAAAACAAAATCTGTAAAATCAACGAATGTGATGAATAAACAATTAAATACTCTTTCATATTTAAATATAAAAATATAGGGGTGCCATTTGAAATCAAATAGTGGTGGTTAGGGTGAAATCTAACATGCCATTAAGACTAGTTCTGAGTCTCCCCCTCAATATATCAGTTGACGTGTATATGCTTTTAAATGAAATTACATTTAAATACATTATTATTCAGACTGGGAAGTTTTAAATTGAAAGCACTAAATAGAACAAGTAAAAATGAAATTTGTTGTTTCATTAACTGCTTCCGAGATATTAATTACTGTTAGTTTCAACTTTTAAGTACTTGATTATATATTGGTTGAAGTGGTAAGTTAACATTCATTTGTTTGTCGCGGTTATGCAAGGAGTAGAATTTCAAAATCAGCTGCCCAGTCTCTGAAGATGTTACTATCGCTTTAGCCTCTTTTACTTCCTAGTAACTACGGCGATATAAGCAGCGACACGATTTATGTGAATGTTTGTCTCTGTTTTAACATGAAGTAGACAGAAAAACAAACTTAGTATTATTGTGTAGGAAATATATCAAAATAGATAATAGCAAGAATTGAGAATAATGTGAATGACATTTTTAAGAACTGGGTCGTTGCTATTTTGCACTGCAATAAATAAGTTTTTCTATTATACTTATAATTTCTACATGATTAGAGGTCACATATCTTTTCCATCCTTATGGAAGTAAAATGTGGCATTAATTTGTCTTCAACGTTCCAAAAGTTAACTCAGTGTAGGCAAACATTATCGCAAAAAGTTTTTTCCCCCATCTTTTTTTTTACTTTCTTTATCACGTACCTGGTAGATAAATGAATAAGTAGAATATCGATGCCTAGACTTCACTGAAAGTGTATGTTTTAAGGTCATTGGATAAAAAAATCATTTTTATAAAGGTCCGTGTCTGCAAACACTACTGAAGAATGAAAAGTCGGTTCAACACCAAACTTGATACTTAGGCTAAGCATTGTGCAAGGATGCGGAATGAAGATTTTCAAGAAAATCCCCCCGCCCCAAATTACTCATTACACGGAATATTTTTATTTTCTCAGAATTAAATCTAACTAAAACACAAACTGGAAATTTCATTAAAGCATACAACCTCGTCAATGGAGTTTTACATATATATATATAACAAGAAAAAGGAATATTTCAAAAACGATCAACTCCAGGAAAAAATGTATATAACATAAATTGTGTGTTTTAGCGTGCTCTACATTTTTGTGTTAAGTTTTAGTCCATATCTTACGGTATAGTAGTTATGCAAAATTCATCCATAATAAAGTAGTCTTCGCAGGCTATTCCCAGCAAATTCAAAATATACATTTTATTTGTCAGGTAAATATCTTTAATATATGCTATTTTAATCAAAATCGTTAGAGCCATTTTATAGAAAATAAAAATTGTCGAAAAAGTTCCATGTAAAGGGTAGTTTGGGGTGGGGGGATTTTTCTCAAAATCTGCGTGTCGCATCCCTGGAAGATACTAAACTTAAATACCAAGTTTGGTATTTTACCGACTTTTCGTTTTTGAGTTATAGTGTTCACAGACACACGGACACACACACGGACCTTTTTCTGAAAATACTGTTTTTGGATACAGGAGACCCTAAAACATATATTTCCAGTGAAATCTCGGTATCGAATTTTTTGGTGGAGTGTAATACCTTCTCTATACACTATATACATAGTACGTATAGACAAAGTAAAACTTAATTAAATAAACAATTTCCATTGAACCGAACTCAGAATCTAAACCATTCTCGAATCCACTGGAACACTCTCAAAGCATTTCATTAAAATCGGTCCAGTCATTTAGGAGGAGTTCAGTCACATACACACGCACAGAAGAATTATATATATAGATGGAATTTTATTGGTTTAAATTTTAAAATAGTTGTACTCTTCTAAAATGGTAAGTCGTTATAGTTTTTCCCCTTCTGCAATTATTCCACATTTCCATTGTATCCACAAAGATAAATATAGAATATAAAATGTAGATATATATGGAAGGGAAGCAAACCCGGTGATTCCGTGTAATGTTTATTTGCACGTAAAATAATCGCATACCTTGAAAGATGAAAGTTCCTGGGTAAAGTTCGGCATTTCGCGTCCGTAAACCGTGATTTAGTCCATACTGAGCCAATCCCTCGTCACCATGGCACATATCGGCGAACTCACGAACTAGAAATTGAAATCCGATCGTGGAAACGATATGCTATTCTCCACTTAGGTGCTACATGAAATTAACTTAACTAATACATATATACTCTTTTTTGGGTAGTGTTTAACGCCCGCTTTTACTACTTATGGCACCGCAGACGATGAAACTGATAATACATGAAATGAAGATGGAATGCGATGGCGGGGGAAACCGAAAAGCCCGGACAAAACCCGCCCTTGCGTCGCTTTATCTACCACACGTCACTTTATCTCACGTGCGGTTGCTTGAGATCGAACCCTTGGTGAGAGGCGAGCCCAATATATACTCGTATATATAAAGTAAAGCATTTCTGCAAATGTTTATCTCAATTAATGTAAAGAAGATAAAATAAGTTTAGTTAAGAATAGCTTATTGATGAATGGGTAGAGAAATTAATGTGAATGCAAAACATCAGAATTGATTTCTTTTTGAAACTGTTTTAGCACTGATTTAAAACGTAGAAGTTATTTCTTTATTGAAAAAAATCATATTATGTTGAACCAAGACATACTAAAGAAAGCCGATAGTCCTATTATCTGCATATGAGTTCTAAGCAGGCATCCACTGCACCTATCAGAAACAAATTCGTAAATAATTAGAAACGAACAGTTGCTTCCATCTTTTCTCTTACTGAAGTTCTTTTATGATTTCTATCATTCCCTCTCTTTTAGGCCTTCTGAACAACACTTCAAACTGCTCTTAATGGAAATTATGGGAGTCTGTTGAAGCCATATGTCATAAAACGGGACAACCTAAGACAAGTCCCATTTATGTAATGGTCATTATGGGTGTTAAGGTAATAAAATTGTCCGTAGAAACGAATTATCAACTGTAAATTAGTTTTATACATTTTGATGATAGAAGATTATTTATTGAGCATATTCGAAGGAAATATTTATTCATGGGCAACTAAGGAGCGCGGCGTGCCTTCGATAGTAAAAGTCACTTGAGAGTAAAGTAGTTTATGATTCCTGGAACCTTCACCTTATCGCAATACGTCTGCCTCATGTATAGATCAGAGAATGTGGGATGATAGACCAGAGTTTCGTTTGCTTTTCACTTTCTCTTCTATGTATAGTATCAGAAGTATTGCATTCCATCCAAATATTTGGATTCCATATTTCACCCGAAATAAATCTTTAGGTTTCCTAAAAAAATAAAATAAAAAAAAACTTTAAGAAAAAGGTCCATGCGTTTGTGTGTGCATATGTGTTAATTGTTTGAGTTTGGGAATAGCATAAATAAAAATCTAATGTGTTCCATTCACATGACTTTCTCTACGTCTCGGTAACAAATTAATGTTAAAAAGCTTATTCTTCTATCTGCTTCGTGGTAATCAAAGTAAACATTAGCAGAAATAGTCTTATTAATAGCTTTTTTTTGTAAGTAGAAGGAAAATAAATTAGGCTCAAGAATTAGTGAAATCTTTTAAAAGCTGGTTGTTATGTGAATAAAATCCGTTTCTTTGCACAGCCAGTTATTGACAAATTCTCGTATGTGAAAATTTTAAGTATTTTTAAACTGAAACCAATAATAAGAAATACTTTTAAAAATGTTCAAATGTACGAAAAAATGCATATGACATAAATTATGTTTGTTTTTTTAACGAGATCTACATTTTTTGTGCAGTAAGTTTTTGTTTATTTCTTATGGTTTACCAGTTATGCAAATTTCAGCAAAAATCATCCAGAATGAAGAGCTCTTCAGAGGCTGTTCCCAGAAATTTCAAAATATACATTTTAATTTTCGTATTAATATCTTTGATGTATTATATTTTAATCAAAATCGTTAGAGTAATTTTTAAGAAAATCAAAATGTTCATAATTTTTTCTGTGTAAAGGGTAGTTTGAAGGGGGGTATTTTTCTCAAACTCTTCCTATCGCATCCCTGAAATATAGTAACATTAAATACCAAGTGTGGTGTTTTACTAACTTTTCTTTTGGAGTTATCGTGTCCATAGACAAGACGGACACACACCGACCTTTTTCTAAGAATGCTTTTTTCGGATAAAAGGGACCCTAAAACAAGTATTTCGGGTGAAATATCGGTATCGAATTATGATTGGCGTGCACTCTATACTCTATGTACATTGTACGTGAAGAGAAATTAGAAACGAAGGTTTTAGCAGAAATAATCCTAAAGCTCTGATAAAGCTAAAGCCATTTAAATAAGAAAAAGAAATGTAAATATTTGGAGCCATAAATCTCTCATTTCAATGTGCAAATGCATTATATATGGAAAGAATGAGCTACAAATTGTGTATGAAAGCTAATATTTTAAAATACATTTCGTTAAAATCGTCAAAATTAAAGTTAAAATTCAAGAAATGGCGTGTAATATCTAAAATAGTAATTAATAATGAATACTTTTGTGTATTTTTTATTATAGAAGAATTAATAACGTTTATGTGTGCAATTAAAAAAGAATTTAAATATTTGAATTAGCAAAATAGCTGCAAATGCAAAAGAAAGAAAAGCAAATGTATGGAAATATTCATAGTAATGAAGAAAAATTGAGAAATGTTGGTTTGTACAAGCTAGAAGAGACGGCATTGCATAAAGGTACGCTTCGGCTGCAAGAAAGTAACGTGCGTTGGTAAAGAGAATTGTCCAGAAAATATCGCAATTATTTAGATATTATATTAAATCAATCAGTATACAAGAAGTGTTATTGAAGTGTTAATATTATAAATATGAAGTAAGTTAGAGTGTTTAAAAATGTGAAATATGTTACTGTGAAATCAACGTTATAAGTTTGCTAAAATACAATAAAATGTTATTAATTTCAACTTTTCTTCAATAGTGCTTATTCCAGAAGAACAGTTTCCGAACCAAATCCCCAGAAAAGAACTCATGTAAAAGAAAATTTACGAAATAAAATACTTCGCCGAGGCAGATTACGCCATACATTCAGATACAACTGGAATAAGAAGTCGTTGAAGGGAGAAACTAGATATGGTTGCAGCTGATGGAAGGATTACCACCTCAATTAGTTTAAACTGTGAAAACTAAAATTTACCATATTCCCTTCATCTCCATCGAAAGCCGCCGCAAGGTCCGTTAAATATCGAACCTAATATTTCAGCCTCGCATCTTCCAAAGATGCGACACGAAATTTTTCAAGAGAATCATCCTCAAAGTACTCTTCATATGTAAGACTTTTATAAAATGTTGATTTTATAAAATGCTGTAACAATTTGATTAAAACACCAAATGTTTGAGATGTTTTATGAACATAAAAATGCAAATTTTGAATGTTCTGGGAATACCCTGTGAAGACCGCATCATTCTAGATAGCTTTTGTATACTGATAAATCGTAAGATATGTATAAAAATTTACCACACAAGAAATGTAAATCACGTAATTTATGTAAATAGTTTATGTATATATACTGAGTTTAACCATTTCGGTGATGTTCCGTGTTATTCCATGTATCAATTTTTCCATACTTAATAGTTTTCTCAAATGGAATCATAATTTGCCATTAAGTAACACTCTGGTATATGCATTTAACGTCTCAGCAGAAAGTCTTAGTTCAAATTATGCTCACGCTCGGGTTTAATCGCTCAGCACTCTTAATCTAATCGTAATTAACAGATGTTCCATTTTGCAATGAGCAACGTACATTACTGTTGCAATATGCCAAATACAATGGAACTAAATAATGTGTCACTGAGCGAGATGACTCCACAGTTACATATGAGGCTGGTATTAGGAAAGTACTAGGTTCGATTCCCTTTGACCGTCTGCACTGGCTTTGGTGTTTACCTGGATTTCGCTGGTAAGCGAAAACTGGGGTGGTTTCTCTACCACTACTTTTTCTTTTCCTCCTTTCGCTTCCATTCCGTTTCTTTCTCATACTTCAGGTGTACTTCAGGTTTCGTGGTCTGAGGCAATGCCAAGAATGACGCCAAGGGATGACTATTATTCCTGGACACTTGAGGGCTATTTGATTGTGATGATTGCTCTCTGGGCAGCTCCAGTGTATGCGGGGGTGTACGTGTGTGTTGTAATTCCACACTGCAGCCACCAAGCCCTATTGTGCCTCAAACCCCAGAAGGATAGAATGAAATGAGAGAATTGACAACGGACCGTGAGGAAAGAGCCACCGTGGAGGGTCAGAATAAGTCCATAAAGTTCTTCATCTCAATGCGGAGAACACTAGGTGCCTCCATCCAATGTCTGACCGAACCCCCTGGGTCCTACAGACGACTCCAACTCCATCACGCCGCTGAGAGTTGTAATTTCAAAGCGCATTCACTATCAAGGAGAGAGGCCACTATCACAGTCCTCGTCGGCAATTAACAATCCTGCAAGAGACCGGTTGGATGTAAAGGAGATGAAATGAAAGGCACGAAGTTTAGGGAAATAAAGAAACCTCCCCAGCATTCTGCTAGTGAACCGGAAAATTTCCCGAAAAAAAAACATGGGTCAGAGAGATCGACAGCAGGAAGCGAACCCACGACTTCCATAATGTCAGTCCCGAACAAACGCCTGATCCACCTGGCACGGTGGCAGCTCCGGTAGTAAACCGGCTCTTTGAGCTAGAAAATGTTGGGATCTACTCCGCGACAATGACCTGTCTACCTGCAACCTGTATTCTCCTGTGATTCCTTCATTTCATCCATTCCTCTCATTTCATAATCTGAATAATTATTTGAGGTCTGCCAAGAGATTGAAAGGGTACTACTATATATTTCACTATATTCACGAAGCGTTTTCAAAATTAAACTGCTTACTTGTTAAGTCTATATTCAATATTAGAAAAAATAAGAATATTTCATTACAATTTTCTGACATTTCGATACAAAAAAATGGAAAAAATTAATCTTACACTACAAATATTTCAAAGATTAAGGTTACGAAAAAAGTTGTTAGACATAAAGTGTGTAACAATATTTACTTGCATTTTTCGTTTAGTAAGATTATATCAGCTTTTGTGGTTTTTCATTTATACAACTTTCAGTAGCAATGAGGAAGAATATACTCACCATTTAGAAAACAGTAAAAATGCTAATATATTTATAATTGTCATATTAATTTATCGTTGATTTAATCTATATATTTGTAGGTAATACTATTTGTAAAGCAAACCAATGCTTTAAAAGGTCCTTTAAATTGGTTTTTGAGGTAAAGCTTGTTTTATTGTGAGAATATGTCTTTGTCCGTTTTTATTATCATGACACTTTAACCAAAGCATTCAATTACTTTACGGGAGATTATAAACAACAAATTTTTCCCATTTAAAAGCTGAGTGAGATGGAACATTTAATTAAAAACATCCCAAGGAACTTAAAGATACTGAATTTCTTATCTTAGTAGCATTAAATCTGTTAACAATTACGAATGATTTATACGATCAGCTCCTAAATTCTTCAACGTGAAGAGATAAAGTTGAGGATCAAGAACGGTGGTAACACCTCATGTACTGCGACCTACTAGATGCATTTTGCACTAAAATCCCCCTGGAGGAAGGGATAAAGTGGGGGAAATGCAGGAAGCCACAGGTCGCAGGCAGCCGGGCCACAGAGATGCGCTGAGGTCCCAACTCAGTGATCCGTCAAACATCCACTTCCCTAGAGTATAAGGTTCACAACGCCGTCTCAATGCCGACAAAAGCATTTACAGTCAGCATACATCCTCCATCTGCTACCACTGCCACATGCCATAAGCCTAGGGCCACACCCAAAAGATGATAAGGAAGTGGCAAGAAAGTGATCGCGGAGAGTAAACATTCGTCTAACAATAAGTGACATGGGGGAACCACGAAAAATTCCAACTCAAGAGTGCGCGAATCGCACACGTTACCGCGGCGCCACCTCGCTGGGTAACAATGGAGAGACAAGAACCATTGATTTTATGATACCCCTAGCTAACTATAAAATATACTGAAGTGTATACATTTAGCATACTCAACGAAAACACATATTTTCAGAGGTACTGTTTTTCGAATGACGAAAAACTGGTATTCTATGCATTTTACGTTAATACCTACGAAAGACTATTAAAAATATTTTTACAATGCAACTTGTAAAAAACTATATGTCATGCAAAAAATGCCTTCCTTATCTATTATTATATATTTCTTATATTCATTTTGTACTTCTTATACCAAGTGGCCCAAGTGTCTCGTATCTCACGTGTGAAGAAATCCCTTATTGCGTTAAAAGAGTTTTAGAACGCAACGGGGTAACTTCAAGTTAAAACGTGTACTCTAACTGGCCGACTCAATGAACGCCTGCTCATAAGCAAGAGGAAAAAAACTAAGGCCGGTCATCCAATTTCCCACTGGCGGGTTTTAACTTGAAATAACTACGTTTCCCCCCCTCCATTTACATTTCCCCCCCCCTCCATTTACATTTCCCCCCGTAGGGTTTACTGATTATTGGTTTTCCTGCTCCTTTACAAACATATACACATTGCACAAACATATAACACCCATGCCCAAGGCGGGACTCGAACCCACGATCCCCTGCCCACGAAGCACCAAAGCACGTTGAGTTCTGCAACTCTTTTAACTCTTAAAGACACAGCTACACACGTTAAAATATGGGGCAGTTGGGTCACCTAGTATGAAGTTGTAACAAAGTACGAGTAGTAGTGAAATTAATAGTATGATACGAGGGAGACACTGATTTTTTTAGAAAATTAAAAAAGTATAGTTTTAAAAAATAGATGTTATTTTTATTGTTTTAAATATATTCGCCTTTAAACAATAACGCATTTTTGTATTTGAATGAAACTAGATCTTAAAATAATGTTGCCAGATTTTCTGAGCACATCATAAACCAGATTTTATGTTTCGCTACCCCATCTGAATACGAAAACAATGATTCCATATATTTTATCTTAGTTTATCGAATCAAAAGGAATCACAAGGTGCTAGGTCAGGTCTCTATGGTGGAGGGCCAAGGTACCTTTAGGACATCCAGGCACGCAGTTGTTAGTCAATGCGCTGTCATGATATAAAACAATTTTTCCCTTTGGAATTTTTCACGAGCTTTTTCATACATTTGCGTTAAACACATATTTGTATCCCACTCGGCATATATTCTAGTACTGTAGAAGCCATTTGGTCCGTTTAGAAAAAAAAATAGGAACAATCTTCTTACCAGAACTGAGAGTTCGTCGGACTTTTGTAGGCTTAGAGACTCTTTGAGCTGATTGACTTTTTATATTTCATTTGTACTGACTCTTTAATATCTATGGTGATATTGCGGGCTTTGACTTGTGAACAACTCGTTGACTGTAGGTTCATTAGTTTGGTTTTTAATTATTTCTATTTTAAGCATACGCACATTCACTCCCACATTCATACCTCCAGACTATGTCGGGGACAGGGAAAAATTCCGCTTAAAGAAAAGTTACCCGCCCCAGCGGGAACACGAGACCTCAGATGAGAAGTATCTCGCTGATCATTCAATCACGAATGAACTGAGACCGTTAACTATCTTCTCTATAAAACAATTGTTAGTGGCTAATTATTTAGCACTGTATAATTAACCTATGTATTTAACAGAGTAAATTCAGCTGGAGCAGAAATAGAAAGCTGACGCCAAGATAGGAGTATGGTATGAGAAGCGCTTTGTTAGAAAGGTTTCTTTTGTCCAATCACGTACAACCGGGTTGCGACGGGGGTAAACCTTAAAATTCGGAAGACATTAGTTTTCCATTGTACAAAACGTGTCACGTGAGGGTTGCAGTGCACCCTGGGATGAGAAAACCGACTTTTGGGTAATATTTACGTCAATTGCGCGGTATTTTTAGTATATAAAGAGCCCAAGGCTGTCTTCTATCGGCTGTCTGTTGGCTATCTGCTGTCTGTCGCCGTCTGTTAATTGTTATACGGTCATGCTGTCGGTTATCAGGCTGAGCGTCACTCCTTCGCATAAAGGTAAGCACGGTAACTTGTAACGAAAACTTAGTAGTTTCCAACGCTTTAAGTGTATTTAATGCCAGTGACGTGTGTTAAATTATAATGCATAAAGCAGTATCAACGAAGAAGAAATAAATATAAATACGTGTGATTAGCCAAGTATTGAAGTTCCTAACAAGTGTTTAAGTTAGCAGAATTGTAAAGCAAAGAGCTTGTCTCATCTCCTAGTAAGAAATAAACTCCAGGAAAGTTACGCACGTCTTCTTTATTATAAGACCACTCCCTGAACAACCCCATTAGCTGCACCACCCTGAGAGAGTCAACTATCGTGCAGACTGAGTAACGCCGAGGCAAATTCACCGGTAGTAGATTCACATCAATAGGTACGTGGGTCTACTCATTGGTAGTGGAGTGAGTCTTGACAACGTCACCAATCTGGGCTCGAAGCCCAGAACTCAGCATCTGGTGTTTTGAGTGTGGGGATAAGGCCACCGCACAGGGCATCCAACGTCTTAGCTCACCGCATATGACGACCAACGTATGAGTCCACCGCAGAACTCAATTAATTTTTCTTTTAAAAATTATAATAATACATCCAAGATTCATCACTAGAAATTATTTTCCAAACTGAAGTTAAAGTGTCGCCTTGGAATTTTTTTCAGAACTTTTCTGCACCAATCAATATGTTTTTCTCGTGAGTCAGTTTATCTGGTATCTATCGACAACAAAGTTTGCTCACGTCTAGCTGTTGATGCAAGATGTTTTTGTATTTGAATTATATCAATGCCAAATGTCGTCCAATAAACACATATCTTCCTAAGCATTGCCCATTAAGCGCCAATATTTTCAACAGTAACAGCAGTTCTTGGGCGTCCTTCACGAAGTTTTCCCTGGTGTAGTGGTTACCATATACCCAACGTCGCGGGTGCAAACCTGAGGACGATGGAGTTTTTCGGACGTAAAACTCCTTAGCATGACTTTCTCCGTGTCGTAGATTACAGCACGTAAAAGAACCTCAAGCCTTATAAACAGGCCTCTGAGCAAAATTAAGTGATCTTTCACTCCCAATGTGGAATGGGACACTGAGAACCACTGTAGTTAAAGAGCTTCCTTAAATAAAACTCCATTTCATTTAATTTCCCGAAGTTTATCGCCAAGGGGGGGGGGAATAAAAAAAATAAAAACGATGTCTTTTGAATTCACCATAACATTTATAAATTGTTGACTTAGATGAGGTTTCTTCATTAAATGTAATTCTAAACCGATCCTCAGATGTTTAGCCGTTAATGACGATTTAAAATTGTAAACAATTTTAGACCGGAAATGTTTCTAGCCAAATTTATTTCTGGGTGAACAAAAAATCTTTAGATGATGATAATTAATAATATTAGAGAAAATCAAACAAAATACATGAGATCAATTTGCAAGGCATTAAAATGTATTTGTCAGATATAAACGAATTTCATTTGTTCCTGCTTTGTCACATTCGTAAAAACATTTTCTGCGTATAACAAACTGCATTGGTTTCAATGTAATTTATTGTCAGCTGTTATAACATTCCCCATTCAGGGAGATATTGGAACACGACGTTAACCCAATGTTTTCTGCTCAGTGCAGGAATAGAGCTTGCATATCAATGATCTAATCAGAACATTTTCGGCATCCAGAAATGTAAATATCAAAATTACAACGAATAAAGACAATTTTACGTTGACTCTCCTGTGATCGAGTGGTCAGCTTTGTGACTTCTCAACCCAGAGGTCCCGGGTTGAAATTCCTGTAGGGGCAGGAGAGCTTTCTTTAATCAGGAATCGTTCCCTATCACCACAGAGTCTGAAGTATGAACGTGGGACTGTGTGTGTGTGTGTGTGTGTGTGTGTGTGTTTGTGTGTTTTGTTGTTTTTATTAATAGTATAAGGCTGAAAACCACGCCTTTAAGAATTCCTACAGATCAGCGAATAAAACATCAACAGTTACTTATAAAGCAAAGCCCCCAATATGAGAATATAAGTTAAAAGGGGCTATATAAATGAAGAAACACACACACACACAAATGTAATTAGAGCGAAATAGTTTTTGCGATTTCTTGAGAGGCTCGCAGTTCGATTACTGGCGACCACACACTGGCCAAAGATTTCGGTGGTTTCCTCTAATCGCTGGAAATGAGGTATTCTACCACATCTCCTATTTTCCTCATTCCCTCCCATTTCATTTCTCCTTCATGTGGTTTCGGGTTCTGCAATATTGTTGTTGCGGGACATGTAGCGTAGTTACTTGGGCTCTAGAAAGATTCCTTCCCGTGATGCCAGAGAAAGCTGTCTCGTCTGCCGCCCCTCCTGAGTTTGCTCTCTATTCGTGTGCGAGTGTTCAAACTTCCGTGCCTCCCGGAGGTGTAGCCAAAAATATCTACTACGGAGTTGCAGATGTCCCCCTTCGTTATAGGCAATATCTTAATCCTACTTAGTGCCAGCATTACAGTGTCTTACTACTACTGATGTATACGTCATTATCAGAGCTAGGAGGTTCGTACCGTTCGCCGTTCCGTATGTAGTTGTCGACCGACCATCTTGCCGCATCAAAACAAGTAATTGATAAAAACGCAGGGAGCAGAGGTAAACAAACCTGTTGTCAAGTAAACAGTACTGTTTCCAGAGAACAAAAATGACTTATGAAGCATTCGTAAAAGCACATTGTGTACAACATACAAGCTGTTACACATATAAGGCTGACTCTGACTTATTTCCTTCTTTACATGTGTAGATTATGAAAACATCCAAGCAATTACAACATAAATTGTAATGTTTACTGATCGAATGTAAAACAATATCCAAAACATAAAATTAATTTCTTAAATATCTTCAGGCTCTTACCAGGTAAAAACAAAAGCAGGAATTAAACCAAATTTTTACTCGTCTTCAAGCGTATTACTGAAAATTATATGTACTTCTGAAGCGTTTCAAATGAAAACCTCTTTCTACGTTACGACAAACAAGATTTGTAATGCGAAAAAGTTCGTTCCACTTCGCATAAAGAATCAGTATCGTCAAGCAAATAGCATTTGTTGGGAACTAAAAGTGCAGCTTGTATGCAATACATCACACTGAACCCTGAAGTCTTTTCATTTACACTTTACATTTTCTCGTCGATTAGATTAGATTAGAAGATCCGTCTTGACAGTTCTTCTACATGCCGCACACATTCAGTTCAGCTCCGTATCTGGACTGTAACAGTGTGATAGCTGTGGGTAACTTTCTGAACAAATTTGCGATCAATAATATGTTTCTTGAAGTTGCTCTGTTACTAGACGTTTGTCAGTTTGTTTCTGAATAAGTACATGCATAAGTGCACTGCTAGAAAACTTACATGTCGTAAAACAAATTAATTTTGCTCACATTTGAGCAGAATTTTTTTTTTATTCGAACGTCTTCCTTCCTACAGACGTGGTTCTGTGGAATAGCTGTTTTGCAGTAATGAGTTGCACTCTACGCTGACCTTTGCCAAGCCTGGCCGCTCTTACTCTGCATAAAGAAATTGGCACGAACTTCCTAGCTCTGCTCATTATAATCCATTGATGATGCATAATCCATTCGAAAACTTTTGTTCAAACCATTTCATCTTCAACATTCATGCTCAAGGACACCACTCAGCATCCGGTTCAAGCATATGCAAGTCCATGGGGCGCTGCAACTTTACACTTCATAAAAATGTTATTATTTATGCTATGGCAACGATAGTTATGTTGATTTTGGAATGGAATCTATTGGTAACGTATTTGCCCTCTTCTTTCGAGGCATTAGTGACCCTTTTGCGTTGCTAGCCCAATTAATCTCACCACACTACATTGCTCGCCTGCCATGCAAGTAGAAAGAATAAACAGAAAATGCAGGTCACTGGTAAGTGACTCATAAAGCCGAAAGCTGTGTGCTTACTGGACGGTCAGCAGGGATGAATGTGTGCTTATTATCCTTGAAACCTAATTCTTCGCTCCGGCAGACCAGAACAATCTTCATTAACGATTTTGTGGATCCGAGAGGAAACACTCAGGAATCACGTGAGAGAAAAAAGGAGTAGGAGATAGCGAAAGAACAATTGCCTGTATTATTCGAAGGATATTCTAGAAAGCGCCATATATTTGACTTCAGTATGAGTAGAGTACGTAGGCATATGGAATCGAGAGTGCAGATGCCGTATTTTAAGCGTTTTTGCTAATGTAGAGTACCGAGTATTAAATTTAATTTATTTCCGCTTAATAATACAATACGTTTCTATGATACTATTTTACAATCACTTGACCATACAAAGAGAACACAGCAATACTAATCACTAGTGACTCCTCCGAGTTGCTGTTTAACCAGTGGCCCGAATAGTTGAATGCTGAGGTTATTCAACTACCAGACAAACTTACATCTAGAAATGAGCTCAAACCTATCCAGATTAGATTATGTTTCTTCCAATCAGCTCCCCATTTTTTCTTATTTTTCAACCATTTTCTTGCCTAGATAATCCATGAACTCTAAAACGTCTGCCTAGCTTTCATATTTACCAGCCTTTCCTCCCTAACTCTATTAGAACATTAGCCCACCTCTCAATCCTAAGTTTTGCTCTTATTTCTTTAGTTATTTCACATTCCAAGGTCGCATGCCAATACGTGTCTTGTATTCCACACATCGGATATGCCTCTATACTTAAACCTGATTTCAATTCTCTAAATGTCACTACTTCTGTTCGGTCCCATGCTGATCCCTCTCTCCTCTGCTTGTCACCTTTATCTAGATAATCCTCACTACCCCATAATCAAATGGTGTTATTTTGCCCATCCGTTTACTAATTACTAATTGGCACGCTTGGGGAGCCGACATTTTTAATTAGTTTGAATTATATTTGACTGAAATATGAAAGAAATACAAGGAAACTTATCTGGAGAACTTGCTTAAAAATTTAAAACTGGTGTGCACATGCAGAGGTGAAATATATTGAAGACTAAAATTAGTGAGACACATAGTGAAGGCTTATACTTCAAACCAGGATAACAAAACATCCTAATAAACCCTTGTCTAATATTTCCCAAGAAAAATATTTTAAAACTTTAATAATAATAGACAGATTACTTGTAATGTTGTGTCTTTATTAGCTATATGTGTTTACACGCAGTGGATATAGGAGCCATTAAAATAAATGTTGTTTATTTCTGAATATAAAAACAACTATTGAAAAATTATACTTCGCTATATAAACGTTTATTTTAAAACAAGTTTCACAGCCTTTTTTCTTACAAAATATACATTCAATGTCCAAATTTGGTGCTTTTTTGCGCAAATCTTGACCTGACAGTTTTGATCTATCCCGAATAAGAGTTGAAGAAACGTTATACACATATTTTTAAATATTTAATCTATAGTTATAAATAGATAGGTAGAGTCAAACTGAAAAATTCAAGCCTTAGGCAAGTACTTCCGATATTGCGGCATGTCATCTCAAAACAATTTGAGTTCACCTTGTGGATTACTGGGGAAAACACGTAATTTAGTTGGAGAATTTAATGCCATGGGGGTCATGTAGCCATGGTAGCTCAGTGATCAGAGATGGTTAGTTAGAGATCAGAAGATCCTTGGTTTAAATCCCGGCTAGGACATTGAATTTTTCAGTGTGACTCTATCTATCCAACTCCTCTCCTACACACGGCTTATGAAAAAAATTAAAGCTATAATTATAAAGCTTACGCATACTAAAACAAATTTATTCCATAAAACGTATTCACCCAAAGTTTTACTGTATTATACACTTGCACCTTGTAGATTTGTGAAGAAACCTCTAACAGCACCGCATTGTTATGAATTCGGAAATTTTAGTGCATTCAGAAAGCCATTACCAAGTATTGTTCGTTAAAAATTTTCTTCTTAGTTTAATGGTTTAACCAATAGCACAGGCCAACAAAATAAAACCTTTCAAAAACTTTCTTAACGTTCATAAGCTACTTTTATAGTTTTGATGTCACTGATTCCGAATTTGACCTCAATTCTTTTCTCTCACCCACAGTTTCGTCACTATATAACTTCATTACAAACCATAAAATTAGTAAAACATATTCTAGGAATGAAAAATAAATTAGTTTTATAGCATGTACAAAGTTTTTGGCTAAGTCTAAACAAGAAAATATCTTTAGAACATAGTCTTTGCTTATCTTTCCTTTCTCTCTTCTCCTTAAAGCTTCTAGTATAGCCTTTTCTCCTTTGAGTCGCTAGCTGAACATCCCGATGAAGTGACCAGCACTAGTTACCCATCATACTGGTCTCCCAAAGACCCTGATACATTGTGTCCATCATTTTGATGTCTTGATGAAACCGCTCACCTTGCTCCTCACTCGCATCCCCCAAATTATCTGGGAAGAAATAGAGAAGACTGTTCAAAAAGTGAATCTTCAGGTTCATCAAACATCCTAAACTTTTGAAATTATATGGCATGTTGGCTACAGTAGAAATATATTGTGGGTCCTCTTTGTTGCCCAAGAACTTGGCAACAACCTACCTGAATGACATCCAAGCCTCCCTCTCATTTTCTGTCATTTTATTCAAAGTTGGAATCGACATTTTATTTATGATTAAGTGAGGAAATTTCTCGCAGCAATTCTTGAAACGTTGCCCATCTTTGGGTAAGGCTTTCACGAATTGTTTCATTAGGCATAATTTGATGTGTAGAGGTGGTAGCAAAATGTTTTAGGGATCCACGATGTTGTTGTGCAGAATGTTCTATCCAGGATTTAAAACTTTTCTTGCAGGCCAACTTTTTCTGGACCAATGTTGAACTCCTGTCCGATTATCCCATTCACTTAAGAAACATAGGAATTTGGTAAAACCACAGTGGTATTGTAAAACAATGGTCGGTGATACAGCTTTTTTATTGTCATATTCGGATTCAGCACACTAAAAACCAAATAATAAGGCAAATTCATTAAAAAAAAGTTATTTCATTCGTTGGCCTATGTAATTATTACAGAGTAATTAGTTGATCTATAGGACAGAAAACTAGCAAAAAATCTCCATTCGGAATAGTCTATCATGTGTGGAAGTTCTCATCGCTCCTGCGGGAGTTACTGTGCTTACTAGTTCTCTACCACCATTCTTTTTCTTTTCCTCAAAACTTCCATACCAAGATTTCGCCCGCCTGAAACAAAAAAAGGCATTTTTAGCAAAAGATACTTATGTATGTGTATGTGTGTTTTGTGTGCATGTGACGTATCTGTGTGTGCGTGTGTATATGTGTGTGAGACTGTGTTTCAGTCAGTGTTTCTGACTTGTGTATATGTGTGGATACCATAACACAAAAACGAAAAGTCGGATGGATACCAAACGTGTCCAGTATCTTTAAAATGTGGAGACGAAAATGTTCAAGAACTCTCCTCAAACAATTTTACATGGATTAATTTTCGAAATTTTCAACTTTCTTACAAATAGCTCTAAGGACTTTGAATAAAATACTATGTATTTAAGATGTTTTCTTGACAAATTAAATTAAAGTTTTCAATTTTATGGGAATATCCTCTGAAGTCCTCTTCATTCTGAATGACTTTTGTATAACTAGTACACCATAAGAGACAGACAAAATGTTAATACACAAAAATATAGATATGAAAGCACAAAATGTAAGTCTTTTTTTTTTGTAATGATGTTAACCAGAGTCAAATAGGAAGTACTTATTCGGCTTTTTCCTTTGTTTTTCATTATTTTCTCTGTTCTGGTTATGCAAAGAGAACAGAAGCAATCTGCAATCGGAACCATCACTTAGCAACCCGCTCATAAAATATTAAACTCTCAGTTAAAGTCTATGTTATCTACCAGTCCCTTTATCTCGATTACTAAATAGAGGTATAACCATTTGTAAGAATAGTTTGTACAAGAGTAAGTAGAGAAAGTCATATGAGTGCATCACATAATATTTTTTAATATGATCGACTGACTTGGAAGTGAACTTAATAAAGTTATATAAATGATTCTTTCATATTTCATTATTTGTCGTTAGACATAAGCGGAACCGCTGCTTTTATTATGTGCTAATAGGCATGGCCTTCAGAATGACTCCGCTTTCTTGCATGCATCGTATTGTTAAATTACTTGTTTAAGATACTGTTTCAGCTACTAATTTATCCTTCTTTTTTTTTGCCAAACTATTTTTAGTATTCGTATATTTTAATTTTTCAAAACATTTGACCTTGTAAATATATTGCAAAATCCACATTTGTGTTGTTTATATAATCCCAGTTTCCAGATTCTGTAACCTTACTCACCAACCGCGGGCAGCATGGTAGCTGACTTTTTTTTTACTTCTACTACTTTTCTTCAGTAAAGAGAAAACATTTTAATTCTACCTAAACATTCGATGTCGGTTGTGCAATTTTTAGAAAAAAGGTCTGTGTGTGCGTGTGTGTTGGTGTGTGTCAATGAAACTAAAAATAAGGAAACTTCAGCTAAATAACAAACTGAAAATATTTAAGTTCAGCACTTATCAAGGATCCTACTCGAAGACTCGGAATAGTTGAGAAGTCCTCTTCGTTGTAAATGCCTTTTATGTAAATGTTAAACCGTAGATAGACAAAACTGAAATAGGCAAAAACAGTTGACCTCGTCTAAGGATACATTTTATGCCAAATATAAAAGTTTTTGGCTTTAACTATTTCCGAGATATTCCTTGTTATAGAATTTTCGGACACGTATACCTTTTACATTCTGCACTATTTACTACATCTAGTAGGAACAATTCGTACCGACATTTCACCGAATATGTGTATTTTGAGGCTCTCTAAATAAAAAAATTAGAAAAAGGTCCGAGTGCGTGCCTGTGTTTCCTGTGCAACAACTTTTGTATTTAAGTTGTACCGTGCCTTTCTCCATATTACCTAGGTCACGTGAGTGGAACGTCGCTTGAAAATGTACCTTCTAGGTATAAAATGAAGGAGTTGCTCTTAATAGAAACTGTAACGAAATGTAAGTCTCTCAAAAGTTTTAATGACACCTAATTTCCAGCCTAGCGCATAGAAACAAATCATCCAATTTAACAAATATTCTTAAAAGTCCCTTTTGTAAATTCAACTCCAAACCAATGAGACCTAGCCGGTTGTGAATTCCTTTTGGTGCAGGAACGAATTTTGCTGAAGATGAATTACTAAAACTCACATGGAGTATTGCGCTAATGGCAGAAAATCCGAACCCAAACCTCCAGCTGTTTCACTTACACACCACAAACGACACAAACACCCAACTCGACCCTCCAACGAACCCTCATCACACGGTAGAAAGCGAGACCCACAAAAGAGACAGGCAACGGTGCGCGTTGCACTGGAATGAGGCGAATTACGATGATAGTCCTTGCTCTTCACAAATTCGTTCAACGTTTCTTTTATTGTTATTATTATTATTATTATTATTTCATTTCACATAAGCTTAGTAGTGTGTAACCTAAGCAATACTATTAACGATGTTTTAATTTACTGAACATAAAACTTAGCGTCTGAAATTATCTGAAAAAAGTCTGATATTTCCATTCAAATGACCTTCTCTATCTATTCTGCAGAAACTTATTTTTATATGTTATGATAATCAAGGTAAATATTAGCAAAAATAGTTGTATTACTTAGTTCTTTGTAAGTATAACCTTCTCTACCTTTCCGCAGAAGTTTATTCTTCTATGTCATGATAATCAAGGTAACCATTAGTAGAAATAGTTTTATTACTTAGTTCCTTGTAAGTAGAAGTTAAATAAAGAAACACTCTTAGCTAAAGCAAAAGTCAAATCTTTTAAACAGTTGCTATCTGAAGACATTGGAATTTGGTTCCCTTTGCATGTCTAGCTGTAAAAAATAGAAATACGTTAGAGAAAAGTTTAAACAATGAACCATTTACACTAATAACAAGGAATATCTCTGAAATGGTTGACGTCACAAATATTACTATAACTGCTACTACTACTATTACTGCTCCTGTTCCTACCACCACCACAAAAATTTATATCTCGTTAAAGACACAGCTGCTGCTGCTGCTGCTACTACTACTATTATTATTATTATTATTATTAATAATAATAATAATAATAATAATAATAACAATAATAATTAATCTGACATAAGCTGTGTCTTTAACGATATATACATTTTTGTGTAGTAAGATTTTGTCCACCTCTTACGGTTTATCAGTTATGCAAAAGTTATAAAGAATGAAAAGGGCTTCAGAGACTAGTTTGGTAATTAACTGACTTTTCGTTTTTGAGTTAGGCTGTTAACACACACGACACACAGAACTGTTTTCTAAAATATTTGTATGCAGTGAGGGGTCCTCAAAACATGTAATTTGGTTGAAACTGCGGTACCTAATTTTTGGATGTAATTGAACACCTCTACCCACTCTGTACATTGTGCTTAAGGGCTAAAGAAAGTAAACATGCAATGTGCTACATTCACTTAACGTCTCTACCCATGCTGCAGCAAACTATTCTTATAAAAGCTTAGTTTTCTACTTCATGCATATTAAAATAAACATTAGTAGAAGAGGTTTTATTACAATATATTTGCTTGTGCAAGAGGACAGGGCTCTACAGTAAATTAAAGCAATTCAAATATTTTAAAAACCGATCTCTATGTGTTGGTATTGAAATTCTGTTCCTTTGACCTGACAAGGATAAAAAAAAATGGAAACAGTGACTTCTCTTAAATATTGGAGAATTTAAGCAAATAACAAGCCATATATCGTAAATAGCTGAAAAACAAAAATATCTTAGACATAAATTGTGTGTAATGTAATTTTTTGTTTATCTCCTATGTTATGTAAAAATAATTTAGAATGAAGAAGACTTCTGAAGCCATTACCAGGAAATTCAAGATATACATTATTCTTGTCATGTACATATCTTTAATATACGTTAATCAAAATCGTTAGGTTCACTCCCATTTATAAAGTTAATCTCTGTTTTCTAAGTCCCAATAACAGATGGGACACACAAAGTATGTAGACCCAACTCGGATATTTTGTGGTTACCACCCCAAGGAAGAACTAATGAGTTGAAGGGACCGTAAGAGTCTATATGTAGCAGGCAGGCCGTGTTGCCGACAGAGATATTTAAACATCACTAACGTTTCCAGGCTTTAAGACCCGCTCTCACCGGTGGGCTGCTTAATGAAGGCTACTTTCAGGCGAAACCGGGCAGAATTCTGCCCACTTGAGGGCTCAGAGACTACCTGCCATTCGGAAAGGCCCAAAAAATCTATCCAACGAGCAGTCATCAGCGCCAGCACAGCTTCTACTTGAAACATGCAAGGGGAAGCAACCGGTAAAGTAAATTCTTGGTAGAAGAGAAAGTATCCTCGCCAACCAGTGATCAAAATGACCGATACCAGGAATTAAATCCAGAACCTCCCAAATGCAAGCCTCACGTGTAAGTGCAGAGCCGCTTCGCTCGGTAAACCATTACAAAGTGACCAACTTGACTACCATTTTAGCCTACTGTACACCTCTTACACATACAATAAAATACTATTAAAATGTATTTCGATTAACAAATAGTAGACAGCAGAATAAGATATTGTAGGGATATTTTAAAAGAATGACTAGATAAAGTTATGGGAGTGCTACACATAAGAATTTTAATTATTGTCTTAAAGAGAAAGAACAAGTGAATAATATATTATTACGTAAGATTCAAATAGGCTACAGCGGAGTTATGGTTGACAAGGGTTCTATTTTATTTGCCCAATGTTACATTAGCAGCTAAGGGTAATAAAATATTTTCAGGCGTGTGTTTGCAGCTAACACACTGAAAGCCATTAATGATAAACTTGATTGTTTGGGAGCCATTAAGAAAACTTCCGCTTAAAAAACTCAAGGCCGCTGTTGAGCGAAGATTCTTACAAATTAAACAAATAACTTGCTTTAAACATTTACATTTGCTGACTTGGAGGTCAGCGGCACAGTCAGCCTCTGTTTGATAGTTCAACAGAGGTGTTGCGAGGAGACAAATGACTTTAAAGTACAAGATACCTACTGCAAGTGATGATCTCAAATATGTATGCAGCATGTTCAAACAATACCGAGAAGAACATTTAATTGAAGGTCTCTCTCATAGAAATGTAAAATACAGTAGTTCAAAGAATAAACACTTAAAATTGTTAATGACGCTGCTATAATCCCGCAGAGGTCTCTACTCACCACAGAGTGGTCTGTCATGTCTTAGATGTTTGTGTTGTCTTAGAGCTTTAGCACTTATTATGAATTAAATACTTTGTCACATTAAAAACGTAAGCATACAGCCAATCCGCAGTAACGCAATCAGTAGGTAATTTTTGTAGCGTCCATTTGGAAAGAACGACTGATTTTTTAAAACATCTGATGTGTTTCATTCACAATACTTTCTCTACATCTCTGAAACAAATTATTATTAAAAACTTATTCTTCTATCTAGTTTATGCTACCCAAGAAACATTAGCAGAAATGATCTTATCACTACTTTCTTGTAAGCAGGGAAATAAGGAAATAACTAAAGCCATAGCCAAACATTTAAAAAGCTGATTGCCATATGGTAGAAATCTGTTTCTTTGAGTGGCCAAAAGTTTGCAAAATGCGTATGAGAAAAGTATAAGTGTTTTAAAACTGAAGCCAATAAAAAGGAATAGCTCAGAAACAATCAACTCTACAGAAAAAATGATTATGACACAAATTATGTATTTTAATGAGATTTATATCTTTGTGTAGTAAGTTTTGGTCTATCACGGTTTACCAGGCATGTAAAATTTAGTGAAATAAACCCAGAACAAAGAGATCCTCAGAGGCGTTTCTCAGAATATTCAAGATATGTATTTTATTTGTGATATAAATGTCTTTAATATACGGTATTTTAATCAAAATCGTTAGAGCCATTTTTGAGAAAATAAAACATTTTCGAAATTTTGGGTATATAAAGGGTAATTAGGGATGAAGTTTGGTATTTAACAGTCTTTTTGTTTTCGAGCTATGCTGTCCAGACACACACACACACACACATATATATATATATATATATATATATATATATATATATATTTACATGAACCTATTTCTAAAAATCTGATGTGTTTCATTCACATGACTTTCTCTGTATTTCTGTAACACATTATTGTTAAAAATACTTCATGCTAATGCAGATTAATATTAGCAGAAATTGTCTTATTACTTCCTTCCTTATGAGTAGAAGGGAAATAAGCGAATAGGTCACTAGGCTAAAGCGATAGTCTACTCTTTTAAAAGTTGGCTTCCATGTGGTTGAAATTCGTTTCTTTACACGGCAAGGAGTTTACAATTTCCTGTATGAGAAAAGTTTAACTATTTTAAAACTAAAACCAATAACAAGGAATATCTCGGAAATGATCAACTCCACGAAAAAAATATGTGTATAACATAAATGATCTACAATTTTAATCCGTAAGTTTTCGTCTATCTCTTACGTTTTACAAGTTATGCAAAACTCAGTAAAATTTATCCAGAATAAAAAGCTCTTCAGAACCTGTTCCCAGAAAATTCAAGACATACATTTTATTTATCATGTAAACATCTTTACTATACGGTATTTTTATCAAAATTGCTAGATCCATTTTTGAGAAAATCAAAATTTTCGATTTGTTTTCAATGTAAAAGATAGTTTGCGGTGGGGGGACTTTTCTCAAAATCTTCATGTTGCAACTTTGGAAGATACTAAATTTAAATGCAAAGTTGCCGACTTACTGACCACAGCACACGGACACGCGGAAAGATACACTCACCCCACCTTTCTCTAAAAGTGCTTTTTGGACTCAGGGATCTCAAAACGTATATTTCCCGTGAAATCTCAGTATATACTTTTTTTGGTGGAATACAATACTTCTTCTGTACACTATGTATGTGTAGAGGAAGTAGTAATAAGATCTAGGTATACAGAAAATAATAGTGTAAACGTTTAACTAAGGATAAGTTTCTATATACTTGTTTGTTGTGCAGAAGACTTCGTTTTATGTGTAGAAACACGTTTTATAAAACTAAAATAGTATTAAAGTCTTTATCTTTTATAATGTTTTATGTATAGAATTCTATCCTTGCTAAGCGCTTATATATAAAACAGTATTTGAAATACATGTTTATTAATCTCTCTAGGGCATACATAGTAGATAAGAAAGGCATTGATTGAATTTCGGTCAAAAATTCAATACAGATACTTCACCAGAAAGAACATTGGGGCCGCCTAAATCCAAAAAACTAATTTTTAGAAAAATATATTATTTGCTTTATTTGTCTGCTCCCACACGTTTTTCGTCTTCTCTATAATATTTCACAATTCGTTTATAATTTTTACCTGTATTTTCGTGGAAAATTATTTTCTTCTATTCCTCTTTTTAGCGTTTGAGTTTTATAATGCGTATAATTCTAAACCTCAAAGTACTGAAACAACACAAACTTTACAAAAATTGACAATTACTACCAAAACATCTGAAAATCATTTGTACCAGCAGCTTGCAAATTTGCGTGAAAGCATTAACAAAATACAAATCTTTACCAGAAGAAAATAAAAATGAAAAAAAAAAACAGACAACAAAAACAAACGTTTACTGTGAGGTCTCCGTGTGATGTGGGTTAGCATGCCTACCTCACATTCAAGAAGTCGCGAGTTCGAATCTCGCTTAGGGTGATTTATCCGATAAGGCGTTTTTGGGGATTTTCCTTATCCTAAGAAGAGAAAAGTTAAGTAACTTTAAGATACATGAACCCCGAGATCATTTGAGTATAAGCTCACTAATTTTTCATCGTCCGATGTGACCAATCAGGTTAAAGGACATTAAGCTATTAAAAAGAGCACATCTGAATATCGCTATTCCCTATGTATCTATAACTAAATGCCAATTTAGAAATTTCAGCATAAATTAATATGAAGTAGATGTAAAAACAAACTTACGTAAGAATAGTTGCATACCCACTAATAAATGGTAGAAAGTAGTGAAAGGCTATGAATGTAACATAAATAAGATTTTTCTATAGTTCGTTTAGTGTGTAATTTCACAACAGTTAAGCATTTTTATATAAGCTGTAATATCTGCTGGAGTAAGTACGATGCAACAACACACGAGGATTCTTGCTACCCATCAAACAGTTTTTACCATTCAGGTCTGAACTCAAATGCCCAGCTGTATGCGAGCGAATGGGTGTAGCAGAATTTGAACGGTGTCCCGCACTTATCTATGTCGTTTGATACACCAAACGAGTATGTGTAATCATTTCTTGTTCCAACTCCCGGTGTGACCAGACGCAGTGTGGTGCATAGGCTGAGTTCATGTTATATTCCGGAATGGCGTGGAGCGGTCGGGTGAAAATATTTATTAAAATTAAATAAAAGAGTATGTCGGTTAGAACATAAAACCGGAAAAAGCTATCTATGGAAGCGCTTTACATTTATTGAACAGAAAATGACTGAACAGGATGTCTCTGTGGTAACGTCTGTAGCCCGCGATTGAACAGAATATTTTGGTGCACAAAATGTGTATTTTGTTAAGACTGAATGCAGTTTTTATGTTTATTTTTGTTATTTTTTAACTTTAATTCCTACGATATTTTTAATTTTTGAGTCAGGAGGCCCTGGGGTCAAATCCCGTAGGCCGACAATCTGGTTGTCTTTTTTTTTTACTTTCAATGTACATAGTGGACAGAGAAAATAAATGTAAATGGCGTGTTATTTATGGTCGCTCTTTAACTGCTGTGGTTCTCAGCGTCCCATTTTTTTTTTTTTTTTATAAAAACAGTAACGGAGTCTGATCAGGACTGTTACTGTTTCTTTTACAAACATATACACACTGCACAAACATATAACACCCATGCCCAAGGCGGGACTCGAACCCACGATCCCATTGGCCGTAAAAGACCGCTTAATTTTGCTCAGAGACCTCTCTATCAGGCTTGAGTTTCTTTTATATGCCGTTAATCTATGACACGGGACCAACGGCTTTACTCCCCTTCCGAAGGAAGCCATGCTAAGGATTTTTACGCCCAAAAAAATCCATTGTCCTACGTCGGGTTTGAACTCACGACCTTTGGTAACCATTACAACACGGAGGGCGACATGGATAGAGAAGGTATTGTATTCCACCCCAAAGTTTGATGTCGAGATTTCACCGCAAATATATGTTTTGGGGTTCCCCGAGTCCGAAAAAAAGCATTTTTAGCAAAAGGTTCATGTGTATGTGTGTGTGTGTGTGTGTCTGTGGATAGCACAACTCAAAATCGAAAAGACCGTTAAATATCAAACTTGGTAATTAGGTTTGGTAACTTCCAAGAATGCGATACAAAGATTTTCAAGAACCCCCCCCCCCGCACCACAAATTACACTTTAATGGAAAAAAATTCTAAAATTTTGATTTTCTCAAAAATGGCTCTACGATTTTGATTAAAATCCCGTGTATGAAAGATATTTACATCTCAAATAAAGTGTATGTTTTGAATTTTCTGGGAATAGCCTCTTAAGACCTCTTTATTCTGGATAAATTTTACCGAACTTTGATTAAGTGCTAAGCCACAAGAGATAGACAAAAACTTATTACACAAAAAATGTAGATCTCGTCAAAACACACAATTTATGCCCTTTATGTTTTTGTTGTGGAGGTAACCATTTCCGAGATATTTTTTGTTATTGGCTTCAATTGTCACGTACTTATACTTTTCTCAGATAGAGGTGCCCGTTATTCTCTTGTTCTACTCCTGGCCAAGCAAAGAAATGATTTGCAATGGCAATCGCAAAACGACACCTTATAAAACATTTGGCTATCACTTTAGCAGAGCGCATTCCTTTATTTCCCTTCTACTTATAAGGGAGTGAGTAATCAGAACATTCTACTAATGCTTATCTTGATTAGCATGGTGTGGAAAGAAGGAGAATATTTTGTAAGAAGTTTGTAGAGCAGCTTGAGAAAGTCATGTGAGTGTAACACATAAGATTTACTTTTCTGATTTCCCTCAGTTGCTCTGGAAAATAACGCATTGAATATTTAATACCACGACCCAAAGTTGCACCTTCAGTCTAAAACAACTGACAATATCGTAATTGCGATTACGCTACCACCTATCCCAAATAGAGAAAATAGACTGGAAGGCACCTCAAAGCTTGTCGCGGAGCAAGTTCAAGCGGTCTGAAGGATTGAGACATCGAAGGCTGGCTACTCCGTCTGAGTGCAGATGACACCTTCTGAGTACAGGCAGTGAAAAGCAGCTAGATTGGGTGACACCCTAGCACTTTGCTTGATGCGAAGTGAAATTATATGGTACGGAGATGAGATCCTGAATGATACTGTCCACAACATACTGATAAGTAAGTGTCTCACCTAACAAATTCGTCGGGATATGACCAAGTAGTTAAAGCTACATAAATTAAATTAAAACGACATGATAACATTACGACTACGGCTACCACTACCACTACTTTACTACTACTACAACAACAACAATAATAATAATAATAAAAAAAAAACTGAGTTGTACTTTGTGTATACGTAAAGTCTTAATATTTTTTATACCTATTTGTATACCCTCGTCAAAAACATTTAATGCAAAAAATGAAGTAACAACGTACTCCAAGTTTCCGTGGCTTAAGCAGAGAAGCTGAAACTATTTGTGATATTCTTTTCTTTTTTTCTGAAAAACGAATATGCATAAACGATTGTAATTAATAATTACAGAAGAGTATTATTTTGTGTAACAATAAATAAGCTCTGAATTTATAATTAATTATTGCGTGTACTCATAATACGCTACATCACAGTCCGTAATACAGGGTTACTACAAAAGAAATAGACAACTTCAACTGCCTGTAAAACAAAAACTATTAGAGATAGCAACCTAATTATTTTGGAGGTATGTTGAGAAACTCTCAAAGTTTCGTTTGTTACTATTGGTAACGCTGTAGTGTTTTGTTTGTTGTTGCAGAAGCTGAAATAGTGGAAAATCCTGTGGAAAAGGCATATTGCGTGTTGGAATTTGCTAGAACGCAATCAGCAACTGTTGTCCAACGACATTTTAGAACACGTTACCACGAAACGCCACCGACTAGACAGTCAATCTACGACTTGTATAGAAAATTCGAGACAGTGGGATGTTTGTGCAAAGGGAAGAGCTCGGGAAGACCAAGAGTTTCGGAAGAAAACGTTGAACGTGTTCGTTCTGCCTACATAAGAAGCCCACAGAAATCGACATCTAGGGCAAGCATGCAATTACAAATTCCACAGCAAACTGTATGGAAAATCTTACGGAAGCGACTGCACATGATGCCTTACAGATTACAGATGTTGCAGTTTCTGAGTGAAGAAGATAAGGTCATACGGCGTGACTTTTGCATCGACATGTTGCGACATGGTGAAGACGATGCTGGTTTTTGTGAGCGCATCATTTCATTTTTGTGGTAACGTGTTCTAAAATGTCGTTGGATAACAGTTGCTGATTGCGTTCTAGCAAATTCCAACACGGAATATGCCTTTTCCACAGGATTTTCCGCCATTTCAGCTTCTGCAACAACAAGCAAAACACTACAGCGTTACCAATAGCAACAAACGAAACTTTGAGAATTTCTCAATATACCTCCAAAATAATTAGGTTGCTATCTCTAATAGTTTTTGTTTTACAGGCAGTTGAAGTTATCTATTTCTTTTGTAGTAACCCTGTATATTGGCTTCTTGGTTCCACAAACCAGTTAATAACAAATGAAATACGGGGAGATAAACTAACTGTAAGATGTAGACACTCTCGCGTATGGCAGTTAGGGAGGCGGGATTATTTAATGATATTTCCTGCAATTTATAACGAAAAGATTGCTTACAATTTGAATCCAGTTGCTTTATATAACAATCGTAACATTTTCACTTGCATACATAAATATTATGATGAAATAAAGTTAATTTTTACTTTCCTGAAAAATTAAGAAATGGAGTAGGTATAGCCCATTTACTAACCATAAAAGCGTTTTACATTTTCTCAGTTTCTCATACACGTTATTATTACTTCATACATGGTGACATTATCATAAACTGGAATTATGCTGTAATTGTAAACTAATGTAATTTTCATTGTATTCCAATAGATCATTATAATTAATCTAAAATTATTATATACAGTTGCGGTAAGACTGTTACGAGTCAAGCCAGCTAAAAATACATACTTTTAAAACATCTTATGTTTACCATTTACATGACTTTCTCTACCTATTCTGCAACAAACTATTCTTACAAAAACTTATTCTTCTATTACTTCATGCTAATAAAGATAAATATTGTAAAAAATGGTCTCATTACTTAGTTCCTTATAAATAGGAGGGTACTAAAGAATTACACTAGTATAAAATGATAAACAAATCATTTAAAAGCAGGTTGCTATGAGATATTTTCATGGAAAGCAGAAAAACAAAATGAAAAGTAATGCAAATTTCCGTTTGAGAAAAGTTTAAGTATTTTAAAGTTGTACAAGTAATATTTCGGAAATGTTAATTAAAAAATGTAGGTATATTACAGAACTTGTGAATTTTAAGAGATCTGCAGTCTTTTGGTGGTAATTTTTTGTCTATTTCTTACGATTTACCTACCAGTGTTTAACAGTTACGCGAAAATCTCCCAGGCTGAAGAGGTCTTCTGAGGCCATTTGCAGAAAATTCAAGGCACACATTTTATTTTTCTTGTAAATACATTTAATAATAATCATTTTAAACAAAACCGTTATAGGCATTTTTGAGAAAAACAATTTGTTTGAACAATTTTCCATGTAAGTGTAGTTTGGGGTGGGAGATTTTCTTAAACATTTTCGTGTCGGTTACTTGGAAGATGCTGAACTTAATTATAAAGTTGGGCACTTAACTCAATTTTTACTTTTCAGTTATTTTGTTCACAGACAGATACACTCACACACATACATTGAGCTTTTTCTAAAAATGTTCCATTTTTATAGAGGGGACTCTAAACGTGTATTTATAGTCAAATCTCTTTGCCTAACTTTTGGGTGGAATGCAATACCTTCCATACCTATATACTAAGTACTAAATTGAGAAAGTTATTTCAGACAATTGGATTGGTTTTAGACATATGCACAAACACCAGTTTGGGAGACTAGTGAACCAGTAATAAAGTAGAACAAGGAAGTTCATACCAAGGTTGTCTCTTTGGCAATGACTGCCGATTGTAAGCTGTTTAGATGTGTGTATGCGTTAAAGACCCGCAGGTCCAAATGCCAACTGCATTCAACCGGAACTGGATTACAACTGTATAGGTCTACTTATATGTGAGAAGTTGCTTGCTGCACTGCACAAAGATGTTCAAGCAGAAGGAGTAGTCCTGATTTAGGAAATGAAATATTACCTGTTACTGCACGTGTTACAACATCTGCTCCAAAGACGGCTGCAAGAAAAGTGTTCCTGTCACAGCTGAGGTGCTGTTTGCATGACAGGCCTGCTCGAGAAAGTGTTTTGTGTACCTTCCGAAAGATAAACAAAGTAAATGAGAAATGTTTTTAAAACTAAGGTGGAAGAAAAAAAGAGAAGGAGCTTGGAATTTTAAGTGTTCCATTAATATACAGTCAACAAAGAGTACGGATTAGATGGTTACAATTATTTACCAACTGCTGATGAGCAGTGGAGTAGCCTGAATTTGAAAACTCTTAAATCTTATAGCCACATGATCCGAAATATGAGGAAAAATAGTTCTAATAGAAGCCTTGATTCTTTCTACTCCATGTTAATCAAGATAAACTTTAATGGATATAATCTAATTATTATGGTACGGACATGACTTTAGGCTGTTAACTTCTAGTATACTGGTACGTTATATACAAGCGAGCAGAGAAGGGAGAGGCGGAAATTCCGTGTGCTACCGAGTCTATGTTATAGGTATATGTGGGCACAGAAGTGAGTGTAAAAATTCTATAATAGACCTGGGTTTTTATTACAAAGTATAAATAACATAAAGAGAATAATAAATATGTGCTGAGGTGATGAAATAATCAGTTTCGTGTGCGATTTAAATGTGTATAGAACTGTATTTGTCAAAAGCAAACCGTGCTCTTTTGGACTTTGTACCTTCAGAACAGGCTGCACATACTCTAGTCGTTTGCTTAGAGTGAATGGCCGGCAATACTTTGGAAGGGGAACGTTCCAGTGAAACCCTTTGTGCACGTAACGTTTTGCAATCAGAGTGCAACCAAACCGCAATCGTATTAGTTATCTTGTTGTAGGCACAAGAGATTTAAGACAATACACTACACTAAAGCGATAGTCAAAGCTTTTAAAAGTTGTTTGTTAACTGATGACATTGACATTTCGTTCTGTTTGCATGGTCAAGAGTAAAAAGAAAACAGAAACAAAAACGAATGACGATTTCCTACTTCAAATAAATAATAATTACGTATTGATAAATTTAAACCAATAAGAAGGAGTATCTGGGAAAGTGTTAACTCAGAAAAAAATGCATTGCACATAAATTGTGCTATAACAAGATCTTCAGTTTTAGTGCAGTAATATTTCATGTGTCTTGTACGGTTTACTAGTTATGCAAAATTCACCCATAGTGAAGAGGGAATCAGAGGCCATTCTCAAAGTTTAAGATATAGGTACATTTTATTTGTAAAAAAAAAAAAGTTTGATTATATAGTATTTTAATTAAGTTCCTTAAAGCTATTCTTGAGAAAACCGAAAATTCCGAAATATCTTTCTGTGAAAGGAATAGTTTAGAGGATAAGATATTCCTGATAATGAATGCGTCATATTTTTGGAACATATTGAACTTAAATGTTAGGTTTGGTATAGGACCGACTTTTCGTTTTTAGTTATGCTGCTCACGCAACCAGGCACCCAACAGACTACAGACACGCGGACCTTTTTCTAAAAATATATTTTTATTATTCAGGGGTCTTCAAATATATATTTCCGGTGAAATCTCGATATTAATTTTTTGGTGGAATGCAAATCCTTCCCTAATGGGTGGGCCTCTCAATGAAAACAGCATTTGAAGACTTTTTTTTTTTTTTACTTTATTTCTCAACTTAATCTCCAGAAAGGCTAATACGTTTGTCATATCGGTGTTATAATTTAATTAAACCATCTCTGTAGTGCGATTTATCAAGGTCTTCAAAATAGCTGTTTACCGCATCAATGACCTCCTCCTTGCTGTGAAATTTTCGTCCTTCAAGAATTTTTTTGAGGTTTGGGAACAGGTGCTAGATCTGGCGAATAGGGTGGATGCTCAAGCAATCCGAATTTTAATTCGCACATTTTTCCCATTCAATCACTGAACGATGGGCTGGAGCATTGTCGTGATGATGTCAAATAAGGTATTTTTCTTTTCACCTCATCACTCAAACGTTGCAGTAAGCTTGCGCAGTAGCCACCAGTGATACTTTTACCGTGTCGCCCTCCGTGGTGTAATGGTTACCATGCTAACTTCATATACCCAAGGTCACGGGTTCAAAATCCTTAGCATGGCTTCCTTCGGAAGGGAAGTAAAGCTGTGGGTCCCGTGTCGTAGATTTACGGCACGTAAAAGAACCTCAAGCCTGATAAGAGAGGCCTCTGAGCAAAATTAGGCGGTCTTTCACGCCCAGTATAGAATGGGACGCTGAGAACCAAAGCAGTTAAAGAGCGTCCATAAATAACAGGCCATTTCACTTTTACCGTTTTCCAAGTAATCGATAAAAATAATTCCCTGTGCATCCCAGATAAACACTCGCCATAACCTTGTCAGCTGATAAAATTGACTATGCCTTATTTGGAATTGGTTCACCTGGCGCAATCCACTGTTTTGACTGTGATTTACTTTCTGGAGTGTAGTAATGTATGCAAGTTTCATCCAGTGGTAATAAGCCGTCTCAAAAATTCACAGAGATTTTTACGGTAGAGCTCCACATTCTTAACAGAAACAGTTTTTGTTTGCAACTTTTGATCAGGTGTCAACAAACGCGGCACCCATCTTGCATAGATCTTCTGAAAGTCCAAAACATTACGTAAAATATTACCTGCACGTTCTTTTGATATGTTTACAGCCTCTGCTATCTCAAACAACTTTAATCTGCGGTTTTCCAGTACTAAACAATACATTTTTTCAATGATCTCTGGAGTTGTCACTTCTACAGAGCGTTCAGAGCGATACTCATCACTAGTGCTAGTATGTCCCAGTTTAAACTCTGCAACCCACCTTTTAATTATTGAATATGAAGGAGCAGAGTCTTTCAATGTACTGTCCATTTCCTCCTTGATTTCTTTAGGCGTTAAGCCTTTCAAATGTGTAATCAATTTAATCACTGTTCGTTTTTCCAAATCCTCCATTTTCGTGAAAACTCTAAAGTTGTCTTGTCTAAAATGCTGTCATTCGAAAACTAAACAAGCTATTGACCTGCAGCTATGGATACAAGCCAGTTTAGAGTTAATTATATGATGCTACCGTCTAACTGGCCTAGTGGCACCATATCTGTGTGAGGAGTGGGACTTATCAGCCGACCTTCGTATCATTGTACATGATAGAGAAAATAACAGTTTAATATACCCTTAAAATGCCTTACTCTTTCCATCCAATTGTGAGCAGGTAACAACTGAAAATCGACAATACTTTAAAAGATTGATCAGGTCTTGAGCAATGCGACAAAAACGGAAATACCAGAAATGGATATATCGAAAAAAAATTATTTGAAGTAAATTGTTTTTAAGAGCTCTACATTTTACTGTAGCAAAGTTTCGTCTTTCCCTTAACGTACAACTAGTAGTATAATTATACAAAATCAAAATAAATTATACACATTCCCGATAAGTTGGACTTCGGTACTATTTCCAGAAAGATCAAGATACGCATTTTATTTGTCGTGTAAATATATTTAATATATGGTATTTTAATGCAACATTTTAGAGCCATTTTCAGAATATAAAGTTTTTCGTAAAATGTTCTAGGTAAACGGTAGTTGGGGTAAGGGTGTGTTTTTTTTTTTTTTTTTTTTTTTTTTTTTTTTTTTTTTTTTTATAACATCTTCGTGTCGCATCTTTGTAAGGTGCTAATGATAAATACCAATTTTGTTTATTGTTATACTTTTCGTTTTTCAGTCATACTGTTCATACACAAACACGCACTCGGAGTTTTCTGTATTCAAGCATCTTTAAAGCATTCTATATATCCGGTAAAATCTCGTTATCGAATTTTATAAAGGAAAACAACACCTTCTCTATCTACTATGTAAGTACGAGTACATTATGCTGTATCAATTCTACTCGTCTGAGTCAGGGTACTCGTATGTAATTAACAGCAAACCTCTGATCCAAGTTGGTGGGGAGCATGATAGGCAATACCTCACTGAGCGAAGCCTGTGCTGCACTAATTACCAATTTATTTTCCGCTATTCCTTGATTTGGTACAGTGAGTTTCATAGAGCAAGCATGTATTTATATTTGCTTTCACTGTTATTATTATTACTATTATTATTATTATTATTACCACCATCATAATCATAATCATCATTGAGTATATATCTAATGCAATGTGAAGGATAGGCGGATCTCCTCTTTTATCTCAGCTTGAGAACATTAGAAATTCCTTCTAATGGCATAGTTAAAGAGCCCACCTTATTCTTGTTATTCTTATTCTTCCATCTTCATCAGACGTTTGCTGGCTGCATGTGAGCAATAATGGACTGAACTTTTAGTTTCTGTTGCTAAGTTACCGATGATGGCCAATGTGTCCAGCAGTCTCTCAGGATACGTTCCCAATGTTCAAATGAGCCTTATCGTGAGTAAATATTCCTTCATCAGCAATAACTCTTTTATATGACGATAACTTATTAACACTCTTATTAACTCCTTATTTTTAAGGCGAGTTATGTAATTGTCAAATATGATGTACTGCTTAATGGCGCTTTGTTTTATGTCTGTAGTCTTTATGATCATCCTACAATCGATATAGAGGGCATACATCTTAGATCTCAGTCCAACAAAACGTTCGTTGATTGTTCTGCTGCTTTTATCTTTATATTTTCCCCAACACTATTTTGTTTAGTGTGGAGCGGCGTAATAAGTGGCTTACAGGGTAATCAGCTGCATCTAGGCGCTCAAGAAAACTTAGCTTGTCTTGGTATATATAAGCTATAGTAACTCGATGAAAGAATGAATCGGTCTCCTCTGTAGGTAAGCTTCAGATTTTCAACATTATGGTGACAATAGGTCAATTGATAGGAGTACATAAAACATTTTGAGATATCCAGTACGTTCATGCTGAAGTATAAAAGCCTGTAGAACATAATCTGTAGCTGCCAGGTCCTTGTATGTTTATGTCGATTAATGTATGCTTAGCAAGCAACTTCTCCAGAGTCTTCTCCTTTATCGCAAGGCGTACATCTATTCTTTTCGTAATCGGCTTACTCTCCCCGTATTCGTAGGGCTGACACCCTAGCAAGCCAATGCCTAATGGTCAGAAGCCTGTCGGGGAGCCAACGGCAGGAAATCACATAATGAGAACCTGTTACGAGAGGCCAGGCATGAACACGAGAAAAGGATGATATGAATTGTAAGCGAAATTGATGATAGGAAAGGTGATGATGGAGCAATTGGTGGGATGAGTGGCGGAGGAACACGGAGGACCCGGAGAAAACCCGCTCAGATGCCATTTCGTCCACCACAAATCCCACATGCGGGCGCTTGGGGTCGAACCCGGGCCGCCTAGATGGGAGGCGAGCGGTCTAATCACTCAACCATGGCGCCACCACACATCTATTCTATTGCGTATATTTTCCATGTTTTTATTTCCCCTCGAACATAGCATTAGGATGACTGACGGAATTGCTACACACGATGGATTTCCCTTAGATGCTCATATTATGTGATGGCCTGTTTCAAGGTCATCTTATTCACTTATTTTGCACTAGGCCCAAAGTGTGTATTTAACTTCTTTGAAGACAAACCCTTAGGCTTCATAACCCAGGAATTACTAAAATAGAGGAAAGAGGAAGACTTAGAAAAAAGTTAAACAGAAATACATACCTTTTGCAGCCAGACAAGAAGTAATGCCGTACATTTAACAGTAATTTCATGTTGGTATTTATAATAGATTGTTGAGGATTTACTATTCGATGATTTCAAATTGAAAAGGATAATAAGTTCAAGACACTCGTAGTTAGGACAAAATACGAATGTTTCGCATTCAAGAGTAACATCAAATATCCGAGTCATAAATAGTTTTTTGAATAGGTCACTTTTCATTGGCCCTTTACTTGAAAGATAACACAGGTTCGCTGATAACCAACATGAAGAAATCATTTTATTTTTATGACATATGCTCTAAGGTGTATATGGGCCTCACACACCCGTGCTTCAGGCTCTATGTAATCTTAAAACACTGTAATTTTCAATGTTACATAAATGTATATCTAAAAGGGTTTTGAAGCTGCGGTATGAAGCTTCGACCCAGTTTAGGAATAAACTATAGGACTATATTGGTTATTTCGAAACATCTTTATACGGCCTAATGCCAACGGGAGACAGGTGATCCGAATAAAAGTGAAGTTCTATAACCCCGTTTTCTTTCGTTGAGTGGTAACGCATGGGAAATTTAAACAACGAAGTAAAGTCGGAAGGCTCTTAATTGATATAAAATCATTCGAGATAATCAACGACAAAAGAGGAGATCTATATATTGAATAAGGAACCCCTAAACGGAATGAATTGATGTTTCATATACAAAGAACGAGAGATGAATGTTACTAGGAATGTGAGTAAGGTTTTTGACCACAACTTTACAAATAACTTCACTAGTTCCTATACTCTGTACAGTATAACGAGTAAATCTGCAAGACTTTTGATAATCGAATATCTTGCAAATCTCTTAATATGACAACACTGTATGAAGGTGTTATTACTTCTAATTTTTCATCAAACTTAAGATCTTGAAGTTACCCCGATTCCGTGGTATATAAAACCATGTTAAACTGCAGATCTACGGGAAAAGCTATTTGAGAGGAACTAGAATGTTATTGGAATCTAAACCTCAATGACTACGATGAAAATATTTACACAAAATGTTTGCTCCCCACGATTTTCGTAGAAGCTTTGGCCGAAGTGCCTTAGGAGCAGCAGTTTATGTACAACAAGTGCTTTCCAGAAAATGGGTTCAAGGGTCAAAGTCAAGGACCAACCCTAGAGCAAGTATCTTCTCTCATCCGAGCATGGCCTTGCGTTCTACGAAACAATTGTGCGTTACGAATCTGAAAATTGTGTGGGAATATACCTTGTTCTATCATTGTGAAGTATCCTCTATACGTATGGGATATCTTGGCTTTTGTTCTTGCCAAATAACAAAATAATCATAGGTTATTCCTATTATAGTCACCCTTTTCGACAATAAATATTAGTGTTTTAAAGTGGTATTTAAATTTAAATTGCTATTTGCATTGTTAAGAAAACAGAGGGCGACGCCATGGCCGAGTGGTTAGACCGCTCGCCGCCCATCTAGGCGGTCCGGGTTCGATCGCAAGCGCACGCATTTGGGATTTGTGGCGGACGAAGCGGCGTCTGGGCGGGGTTTCTCTGGGTCCTCCGGGTTCACCCAATTGTTCACCTCATCATCACCATTTCCTTGCATTTTGTACCATACACTTCTTCATGCTCATACCTGGCTACAAGCAGACCACTCGTTCCAGGTTCTCCATTCTGTGGTTCGTGCCGACAGGCTTCTGATCTCTAGACATCCACTTGTAAGTCCTAGGGGGTGTCAGTCCTAAATACGGATAGGGTAAGTCGACTACGAAAAATAAAGGAAAAATATGAAGTTTAATGACTTATCATATATTGGTAGCGGTACAAACTATTTTTAGAAAGTTTGTTTTTCCACTTAGTTAATTTTAATTGCGATAAAGCTTTGCAGAAATAGCTAAGTTACACATTTTGTTATAAATTCAAATGGACTACCGATAGTCAAATTATTTAATAATTGGAAGCTATATATTGGCCTTAAAATCCACAGTATTTCCATGCAATGGCAACAAACATCGAAAAAACTTGAAAAGAATGCTTGTTCTACTGTTCATAATTGTTACATGTTTAACTACATAGTTCTTCCCAGTATTTTCTAATGCGACCTAAACATTACCATTGTTCTTTAATTAATAACTTTCCTATTATCCTTTAATTTTGGTGACCTCAGGAGAGTGCATATGCTTTAATGATATGGGATTTTCAGTGAGCCAGAATTTTGTGTTCCTACGTTGCTGTGGGATTACTGTTGCATATCTTTCGCTTTTACTTCTTCTAGTGATATGTTTATGCTTCAAATTAACTTTTAGAGGGAGCAATCCTACATTTAGTGGGAAAATCTGAAGTGTTCCATTCACATCGCTTTCTCTACATTTCTGTAACAAATTATTTTTAAAAATCTTATTCTTTTATCTAGTTCATGGTAATTGATATAAATATTAGCAGAAATTGAAAGTGGAAGGGAAGTAAGGGCATACAGGAGGTTAAAGCGAGTAAAATCTTTTAAAACCTCACTGAAATTCGTTTCTTGGCGTAGCCAGGATTGACACATTTCCGTATGGGAAAAGTTTAAGTAGTTATTTTAAAACTGAAACCAATAACAAGAGATATCTCCGAAGTAGCAATTCCACGAAAAAATATATATCACATAAATTGTGTGTTTTAATGAGACCTACATTTTTGTGCCGTAAGTTTTTGTTTGTCCTTGACGATTTACCAGTTTTGCAAAACTCATCCGGAATGAAAAGGTCTTCAGATGCTATTTCCAGAAAATTCACGATCTACAGTGTATTTGTAATCTTTAGTACCTGCACGGTATTCTAATCAAACTCGTTAGAGAGTTTTTGAGAAAAATCAACGTTTTCGATTTTTTTTTCATTTAAAGGGTAGCTTGAGGGGAAATGGTGTTCTTCAAAATATTCGTGTCGCATCCTTAGAAGATCTAAATTTCATTACCAAGTTTCGTATTTTACCGATTTTTCGTTTTAGAGTTATCTTGTTCACAGATATGACACACACCGACACACACGGACCTTTTTCCAAAAATGCTCTATTTGCATACAGGAGAGCCTAAAACGTATATTTCCGGTGAAGTAACGAAATCGAATTTTTGGGTGGAGTACAATACTTCCCTACTTATGTATTATACTAAATGGAGAAAGTAAAGCTCCGGGCAGCTTTGTCGCCCTCCGTGGTGTAATGGTTACCAATGGTTCATATACCCAAGGTCGCGGCTTCAAACCCGGCGGAGAACGTAAAAATCCGTAACATGGCTTCCTTCGAAGGGAAGTAAAACCGTTGATCCCGTGCCGTAGATTTAGGGCACGTAAAAGAACCTCAGTCTTGATAAAGAGGCCTCTGAGCAAAATTAAGCGGTCTTTCACACCCAGTAGAGACTGAGTGCCTGAGAACCACAGTAGTTAAAGAGCGTTCATAAATAAACCTCCATTTCATTTTTTCCGGACATCTTTACTAGAAGATAGTGAAAGTTCTTTTTATTGGTCCATTTGCTCTAGCCTTTAGGTGCATGATCGTATTGGCGAAAAAGATAGTGTAAGTGTGGGCAGCTTATACATGAAGTTGAAGAATACTTTAAAAACAGAATTGATGTGTTTTCGATTCCGTCTCAGGAGAATAACACCAATTTGTTCAAAGTGTGCGAAACCTTAGTGCCCAAAACAGTAAACTGAAGTATGTGTAATATGTCTAAGGAAAATATGTAAAACTAGTGTGTTTGTTGTGTTCCTTTTGATAATTTTCTCTTGAAATATATATTATTTTTTTTTTAGTTCTCTGCCTTTTTTGTGTTAAGTGATATATGTTAAAGATTAAAATATCTGCATGTCTAACAAGTAATCTCTTATACAAAATAAATGGTATTTTAATTTTATACATGTTTTATGAGTTTTATGTCAGTTTTAACGTCTAAATATATGATAGAAATATTATCTTGTCAACCTGCTATTCATTAGTTGGAGTAGACCTGTGTATACTTAAATTCTCATTTACTTATATGTGTATTAATGCATAACTTAAAGAGCCTTTCACCCGTGGGGTAAATCTTCGGCTCGCCTTGATTATACTCTTAACGTTTGAGCTAACACCGGCATTTTGATATTCGTAGTAAAATGATTAATGCACTGACTCCATGTACATAACATATACCCTTTTAACTTTACCATTGTCATTTTAAATTTAGTTTGTATATCTACTCTCTGTCTTGGCTTCTTAGCTTAGCTTTTTTTTTTTTTTTTTTTTTTTTTTTGTTAGGGAAATCTCAGCAGGTGTATATTCCATATTTGTTGAAATATACATTTAGAATTTGAAGGCGAAATACATTAGTTTCACTGTCATTAGGTAATCGACGGAGAACTAACATTAAAATATCTGATGCGTTCCATTCATATGAATTTTTCTAGCTGTTCCACAAACAATTTGCTTACATATGATGTTCTCTTTTCCACGTCATAATAATCAAGATGAACATTAACATAAGTGACCTTATTACTTGCTTCCTTGTAAGTAGAAGGGAAATAAGGAAATACACTATGCTAAAGCGATAGTTAAATCGTTTAAAAGATACTATTTGAAACAATGGAATGGTTCTCATTTGTATTTCTGGAAGTAAAACAAAAGAGATTAAATGAAAGTGTACTTCCCGCTTTGAAAAATTTAAGTAGTTTATAACGAAATCAATAACAGAGGAACGATTAACATGTACAGGGCTAAATTGTGTGTTTTTAATGAGATCTATGTCTTTGTCTATCTCGTACGTGTACGAGTAATCGAAAAGGCATCCAGAATGAAGAGGTCTTAGAGGCTAATCCCAGAAAAGTCAAGATATACATTTCATTTTCTCATGAAAATATTTTAAACAGCATTTTAACTAAAATAGTTAAAACCATTTTTGAGAAAATAAAATTTTTCGAAAAATGTTCCATGTAAAGGGAGGTGGGGAATTTTCTTGAAAACCTTCGAGTTGCATCCTTGGAAGATACTGAACTTAAATAACTTTGGTATTTAACCGACTTTTCCTTTTTGAGTTGTGCTGCCCAGACACACACAGACACACACAGGCACATACATACAGTCAGACATTTTTCTAAAAAATGCTTTTTTGAATTCAAGGGATCTCAAAACGTTTTTGCAGTGAAATCTCGGTATAAAAATTTAAGGTGGAATACAATATCTCCCCTATCTACTATGTACATTGTACATATGTGCTAGAGAAATTATAAATACAGTATAGAAAAATCTTATGTGTCCTACTCACATGACTTTCTCTAGCTGTTCTGCAAATTAACCTCTCTTACAAACGATTATTCTTTTATTTACATCATGCTAATCGAGGTAAACATTAGCATAAAGTTCTTATTACTTACATGATTCTTTGTAAATAGTAGGGAAATAACGGAATGCACTAGGTTAAGGCGTTAGCCAATTCCTTTAAAAGGCGGTCGCAATGTGAAACAATTGAAATTCCGTTGTCTTTGCTTGTCAGGAGAACACCAAAGATAGATGAAATAAAGCTGGCCTTCGGTTTGAGAAAAGTTTAAGTAGCTTAGAATTGAAACCAATAAGACGGAATATTTCGACAACGGTCAACTATACAGCAAAAAACATGTAACAGAATATTAGCACGTTTTGCATTTCAATATTTTAATTATTAATTTGCACAGGTTTAGTATAGGAAAGATATTTGCTTTAGTAGCCAAGACTTGACAGATCGCAGAACAAAACATGAGGGTAAGAATGTGTTATTGTATCTGCCAAGGTTACTTCTTTTGTCAATCCAGAAATACAAATGATATTTTAAGAGCAAAGTTTTGGCGCATTAAAGGTCCAAATAACAGGGAATTTCACAGAAGCAGGTCTTTTCCCTAAAAGTTCGTAGTTCGGGACTCTTTCATTATAAAGAGCGGTCACATGAGTAAAATGCAATGAACTACTGAAACTAACCACGTGATAACTATATTTTCACGCTACTTAGTAAGCAATCAAAAATGAGCACGAAGCTTGAATATTTTGGGTATAAAAGGGGCACACGAGAAAAGGGCTGCTGTATGTATGCTCTGTTTTGCAATGTTGGTTCTTGATTATGTGACAATCTTACGCGAAAAAATGCAGTTATTGCATTTGTTGATGTGTAAGTTTTATATCGCGTAATAGTGAAGTAAGCGATAACTATTAACGACCGTAGAAATGAGAAACTTTGTAGGCAGAATAAATAGCATCAGTTATAAGCATATATTACTAAATCTACAAGTGCTATGTCGGGAGTCGCTCGACGGATTATTGCCTCAATAAACAGCATCAATTTTGAGGAATCTAAGTGAAGTACTTTTTTTTTTGTTAGTGTTCCTAGTATGACATACCTATGCCATTCTTCCTCCCCTCAGTGAGAGTCGATTTAGTGTGTTCTAATATCGATGAGCTTAGCCGGCGCATCACCGAACATTAAGGAGGTATGTACACACTTATTTTTAAAGTATTTCACTGATACTAATTCAGACCGACCCGAAGGTAGACAAAAGAGTTCCGACAAATGTATATGACACAAATTGTGTATTTTAACGAGATATACATTTTGTTTGTAGTAAATTGATGATTAATTCTTACTGTTTACGGTTACAAAATACAGAATTCATCCTGAATCAGCATGTCTTTAGAAACTGTTCTCAGGAAATTCAAGGTATACATTTAACTTGTGTTGTAAATATATTTAATGTATGGCATTTTCATCAAAATCGTTAAGAGCCATTTTTGAGAAAAATAAAATTTCAAAAAATATCCATGTAAAGTGTAGTTTGATGGTTGGGGAAATATCCTGAATATCTTCATGTCGCATATTTGGAAGATACTAAACTTAAATACCAAGTTTGATATTTTAGGTATTTTAGTTTTTCAGCTATGATGTTTACAGACACACACACGCACATACATACGGATCTTTTTCTAAAAATGCTTTTGTTAGACTTAGAGGATCGCAAAAGATATATTTCCAGCGAAACCTTGACGTCAAATTTTAGAATGGAATGCGTTACTTTCTCTATCTACCATGTACATGCATGTAGCTGCTAGAAAAAGAACTGTGAACAGTATAAACCTAGAGTCTGAGGTAACATTCACGTGACACTCTCCCTAACCGTTCTTCAACAAACTATTCCTGCAAAACCTTATTCTTCTATCTCCTTAAAGTTAATTGAGCTAAATATTAGAGAAAGGTTTTATTACATGCTAGCTGAAATATCCGGGGTTTCACGAGTATATGCGCACAAAATTTAGTTATATGTTGCGCTTGCAATTTTATGAACGAATTTAAAAATGATTACACAAGACACTTAAATAGAGACTTAAATAAAACTCACAGATCATTCTAAACAAGGAAACCTAAAAACAGAAAATATTATGCAAAATCCATTGCCGAATAAAACCAAATACCGACTTTGCAATTGTGACTGTTCGTGAATGGAACTGAGTGACTTCCACGTTGTTACATTCGGCCTGCCTCGTCGCTGGTTGTAGAGAACATCTTAAAGGTAAGAAATATTAATATAATAGATACGACCTAAATTATCCTCAGTAACCAACCACAACAAAAATGACGTGATCCATTCACATGACTTTCTGTACATCTCTGTAACAAATTATTGTTAAAAAGCTTATTCTTTATCTACTAATTGAAATAAACATTAGCAGAAATTGCCATAACTTGCTTTCTTGTAAGTAGAAGGGAAAAAAATCTAATGTGTTCCATTCAGATGATGTCCTCCAGCTGTTCAGTAAACAAACCTTTTATTCAAAATATTAATCTGTTATCTACATCATGCTAATCAAAATAAACATAAGCTGAATTAGTCTTATTACTAGCACCTTGCAAGTAGAATGGAAATAAGAAAATCCACAAGTTAAAGCTATAGTCCCGTTCTTTAAAAGCCGGTCCCTAAGTGAAACAATTGAACTTCCAATACCTTTGCTTGCCAGGAGTAAACAAACGAGAAACGAGAAGAAAGAAGGATTTCCCGTCGAAACTATCTCACTTCGCTTGCTGCCTTCCCTTTTGTATCCATCAATGACGTGGCAAGAAACTTACAGAAGTAGATTTCATTCTAGCACGTCTCCATTGCAACCAGGTGGTGCATTACAATACTTTAAAGTAATGTGGCCCCTCCTCACGTGCTAAAGTTACGGTCCTTGCGATAATCATTGATACTATATAGAGGAGGCCAACCTGACATGAGCAACAATCAACTATAAGCATTCAAAAGTAAGCCGATAACACGCTTGAGCGATTGAGGGTCAGCTACGCATCATAATTCTCCATCCTCAGGGCTGGCGTCCCGATTCAAATGTACTATCAGTCTCCCACCTCAGGGCAGTCTCTGGATGCAGTAGACACCTTTAATCCTCTTTGCTCCATCCTCAGGGCTGGCGTCCCGATTCAAATGTACTACCAGTCTCCCACCTCAGGGCAGTCTCTGGATGCGGTAGACACCTTTAATCCTCTTTGCTCCATCCTCAGGGCTAGTCGTCTCGATTCAAGTGTACTACCAGTCTCCCAACTCAGGGCAGTCTCTGGATGCGGTAGACACCTTTAATCCTCTTTGCTCCATCCTCAGGGCTGGCGTCCCGATCCAAGTGTACTACCAGTCTCCCACCTCAGGGCAGTCTCTGGATGCGGTAGACACCTTTAATCCTCTTTGCTCCATCCTCAGGGCTAGTCGTCCCGATTCAAGTGTACTACCAGTCTCCCACCTCAGGGCAGTCTCTGGATGCGGTAGACACCTTTAATCCTCTTTGCTCCATCCTCAGGGCTAGTCGTCTCGATTCAAGTGTACTACCAGTCTCTCAACTCAGGGCAGTCTCTGGATGCGTTAGACACCTTTAATCCTCTTTGCTCCATCCTCAGGGCTGGCGTCCCGATCCAAGCGTACTACCAGTCTCCCAACTCAGGGCAGTCTCTGGATGCGGTAGACACCTTTAATCCTCTTTGCTCCATCCTCAGGGCTAGTCGTCCCGATTCAAATGTACTACCAGTCTCCCACCTCAGGGCAGTCTCTGGATGCGGTAGATACCTTTAATCCTCTTCACCATGGAGTCTTGGCACGGTTGTTGAAAATTGGAGCAGCGTCTCTTGGTCCGGGTGATATTGCCACACCAGATCACCCTGTTGAAAACCTCGGCTGTTGGCCTGGCTGTCATAACAGCTCAGTCGCAATAATGACTTATTGCTTTATGGAGTGATGTGAGAGCCACAGAAGTTCAAAATTATTTGCAAAGGACAACATTAAATGAGTTCGTCCTACAGTGCGAGTTATTTGAAAATATGATTTGCTCTGTTGATATAATGCAGCAACCACATCTCTTAGATCTAAAGGTGTTTCCTGCACTATCTAAGTGTGTTCATAATAGTAGAGAAGGTATTGTATTCCACCCAAATATTTGATACCGAGATTTCACCAGAAATTCATATTTTGAGGACCGCTGAATAAAAAGAAAACATTTTAGAAAAAGGGTCCGGTGTTTAAGCTTGTGGGCAGCGTAAGTCAAAAACAAGAATAAAATGCAATATAGTATTTATATTAGGATCTTCCAAACATGTGACACGAAGATTTTCAGGAAACTTCTCAACCCAAACTATCCTTTACATAGAAGTGTTTTCAAAATTTCGATTTTCTCCAAAATTACTATCAGTTTTGACAGTTAAATCAACGTAACTAAAATGCGTATCTTGATTTTTGGGAGGAATAACCTCTGAAGTCCTCTGCATTATGAAAGATTTTGCATATCGGTAAACCACGAGAGATATTTAACAACGTACTGCAAAAAAGAAAAGAAAAAGAATTAGATCTTGTTAAAACTTCCAATTTTTGTCGTATATATTTCTTTTGTAGATTTAATGATGTTCGAGATATTCCTTGTTGTTAGTTTCAATTTTGAAATACGTATACTTTCTCAATCAGGAAGTTGTTATCCTTTTTTCTTTTGTTTTACTCCTGGCAATGGAAAGAGAACCGAATTTCGATGACAATCGCATAGTGACAGCTTTTAAAATATTTTATTATCACTTCAGCCTAGGAACTAATAAGACAATTTCTGATAAAATTATTTTGACTAGTATGATGTAGATTAAAGAAAGAATTGATTGTTTGCAGAACAAATAGAGAAAGGCGTGCAAACAGAACGTCGGATTTTTTGATGTTATATGAGCATACATTTAACGTCATTGTACAGGTGAAGCTTTTATGAACAACGAGTTCTTTATATATGTGGGTAGGTCACGCTTCAAATTTCAGTCAAATTCTGAGCCCTAATGAAGAGACGCCACCTTCCTATTTTACTGATTGCGCCTGCCCTGACATAAAGCATTTAAAGAACAAACATTTTGAACCATTGGTTTATAGGGATTGGTATTTCGTAAGCACTCAATACTTCGCAATAGTCCTCTTTAAAAGTTTTAATAGGCATATTAGCTTAGGATTGGTTACCAAAGAATTGTATTTATGACAACGAAAAGCCATATCTGCCGTTTTACTTTCTCTAGCAGATATGTAAAATGTACATATTAGGTATAAAAGGTATTGCATTCCACCCAAAAATTCGATACCAAGATTTCACCGTAAATACACATTGTAGGGTCCCCTGGATCAAAAAGTGGATTTAAAAAAAAGTCTGTTTGGGTGAGTGTGTATGTGTGTCTCCGTGTTTCGTGTGTTTGTGAACACGATAACTCAAAAACGAAAAGTCCAAAACAAAAACAAAACTTGATATTTAAGATTAGTATCTTCCAAGGATGCGACATGAAGTTTTTGAGGAAAATCCCCTCACCTAAAACTACCCTTTACATGGAAAAAAATTCGAACATTTTGATTTTCTCAAAAATGGCTCTAACGATTTTAATTAAAATACCGTATATTAAAGATTTTACATGGAAAATAAAATATAAATCTTGAACTTTCTGGGTGTATTTTTTTTTTTAATTAGACCTACGGAGTTTTGCAGGACTCCGGAGCTTATTCCTTTTTCCTCCAGTTTCCTACATTCCCTTAGTCGACCTTTAAATGTTTAACGTTTTCTTTTTTTCATGTTCATACACAGAAACACCCATGCCCAAGGCAGGACTCGAACTCACGACCCTGTGCGCCACGAAGCGTCAAAGCGAGGCACTTTAGCGAGCGCGGCCACGGGGACCGGCAATTCTGGAAACCTCTTCATTATGGATGACTTTGCATAACTGGTAAACCGTCAGAGATAGACAAAACTTACTACAAAAAAAAAAAATCAGATATCATTAAAACCACAATTTATGTCACAGTTTTTCGAGGAGTTGACCATTTCAAATATATTCCTTGTTATTCGTTTCAGCTTTCAAATATTTAAGACTTTTCTCATATGGGAATGCCTTTTTTCCTGGTCATGCGAAGAAAAGAATTTCAATAATATAGCAACAACTTATAAATTAACCGCTTGGTAGTGTGGTGGTAGCCTGTCTGCCTCATATTCAACAGATCGTGAGTTCGAATCTCGCTTAGGGTGTGTTACACGGATAATATTTTTTCGGGGTTTTCCCTTATCCTGAGAAGACGAATGTCGAGTAACTTTAAGCTCTATGGACCCCGAGATCATTTGAGCATCATTTCACCAATTTCATTCATCGTCCGATATTACCAACAGGTTAAAGGACGTTAAGCTAAAAAAAAAATAGCTATATATATTTATTATGAATAAAACATTTTACTATAGCTTTAGCCTAAAGTGTTCCCGTATTGCCCTTCCACTTATAAGGCAGTAATTAATACCATCATTTTTACTATTTTCTGTTTATCTTAATTAGCTGTTACTGTTGTTGCAGAATAGCTACAGAAAGTCATGTGAATGGAACACTTGTGTAATAAAATAACTCTATCTGACAATTACAATAAATATAATAATAAATCCTTAATATATGGTGGCCATAAAGTCTTGCAAGGTGCAGTTTTAAAGAAGATTTTTTTGCAGACGCTCATCCTAGTAAATTGTCATTGAGGTGGCAATTGTGCTCGCTATTATGTGTTCGTCACAGACGCTGCATATGCCTGTGATTTGCGGGCAATAAACGACACATAACTTGGGTTGAGAGAATCAAACCTCCCAAGAGTTGGCACTCCCCCGCGCTATATGCGAGTGGGTGGCCGTTACCCTCATCCTACTCATCATGCAACCTTGGGAACGCCCTTGAAAATAAAGTGGAGCTAGCATGATTCTTTTCAAGCGTGGGAGCTCAACAGTGGGTGCACTCAAACGGTGAGCAGAAGAAACAGTTGTGCGATTTGGGTGGGGAACAATTTATTTGCAAATGTTCAGACTAGCGAGATAAAAACCTATAATCTAGCGATTTTCTCTGGCACATAGCCGTGCTTGATCAACATAACATCGCAAGGGTGATGACTTCTTGGGGCAGTCCTTCCCATTGTTTAAAATGATATATTCACTTTTTATCGTTTTTCTTCGTTGAACATCAAGGTCGCTTACACAGGGTGGGAGGTGAATAAGTGTAAATATATTTATATTTCGTAGAGAACAATGAGTATTACACATTTTGTCAGCTAACTAATAGCATTGTCATTAATTAAGCATAAATTTCTCGGTCTAATGTGTTTTAAATGGCACTGCGTTACGTTTCTCCTTTCGCACAACGACCAGCTCCTGTGTTTAGTACAACTCGCACACTGCCAACCTGCATTCACGTGACTCTCAATGAAAAAACAAGGGATCGACTCAGACGCAAACATCCCTTTACACAATGAATGGCTTTATGGTAAATTCCCCAATATTCGTTTAATTTCCGCGGCAACTAGGATATCTACCAATGCTGCGAAAGTTGTGTCATCGGCGATTTCTAAATTGTCATCACCCCAAAAGGCGAGTGTTAACTGTAGTGTATCAAAGGATCTGCGACATAAGGTCTCTTAATTTCCGATGTGAATTTTTTTTAATTTTTGGCGTTTAATTTTGATTTTTCACCCCACTAAAAGCAATAAGGGTGATTTTGTAGGTTAAAGAACAGAAGTGCAAATGCTTACATGTTGGTTTGAGTTATGCATTTCTTCGACAAAACCAAATTTAAATGAAGTATAATAATTTCATTGTGTTCAGTACTTTTAAGTTGTACACTGAATCTATTTGAATCTACTCTAATAATCAGAGCTAGGAAGTTCGTACTGATTTCGTAAGAGCGGCCTGGGTTGGCAATACCATGCGGTGCTACTTGCGCAAGCATAGGTCATCGTAGAATGCAGCCCATTACTGCAAAACAGCTATCACTGCATACCACATCGGTAGGCAGGAAGGTATTCGAATAACATTTTTGTTCTGCTCAAATATGAGCAAAATTAATTTGTTTTACAACCATAGTAAGTTTTCTAGCAGTGCACTTATGCATGTACTTATTCAGAAACCGATGGTAGTTCCAGTAAACAAACTGTCAAATGTCTAGTAACAGAAACATATTATTGGTTCAAATTTGTTCAGAAAGTTACACCTATCACACTGTTATAGTCCAGAGGTACGGAGCTGAACTGAATCTGAGCAGCATGTACAAGAGACAAATCTTGTTGGTCATAACGTAGAATGAGGTTTTCATTTGAAAGGCTTCAGAAGTACTTATAGTAATACGGCTGTTGATGAATAGAGATTTAGTTTAATCCTTGCTTTTGTTTTTACCTGGTAAGATTCTGAAGATATTTAAGAAATTAATGTTATTATTTGAATATTGTTTTACATTCGGTCAGTAAATGTTACAATTTGTTATAATTGCTTGGATGTTTTCATAATCTACACATGTAAAGAAGAAAATCATTCAGAGTCAGCCTTATTTGTGTAACAATTTGTATCTTGTACATAATGATCTAAATAGGTGTGCTTTTACGAATGTCTCAAAAATAATTTTGGTTCTCTGGAAACAGTACTGTTTACTTGACAACATGTTTGTTTACCTCTCCCCTCTGCGTTCTTATCCATGATTTGTTTGATGCGGCGAGATGGTCGATCGCAACCTATACACGGAACGGCGAACGGTACGAACTTCCTAACCCTGCTAATAATAAATGAAAACAAAAACTATGGTAAAGTGGGTTGAAGTTTCACAGCGATCGATAATAAATAATCTTCCGTCACATCACATCACATACAGACCAGCAGGGGAAACGGCAGAGGGCAGAGGAGGGTCAACCGTATGACCAGCTACCGAGCGTCTGAGATGGGGAATAATAACCATCCTAAAACATCGCCAAATTTTCCTCATGAACAAAACTTTAGAAAAAAGCAACAACAAAAAATTACTCTTCTTTATCTCGTGCCGGCATATTCAGAGCATAATTTTGGTGTCGTTATACGGAAAGTAAATTATTATTCAGCGGTTTTGGTTTTTATTAAGAAGTTGTAGTAACAACAACTCGCTTTCTATCCACTGAGTCATGAATAGGTTTCTTGCTATGGAAATATTCAAAGTGTTAGCAGTAATCAAAACCGGTATTTTGGTTTATGTATGAAGAAACGTTTAAAGTGTCTAATTAAAGAACACCACCGGTATATTTCCAACCAGGCACACCAAGACAGAGGTCAAAAATATTACGCGAAATTTAAGGAAGAAAACTTGTGTACAACTTTATAACTTAGCCTTTAGCCTCTATCTTGTATCTTGTTTTCATCAAATGAGTATCTCAAGAAATTATTAGAATTGTAGTTATTAGTGAAAACAATGTACTTGAGCACCTAAATTGTATATTCATATAATTGCTATAACGACCGCTCACCTCTCACCTAGGCGGCCCAGGTTAGATTCCAAGCGCCCACATATGTGGGATTTGTGGTGGTCGAAAAGACGTCTGGGCGGGTCTCCTCCGGTTTCCCCACCAGTTATTCCACCAATTGCTCCATCATCACCTTTCTTTTCATCCATATCGCTTGCATTTCATATCATCCACTTCCTCACGACCATGCCTGACTAAGGGCCAATCATTTGATTCAGGTTCTTCATTCAATGATTTCATGGCGTTGGCTCCCCGACAGACTCCTGACTCCTAGACATCCAATTGTAAGTCCTAGGGGTGCGTCAGTAGTAACTGCGGGGAGGGTAAGCCGACTACGAAAAAATAATTGCTATAAAACATTATCTTTGGCTTTTTAGCACATTCTGTAAATTTACGCAGCTATAGAGGTTAAGTGGTTAATGGGAGGTTGCTCTTCCGTTTTTTGTTTGTTTGTAGTTCTCTTCCTTCTTTAAATGAAATGTGGCACTACTCTTATGTCGTGACTTAACGGGAACGGATTAAGATCTTGCCTACTGAAAAAAATCATGTGCTCATTCACATGACTTTCTCTGCATCTCAGTAACAAATTGTTGTTAATAAGATTATTCTTCTATCTATTTAATGTTAAAGCACTAGCAGAAACGGTCTTATTACTTAGTTCCTTTATGAGTAGAAGGAAAATAAAAGAATACATCAGCCTAAACCGACAAAAAATGTTTTAAAATGTGGTTGCTATGGGATATGAAATCCATTTCTTTGCGCGGCCAGGATTTGACAAGTTCCCGTATGAGAAAAGTATAGGTATTTTAAAGCTGAAATCAATAACAAGGAACACCTCGAAAACGGCCAACTCACGAATAAAATTCATACGTCATAAAGTATGTGTTTCATCGTGAACTACATTTTTTGCGTAATAGATTTTTGTCTATCTCTTACGGTTTGCCAGGTATGCAAAATTCAATAAAAATCATCCAGAATAAAGGGATCTTCAGAGGCTATTCCCAGAAAATTCCAGATATACATTGTATTTATCATGTAAAGTCTAAGAGATTTTAATCAAAATCGTTAGAGAAAATCAAAATTTTCGAAACTTTTTCCATGTAAAGGGTAGTTGGGGGTGGGTGGAATTTTCTCAAAATCTTCGTGTCACAACCTTAGAAGATATTAGATTTAAATATCAAGTTTCGTATTTTACCGTCTTTTCGTTTTTGAGTTATCGTGTTCACAGACACACGGACACACACACACACACACACACACATACATACGGTTCTTTTTCCAGAAATTCTTTTTTTGCATTGAGGGGACCCTAAAAGTGTATTTCCGGTGAAATTTTGGTATCGAATTTTGGGTGGAATGCAATAGCTTCTCTATACACTATATACATAGCACATGTAGAGAAAGTAAAAATGTGTATTATTTGGTAGGTACCGAGCACAAGAATTGTTGTCATTTCATTAAGGTAAACATGTAGCTGTTTCTATCCACTGTGATACCTAAACTTCGCTACATATACTTTATTTCGTTGCTTTTACTGTCCCTGGTATCCTTTAACCTACATCTCTATGAATTTATACTAATACTAGCGGACCCGACAGACGTTGTCCTGTAGTCACGTCTTTAATTCGAAAATTTAAAACTTTTTTTGTATGTTAGGGTGGCTGTTAATTAAGGCAGTGTAAATTTGATAGAAAATTATACAAAGTACTCACATCAATTCCACACTGAATTTGCAAATGTATAGTTTTTTATGCACACTTTAAAACTCTTGAAACATTAATTGAATCTTATTGTAATATTTCAATTAGCACACTTTTTTTTGTAACACAATAATAACACGAAGTTATAAAATATTTTCCTGAATTTGATCGTAGCACCACCTGTCGGTAAAAACTGGAATTGGAATAAAATATTATTGAACATTCGATACTGCGATTGTAGCGCAGTCTGCCGGATCCAATCTAAAACATTCCAAAATCAACAACAACAATTTATAAATAAAGAATTAATTAAATAAACAATCTCCATTGAACCGAACTGAGAATCTAAACCGTTCTCGAATCCACTGGAACACACACAAAAAATTTCATTAAAATCCGTCCAGTCGTTTAGGAGGAGTTCAGTCATATACACACGCACAGAAGAATTATATATAAAGCTGATTTAGCTAATTTTCCTAACCACTTCGATGTTGCTATGTTGTTAATAGTAATCGCTTAGTTAGGTGGATGGGAAATAGTATTAATTTCATGATTCAATATTTTCTGTTTGATCATATTATTTTATCTAGTTAAGCAAAGAACAGAAAGTAATTCACTGATGAGTTTTATGAACATTATGAAATACTAACATGCAGAAACAGTTTGTTGCAAGGGCCGTATTATGGTTGATTCGGCCAAAACCTGTGCTTTGCATTACAACAGCTGATTGTTAGACCATGCGAGAAAACAAACCAGAGAAGAAAAGCTAACGTAAAGGTGTTCCAAACGTAATTCATAAACAACAAGAAGCTATCAGTATGAATATTTGCAACATATTTTACTTGAAAAAATGTATACATCTACACGTCCCCGCCGCAAAGATACTGCTGGAAGAGACAGTGTGTAATTAATCAATGAAATGAGTATATCCTTGAAGTCAACGACAACCACCTGTTGAAATCTAATTTTTAAGTCCCAGCTATAGTCTGATTGCAACTTTCCAACTATGTATACACACGTATGTGAAATAACAATAACTTCGAACAAAAACTTATAATTATCACTATTTTTTAAATACTTATTTTACGTTCTCTTATTTGTATGGCTGCCTTTATTACTTTCTCTACACGTACTATGTGCACAGTGTATAGAGAAGGTATTGTATTGCACCCAAAATTCAATACCGAGAATTCACCGGAAATACATGTTTTGGGACCCCATGAATCCAAAGAAACCATTTCTAGAAAAAAGTCCTCGTGTGTGTGCGTGTGTGTGTCTGTGGACAGCACAGCTCAAAAACGAAAAGTCCTATAAATACCAAACTTGTGTTTAAGTTCAGTATCTTCCAAGGAATATGACACGAAGATTTTCAAGAAAATCTACCCACCCTCAACTACCCTTTACCTGGACAAATTTTCGAAAACTTTGATTTTCTAAAAAATGGCTCTGACAATTTTGATTAAAATATCGTATATTACACATATTTACATGAAAAATAAAATGTATATATGAAATTTTCTGGGAATAGCCTCTCCATTATGAATGAATTTTGTGAAATTTTACATAACTAGTAAACCGTAAGAGATAGACAAAAACTTACCGCACAAAAAAATGTAGAGCTCGTTAAACATACAATTTATGTTATTTGGAATTTTTCTGGAGTTGATCGTTTTTAATTTGTTCCTTATTATTGATTTCAGTTTTAAAATACTTATATTTTCTCATACGGGAATTTGGCCACAGAAAGAATCAGATTAGCAACCACATTTTAAAGCATTTGACTGTTTAGCCTAGTATATTCCCTTATTTCCCTTCTACCTATAAGGAACTAAGTAATAAAATAATTTCTACTAATGTTTATCTCAATTAGCATGAAGTAGATAGAAGAATGAGCTTATTAACAATAATTTATTTACAGAGATATAGAGAAAGTCATGTGTATGGAGCACATCAGATTTTTTTAAACAGCTTACTTATATTTCCATTTTCAGATACATATGGTATATGACAAACGAGCACAACCCTGCAGCTGGTGTTTTACTGTAGTCTCCCCAAAGGGATGTTATACATCCGGCCATGTTTCACCCTTGTTATCATAGACATTATGAAACAGACGGCCTCTAAAGAACAATCGACCGCGGTGACTTCAATGCATGTATAGAAAAGGAACGTTGTATTCGAACGATGCTCTATTGTTCAGATAGGCCGTGTAACGTCCATGACAGGTGACGACAGAAAACACGGTATGTCAGAATACAATGCATGTTGATTAGTGATGTGTTCATTTATCTTCTGCTTGTATGCAGCGGAAACTCCATTTACAGGATCGTTTGTAAGTTAAGTGGAATACAAAATATACAGAAATATACATAGCTATAAAATATTTTATGATAACGGCTTCAAAAAGTATAAGGTAAACCCATATTAAATATTTTCTAACATTTAGAAAATGTATATTTTTCGTGCTACATAGTTGATTATGAAGAGCTGTAAAGTGCATAATAATTAAAAATCTGGGTAGGTAAAGTCAGACCGAAAAATTCAATGCCATAGCCGGGATTTGAACCACGAATATTTCAGTCTTTAGCCCGTTGCACTATCATGGTTACATACGCACATGACATTACGTTTCAAAACTGACTCGCATTGACTTACGACATTGTAAATCGCTATTAGGGTTGTCATCTCAAAATAATTTGAGATCATCTTGTGGTTACCGGGAAACATACGAGTAGTTTGAGGAATTAATGCAATGTCGGCATGTTGCCATGGTAGCTCAGCAGTTAGAGTAGCCGGCTAGAGACTGGGAGATGCGTGGTCCAAATCCCAGCTATAGTATTGAATTTTTCAGTCTGACTACCTTTCCAACTCCTGTCCTACGCACGGCTAGTGTGGAAGAACAATTCAAATTAAAAATCTGATGTTTCATTAACATGACTTTCTCTACCTATTCTGTAATAAAATATTCTTATTAAAGCTTATTCTTCTATTTATCCCGTGCTGATCGAGATAAACATTAGCAGCGATGGTATCGTTTCCTGCGGGTAGTAGGGAAACAAGGACATGCACTAGATTAAAGTGATAGTCAAATCTTTTACGAGCTGCTTCCTATTTGATTAAAATTCGTTCTCATTACTCCTGGAAAGGAGTAAAACAATAGAAAAAAAATGAATGGCAAATTCTTATTTGAGAAAAGTTTAAGTATTTCAAAATTGAAACCTATAACAGATATATCTCGGAAATGGATTCTATAAAAATGTATTTGGCATAAATTGGTACTTAACCAGATCTACATTTTTTTGTGAATTTGTCTATTTCTTACATCTTACTAATTATACGAAAGTCATCTAGAATGAAGAGGTCTTCAGAGGCTTTTTGTAGAAAATCCAAGATAAACATTTTATTTGTCTTGTAAATATCTTTAATATACGGTATTTTAATCAAAATCGATAAATCCATCGTTCGTGAAAATTTTTCCATGGAAAGAGTAGTTTGTTGCGAGAGATTTTTTGATAATCATCGTGTTAAATCCTTGGATGATTCTGAACATAACTATCAAGTGTAATAGGTAACCACTTTTCGTTTGTTCACATACACACAGTACCTTAAAAAAAAGTTTTTCATACAGGGCCCTTAAAAAGTGTATTTCCATGGAAACCCGGTATCAAATTGTTGGGTGGAATGCAATACCTTCTCCACCTATGTCCTACGATGTACTAAATAGATAAGGCAAAAATGGCAGGGATAATGATTCCAGTATTCACATCAAGAATCCTTCTTCACAAAACTGCCTCCCATGCATTATGTCGAATATTACGTCACATATGTACAGAAAATATGAAATAATAAATGTGTACTTCCTCTAGCATGTATGTACATTACATACGTGCTAGAATTTACATGGTAGCTAGAGAAGATATTGTATTCCACACAAGAATTTAATGACAATATTTCACCCTAAATTTATGTTTTGAAGTCCCATGAGTACGAAAAAAATCCTTTTTAGACAAAGGTACTCTTGTGTAAGTGTTTGTATGTGTCTGTGGACATCATAGCTCAAAAACTAAGAGAGCGTTAAATATCAAACTTGGTATTTATGTTTAGTAACTGCCAAGAATGACAGATAAAATAATAATCTTTACTAGGAATAGTTTGCATATAGAACAGCAAGAGAAAATTATGTGAAACGCATATATTTTTTAATAGTTTCAGCAAGCAGGCTATGTGCATTAATACATTTTGCACGATTGTGTGTTTTTTAGTCCATGTGAATCTGGACATATACTCTGGAAGTAAAATACCTAGGGTTGCTAACTCACTGCTGCATTTGTTTTGACTGAGCTGTGTATTAATTCGGAGCCTTCTGCGTATGCTGTTATGGCCTTCGGAATTACTCCACTCAGATGAAACATTAATCATGTAAATGTGCATTAGTATATCAGTCTTAATCTTAACTTGGCCGTTCCTAACAACGCTTAAAGCAATTGTACACTAGAGGTTTTTAAAGTGCTTTACAGAATCTAAAATAATACTGGAGAATATTCCTAAATGGACACCGTATGTATTATTTATTTATTATTATTGTTATTATTATTATTATTACTACTACTACTACATTTTACTGAAAAAAGCGTGGTCGGGACAAAGTGAAGACTTAAGGGCGTTTTATTTTCTCCCAAAGGGAAAAATGCGTCTGTCACTACGGTGGAGTAGGGTTAACGTGCTTGCATGTTACAATGTCTGTCTCAGTTGAAATATTGGTGTCAAATTTCCCTACTCGCGGTTTTGTTTGGAGTTTTTCATTATTCTTTAGAGTGAATATCAGCTAAGTTCATTGCAACATACGTGCGCGACCATTGTAGTAATTCATTCACCCTCTGTTGTCATCTGCCATATTAATTAGGTGGCTATGGAGTTTGGTCTCAAGATCTCCCACATTTTTATTACATTCGCTGTTTGATAATTTTTTGCAAAATATCAAAGGAAGACAAAAACATTTGACTAATAAAGTGAGCAGTTTCGATATGCGGTTTACACATTCCTAGTTCACAATAAGAAATATTAGTTTTCATTATTCATATATATTAACATATTAAAACTCAAAGAATTTGACGGTATTATATCTATTGAGCGGGATGTGTTACGTAATTGATATGTAGTGTTCCAGTGCATAAAAGTTTCCTCGCCACTTTCATGACTGTAGCAAACTGTTGCTTTGTGTACAATGAAGAAATTCTCAAAATGTATGTAGATGAATACTAACACTACACCAATGTGAACTTATATTTGTTTGCTTATATTTCCAACCGTGTTCTGTTATAGTAGTCATTATATATTGCCTCCAGGTACTTTTCATTTATTTTTTAAGCCTCATTTATCTAACAGTCAAAATAATTTCTAGACCTCGAAAATGTGAACGACGTGAAATATGAATAAGCATCCATACAATATGATATACTTTTACTAATGGAACCACAACCTCTCAGACATTAAGGTCATTTTTGGACCGAAAATTACATGGAAATTATTTTATCAAAAATGACTATGGATCTTGATTAAAAGACTGTACATTTATTTAATGTTTATCTATATCTTGAATTTAACACAAACAACTATTACAATATTGATTAAAATATTATACTTTCAAGTATTTTACCAGAAATAAAACGTATATTTGGAAATGCGATTAACTTGTGAAGTCGTCTTTACTCTCCATGGGTTAATATGGACAGATACTACAAAATGTAAATATCATTGAAACACGCAATTTGTGTCAAATTTTTGTGACATTAACCACTTCCGAGACATGTTATTGACTTGGGTGTTGCATTACTTTTCTACACATTGAAGTGCCATCTCATTTCATTTGTTTCTTGTGATGTCGTGCAAACGAGTGTGGCATTTGAAAGCAGCAACCATCGACGAACCTCTTTATATGGCCATCGTTTTAGTATTCTGAGTTCTTTTGTGCCTACAATGAAATATGCAAGGAATGTCTGCAAACGTATATCTTATTAACATGAGGTAGGTCATAATCTTATATCTTCCAAAGTCCCTCCGCGAAAGAGACCTAACATTTCATTTACCTAATTTCATTAAATACATGCCTAGTACTTACCGTCTGATCTGTCATGTGTATTCCTATTAGGTTAATTAATTCCTTCTCACGGTCAGCTGGTGACATATTCTCTATGCAAACTCGATAATTACTTTGTGTAGCGGAGGTGCTTTACGGCTGACATTAATCTACTTTATGATTAACGACCACTGTCGCTTCAGAGTTGACTGCTTTGGTAACTTTGTTTTTCAAAATGCTGCTTTCTCTACTTTTCATGCGCCTAACACAGAAGTAAGCTCAAAATCGATTTTTAAAAAGGAGGACCAACCGCTTGTGTTGTCGAATTCCTGTCGTCTAAGATCATACACGATCGCATGTGCTCAATTCACATCTTCAACTTACTGGCTCAACGATGTTTCATTTTACCTAAAATTATAAATATAATGATCATCCAGATTTATTAACTTATTGTGACATTTCATAAATAAGTTGTTTTAATTGTTTATTGGATTACTCTATCCAATGGCAAATTGCATGCTATTTAACTACTTGGTTCTCAGCGTGCCTTTCTAAATTGGGTGTGAAAGACCGCTTAATTTTGCTCAGAGGCCTCTATCAGAGGTTCTTTTACGTGCCGTAAATCTACGACACGGGACCAACGGCTTTATCTCCCTTCCAAAGGAAGCCACGCTAAGGATTTTTACGCCCGAAAAAATCCATCGCCCTCCGCCAGGTTTGAACCCGCAACCTTGGGTATATGAAGTTAGCATGGTAACTATTACACCACGGAGGGCGACACTATCCACTGACCGAGCCAGGTGACTCGGGCGTTTCGTCTGGGACTGGATTCGGGATGTCAGGGATCGGTTTCCTGCCGGCGACCTCTCTGACCCACACGTTTTCTTCGGTGTTTACCCGGCTCACTAGGCGAATGCTGGGAAGGTTTCTTCAATCCCCCGAACTTCCTGTGCCTTCATTCCCTCCCAACCGGTCTCTTTCAGAGTTTCAAGTGTCGGCGAGGATTGCGGTAGTGGCGCTATTCCATGGAGGTGACTGCGCTCTGAAAATACAGCTCTCGGCAGCGGGATGGTGTTAGTAGCTGCCTGTAGATCCAGAAGGTTTGTTCGGACCTGAGACACGGGTTCCTGGGGCTCTCCGCGCCGAGATGAAGAACTGCTTGAAAATTGTTAGGGACAGTTCACGGAGGTTCCCTCTCTGTCTGGATTTTGACCGCCCTTTGAAGTTACACTCATCTCATCTTCCTCCAGGAGTCTGATGTACAATAAGCCAGTGACTGAAGTGTGAAATACCCCTCCGAAGCTCACATACTCACACACACACACATACACTCGTGGCAGCCCGTAACTACGGGGAGCTTTTATTGTATTTTAATAATTGTTTTACAAATAATTCCTTCTCACTCTTTTGTAAATAATAGAATAATAATAATAATAATAATAATAATAATAATAATAATAATAATAATACTCTTCGTGTCGCATACTTAGAAAATACTGAACATAAATACCCTGTGTGTGCATATTCAACTTTTCGATCGAGAAGTGATGATCATAGGCAAACATACAGATACACACCTTTTTCTAAGCATACTATTTTGGACTATTTGGATTGTGGAATCTCTATGTGGGGTTATTGGATGAAATTGAATAGGTTCTAATTTTCTCTACCTACTGTAAATAGAAGCTAGATAAAGTAATCTTTGTAAGTATAACAAAGTCCAAAACTCATTTGAAGCCATATCTTTAAACCTATTTAATATCCTTCCCAATAATGTAAACACATTGTCCTTATCATTATTCAAAAGAAAACTTAAGCCTGTTCTGCTCTCCAATCCATTGTACACTGTTTCAGAGTTTTATAATTGTAAAAGTAACGTTTTTGTAACATATTTTGTTATTCATACTTTTGTTGACGTTGCTACACAAACTTTGTATTGTTCTGGCAAATAAACAATCAATCTAACACCACTGATTTGCTCGTATGTTTACGTTACTTTACTTTCAGTAAATTCATATGTACACATATACATAAGCACTTTTTGCTGCACTACTTATATTTAGTAATAGTGTTTATAGTGTACAAAAGTTCCTTGAATAAAAAAAGGTTTAGATTTACAAAGATGTTCGTAAATGTTTTGCGAGTATTCCCCTCCCCCTCCGTTTTCATCACTTGCTTTTGCTCCCTAGAATGTACTAGCTGTAGGTGCCCACTCATATTGGCATATGAGTTTCTTCTTCATCATAATTATCATCATCAAATGATCTACGGTTTGGGCCTTTTGGTCCGTTCCCACTTCAAAAAGTTTAAGCAGATCTTTCTAACGTTTTCTCGGTATTCCAAACTCTTATCTTCCTCTGTCCTCAGATTTATTCGGCCTTTGCCGCCAGTCGTTTGTCCGTGCATGATGTTAATGCTAGGTAGTCAGTTTATCACGCATTACCTCTTGCAGAGGATTAGACGATGAATGGAAGAGGTGGATGTCAACAGTTTTGAGGTCATCTTAGCGAAATGAACTTGTATTGTACCATTCCAATATTTACATTTGGAACATTCGCTTTCAGAATATGCTGTTGATGTAATGAAATAATGACCACCTTTAGGTCTAATGTTGTTTTCGTTCTCTTGGAAATCATTTTGAGCTTCAGTAGTTCTCCAGTCACTCCATACAAAGACGACTAGCATGCAGCATTACAGAATAGGTGAAAGGCATGTGAGTTAACAGATAATCGCTTGTTTTATGTTTACCATCCGTCTGCGTATACTATGTCCCACAAAAAATACAAGTCTTGGGAATAAATGTTTTTCTTGTGTTTGTAGAACAATGTAAACTTTATGACAATATATAAATACACTAAAAGAAAGTTTGAAGTTGATTTTTGAGATATTTTTGTAATTTTGAAAATATAAATTTTCAAAATAAAATAATTTTGTTTATATTTGCAAGTGTAGCAATACTTATGTCTAGCAAAAGGATTTAAGGCGTAAATTATGATCAGAAAAGGGGGTGGTGGAGGTTCTGAAAATACATACATAAAGGTGCAAGAAAACTGCTGATGAAATTAATTTATTTAGGTTTAAACCAGTTACAAGAGCTTTGTGCCATTTACTGGATTCTAATAATTCATAAACTTGTTACGCAGGATTTCAATGTTTTTGAGAATAAGTCGTTGGCGCTTTGATCTCAATAGCTCCTTCCTTATATATGGACAAACTCCGCTCAATATCTACAGAAACTGTGGAGCATAACTTTTAAAGAAATTTAATCAAGCTGTAAAGGTTTGCACACTTGAATTGTTCTTCAAAATTAATTAAAATTTTTCAGCAAACCCATCAAGTTATTCCTAACACTCAACTTCTTCAACTGTTCCTCCTCCAACTATTCTTCATCTTCTTCCAAACTCTGAATCACATCAGGAAAATATTTGTAGGATACCCTTTGTCTTTGTGCTAACTAATTGTTGGGCCTGTTTGATAGCTGCTGCATAAATTTAGTCTAGGGAACAAATGAAGTATTTGGTTTCATCAAATGTTTTGCAAAAAACAAACAACAACAAAACTGAGCATCTTATATGAGTATCCCAACTTGTGATGGTATGAAATTGTGGAAGGTGGAACTCAATCATTTCTTAATACGAAATTTGACATCTGGGAAACTTTACCAGTATCATCTTCAGAGCAGTAGTGAAATCATTTACCCATTCTCCCGGATATTTTCGTCAACACGGTGCAGATACAATACATGTCACCTGGTTGAGGTTAAGGTTTGCCATATAATGGAAAAGCAACACATTCAAAGCATATCTTTGCAGTTCATCAGCAGTTTCATTTAAAATGAATCCCGCTTCATATCTGCCAACCGTATCTTTTATTTTCTCTAACACGTTCTCATAAACTGCTGTATGTAACTTCTTCTCAGAGTGTTCTCATCCAGTATTGACCTTGATGTATACTTCTCAAGAACTGATTTGAACGTTTGCCTTATGGATTGGAATTCCTAACTGGATTAATGCCATGGCAAGCTCCGCAATGAAATTATTCAATGACCGCTGCTTTTTAGTTCCTGAAGCGAAGTTCCATGTTCTCAATGTTTGTTGTTCTGGATATGCTGGTTTATTCAATTTCTTTGATGCTTGTCATCGATTGCAATATTTACTTCATAGACGGCATATCGCAGAATTATGTTTCAATAAATTGAGTCTTGAATCCTTTTGAAAGTGCTCACAACATGTCCTTCTTAACCTTCGGCATGAATTTGTCGTCAAAAATCCGTTCTGGTAAAACACCAACACGGCCAACAATAGCTCACAATCGATAGATAGGAACGTAAAATTCATGCCATAAATAACTGAATTTAGATTTCATCTGTTGCAGCATCTTGTTTAAATTTTATTTGATTTCATAGCTGCAGGTTGATTACTGTTGCTGAGGCTTACCATTGTTGGCGCAGTATGAATAATTACTGATGTATTCCATAAATTATATTTTAGTATTAATTTATCTTTATTTACATCTGATTGAACAATATATTAAAATCCTGTTCATTAAAAAAAAATTCATTTCATCTATTAAAAATATAGTTAAAATGGGTGGCGGCGCGGAAAGGTGCTGAAGCATGGAATAAAAAGGAGAGGGGTGCAAAATGTAGTAATTTCACAAAAAGGTGCAACAAACCGCTTATTTTGCTTCATTTCATGTCCCTAAAAAGGTGCTGTACGTTAATATCCTTTCCTTATTTATGTCCATGATTGTATATGAAAAGGGTGGTCACGTGGTTTATAAAACCCAAAGCAACGAAAGCAGATGGTGTCTGGACTGGTTAGCAACAGTTACTTAAGAAGTTTAAAGGAGGAAAGTATATTTTGTAATTATGTTTGGCAGACGAGATCCCGTGGGAGTGAAGACCTGGTTTACATAATGGTGGTGGTTGTTACGGTTCTCAAGGTCTTGACTTCCCTGCTGGACAGTTTGAAGCGTGGGTAGCATAGAGACAAGACACATGGGGCTGTCGAACGGTCTGCACGAGGAAAGCTTATCGTGATTCAGGACCCCGTCGTTTCCTTTCCCGGATTCATGTTCTTTATCTCTTGCTAGTGCACCGAGCACGAACAGTTGGCAAGGGCTCCACATTTACATAAACTGCGTACATGATGAAGTATTAGCACATGAAACTATATTTACTTTGGAGCAACCCAATATACATACCTTGAACAGGTCGTTTAACCTTGAACTTGGTTTAAATGGAAAGCGATGCTAGGGTGCTGGTGCACATACAAAGGATGATCCAATCCCTCTAAATGCAACAATGCCATTAAATGTCAACTTCTCTACAAAACACTTTCATTGCTTCATTCATTCGTTCATTCATCTGGTTAAAGAGATACATCCGAAATAATTTGGAAAATCCACAGTATGTAAAGATATATTTTTGATATTTATACCAGTTATTATACACAATACGAGTGATATTTCTACCATTATTAAAATTTCAGCTTACATGGTTATTTAAATAATAATTTATTGTTCTCTAAATTCACTGTCCTAATAAAACTAGCCACTTTTCCTTTTAGAAAAATATTCATATATAAACATCATTTTTAAAAAATGAGTTCAAAAACAGATCTGTCATAGTATATAATATTAGCCCTAAGTAGCGGAAATCAATATTTTTTATACATTTAAAAAATCATCATTTTACAAAAATTGATAATTTATTTATAAAAATTGGAGCATTATTTCGAAAAAGTAATTTGACTATTTTCTTTAATGTGCTTTTGAAAGACAGTATAAAAAGTTTGAAATATATTAGCAAAAAGTTGTATTGTGTGGAACATTTGAGTATGGAAAAGTGTTGGAAAATAGTTTGCGAGAAAATAAGATTTAAGTTGCGAGTGCCTATTAATAAGCATGGGCTTACCCATTTATAACTTCAGTTAATTTGTAGTTAAAGTGTGCTAAGTGGTAACAATAATATATTTTCTTAAAATTTAGAATTCGTATTATTTTATTATAAAACCAAATAATTTATTCATTTTTCACAATTTTTGGTCAAATTTCACCTTAAGGCCATCCCAGTTAAACAGACTATATGGGAACTTTCTTAGATAGCTAGGAGCTCCGGCTGCTAGCTATCTAAGTTTATTTTAAGTCGCCATTATTATTATTTAAAATGTATTATTTATATAGGCGGCGCCGTGGCGGAGTGGTTAGACCGTTCACCCCCCTCCCCCAACTAGGCGGCCCGCATGTGAGACTTATGGTGGACGAAACGGCGTCTGGGCGGGTTTTCTCCGGTCCTCCGGTTTCCACCGCCTCTCATTCCACCAATTGCTCCATCGTCACCGCTCCTATCATGATTTAGCTTTCGTTTCATATCATTCACTCGCTCATGCCTGATTACCGGCCGACCACTCCTTCCAGGTTCTCCATTCTGTGATTACGTGCCGTTGGCTCCCCGACAAGCTCCTGACCCCTAAGCACCCGTTTATAAGTTTGTAAGTCCTAGGGGTTAAGTCCTAAATATATAGGCTTCGGCTAGCTGGGTTCTAGGTCAAGCAAGTATGCCTTAGGCAGGGCGTGATCGGAAAAGGAATTATTTTCATAGATAATGCATTAGGATTCAAAGTTTCACTACTTATTTCAAACCGTTGTCAAATAATATTAACAATTATTATACACTTTTTATTATATAATTATTATATATTTTATGTATACGAAGATCTTAGCTGAAACTATCGAGATCTATGCGTTCGCTTACAACTGAAGCTTAAGATTTCGCGTATCACATTGTTTACGTAAAGAATATCTGTCGTGATTCATGGACAAACTATCAAAAGCTCCTCAGTTCTTTATATACCAAACAACCCAGTTCTGCCAAAGCATTAAAACTAAGCTTTGATTGGCTTAATTTGGCGCGTTTGGTGGCGTCTACTTTCTTGAGCCAAATAAACTTTCACATGAATTTGCTTGCTTTGTATTTTTTTGCTCAAAGACTTTCTTTTTACTCTCTCTAGCCCAAATGTACAATGTATAGAGTGAATGGGGAAGGTATTGTATTCCACCTAAAATTCGATGTTGAGATTTCACCAGAAATATATGTTTTAGGGTCCCCTGAGTACAAAAAAGCATTTTTAGAAAAAAGGGCCACGTGTGTGTGTGTGTGTGTGTGTGTGTCTATGTGTGTGTGTCTGTGGGCAGCATAGCTCAAAAACTAAAAGACCGTTAAATACAAAACTTGGTATTTGGATTTGGTATCTTCCAAAAATGTTACATGAGGATTTCCAAGAAAATTCCCCCACCGCAAACTACCCTTTACATGGAAAATTTTTCGAAAATTTTGATTTTCTCAAAAATGACTAACTATTTAAATTAAAATTCCGTATATTAATGATATTTACATCCCAAATAAAATGTATATCTTGAATTTTCTGGGAATAGCCTCTGAAGCCCTCTTTATTTTGCCGAATGTTGCTTAACTCTAAACCGTAAGAGATAGACAAAAACTTACTGTGCAAAAATTGTAGATCTCGTCAAAACATACGATTTATATCCTGTAAGTTTTTGTTGTAGACGTAACCGTTTCCGAGATATTCCTTGTTATGGTTTCAATTGTAAAGTATTTATACCTTTCTGAAACAGGAAGTGTCCGTTTTTCTTTTGTTCTACTTCTGGCCAATCAAAGAAGCGATTTGCAATGACAATCGTAAAATGACAGCTTTTAAAACATTAAACTATCACTTTAGCATAGCGCATTTCTTTAGTTTCATCTACTTATAAGGAACTAAGTAATATGAACATTCTGCTAATGTTTATCTTGATTATTTTTGTAGTGTTTAACGTCCGCAATTATTACTTGTGGCACCGCAGGCGACACTGGTGATACATGGAATGAAGATAGAGCATCGGTGGAATGCTATGGCAGTGGAAACCGTAAAATCTGGAGAAAACCCGCTCCTGCGCCGCTTTGTCCACCACAAATCTCAAATGCTGTTGCTTGGAATCGAATCCGGACCGTCTAGGTGAGAGACGCGTGGTCTAACCACTCGATCACGGCGCTGCCCTATCTCGATTAACATGGTATAGAAAGAAAAATAATCTTTTGTAAGAAGTTTGATTGTAGAGCAACTAGAGAAAGTCATGTGAGTGTAACACATAAGATTTTTTATATTTCACATGCCTCTGCTAACTGTTGTCCAAAAAATGTTGCGAATGATTTCTCTTTCCCCCCCGACAGTTCCAGGTTTTTCGAATTCATCTCTACCTATACTAACATAATCTGATAACATAATCTATTCTATATATTATAGCTATTTATTTACAACAGATTATCTTATTAATTATTTACAGCTGCTTCTTGCAATCACAATACTGTGTCACTTAATTTCCTAAAGGGAGTGGTGACTCGAGGCTAAAATGACTTAGTGACAGGGTTATTGCAAGTTAACCCGACCCAAAAAGATGTTTTTTTTAAAAATAAATCCTACTTAAAAGAACTCTCCAATAACTAATATACCCCGCCATTTAATAGCTCACCTTTAGACACATCCGTGGATAGTGACACAGAATATTATAGTTAGATTCACACATTTTTCAATGGTCTTACCTTAAGGACATATGAGGAATAAGTTCTGACATTTACATTATAGTTATTTAATATAACCTGTATTTTCTCCGCATATATCTTACATTATTATAAAATGCATTTTAACAGAATGCTTTATAAAAGTTAAACCCTTTCCATAAATATTACTGGAAACATATTTTACGAAATTTTACTCAGAATGGGCCTATAATTCAGTCTTTTCCTATGGATATTTTTGTAGACTTTCATTACTTTTTTTTTACTTTTACTTCTTATAAGTTGCTCATTAATTTCGACCATACAAGCAGAAAATTTCCTTTTAATGGGTACAGTACAAGTACAGAACAAGAAAGAAGGTTGTTGTTTTATTTTTTTTATTTTTGTTTTTTAACAAAAGAATCACATTCGTATTGTGACCCATTCTGGATGAAATTTATTAATCTAATTGTCTGCAGGTTCTTACCCCTTCAAACCAATGATCTAGGAGGTTAGCAAGATATTAAAATTCGGAGCAGCATGACTCTGGCGGTAACGTCTCTGATCCGCATTCTGGAGGTCCTGGGTTCAAATCTTATGAGTCAAGGTTCTAAACCAACAACAGTTGTTTTTGCGATGTCATTTATCCAGTAGACTGGGTGACTTATTAACCACTTCTGCTTATCGTGGAACTGTAGTAAGTATCTATGAGGGAATTAGACCTTAAAAGGTTACCTGTACTTTGCCATCTGATTGCGGAACGGCTAAATACAATACCTAACACCAAGCGAAGTAAAATAAAAAAACAATTTAAAAAATCTGATGTGTTCCTTTCACATGAATTTCTCTATATCTCTGCAATAAATTATTTTTAAAAGGCTTATGCTTCTATTTACTTCCTGCTAATCGAAAAAAAAATAGCAGAACTAGTCTTATTTCTTGCTTTCTTGTAAGTAGAAGCGAAATAAGGGAGTAACATGAGGTTAAAGTGATAGTCAAAAGCTGGTTGCTATGTGACTGAAGTTTCTTTGTTTGTATGGACACGAGTTCACAAAGTCCCGTATGAGATTAATATAAGTTTTTATAGCTTAAACCAAAAACAAGGCATATCTAAAAACAATCAATCCCCACGACAAAAATGTATGCAACATAAATTGTGTGTTTTAATGTACTTTACATTTTTTGTGTGGTAAGTTTTTGTCTCTCTCTTACGGTTTAGCACTTATGCAAAATTCCGTACAATTCACTCAGAATAAAGCAGTCTTCAGAGGCTATTCCCAGAAAATTCAAAATATAGATTTTATTTTTCAGGTAAATATCTTTAATATACGATATTTTAAACAAAATCGTTAGAGTCATTTTTTAGAAAATCAAAATTTTCGAAAAAAGTTCCATGTAAAAGGTAATTTGGAGTGTGGGGATTTTTCTCAAAATCTTCGTGTCGCATCCCCGGAAGATACTAAACTTAAATACCAAGTTTGGTATTTTACCGACATTTCATTTTTGAGTTATCGTGTTCACAGACACACGGATACACGGACACACGGACAAACGCACGGACCTTTTTCTAAAAATACTTTTTTTGGATACAGGGGACCCTAAAACATATATTTCCGGTGAAATCTCGGTATCGAATTTTTTGTTAGAGTGCAATACATTCTCTGTACACTATGTACATAGTGCTTATAGGGAAAGTAAAACTATATTGAAGTGGCTCCAGCACTTCTAATTGAAAGGGGATAGATATACAGTTCGACAGAGCATAAATTCAAATACAAACTAATAGCTTGAAATCGGCTAGATAAATAACATGTAAGTAAAATTCCAAATATTTAGCTAAAACAAACTATAGGTTCCAATATTACATTAATAAACGTAACATGAAATATTTCAGATAAATAGCTATTATACCAGGAGGCACAACTGCCCCGTACTTGGCGTGTGCGGATATCTTTATCGCACAAAGAGACCTCTGCACACGTCAAACACATAGCGGTTGGCTCACTTTGGTAATAATGGTCTCAGAAATATTATATTAAAATATTTCAATGCCAATTAATAATAATAATAATAATGTAATCATAAATAAAACTCAATTCAATTCATTCAAAAATCAAATGTAGATATACATTGACTTTTCTGGGAATAGCCTCTGAACACCTCTTATTCTGAATATCTTTTACGTACCTAGTAAGTCTATTAACCGTAAGAAATGGATAAAATTTTATTGCACAAAAATGTGGATCTTGAAATTCACACAATTACTGTCAAATACATTTTTGTGTAGTTAACCATTTCTGAGATTTTCCGTACTTTTTTTTTTTTAATTTTCCAATACTTCTACTTTTTTTAAATGGGAAACTGTTATTAATATTTTCATCCTGGCTTTTACAGAGAAAGCGCAATTTCAATGGCCTTCACATAGCGACCAGCACTTAAAAGATAAGACTACTGCTTTAGCAATCTGTGTTCCCCTATTCCCCCTGTGCCTCCCTACCAGTGAATGTGTAATAAAAGCATTTCTGTTAGTGTTTATCGCCATTATCATGAAGTAAATAGAAGAATAATTAAGACGAATAGTTTGTTGTAGAATAGGTAGAGAAAGTCATGTAAATGGAATGTATCAGTTTCTTTTAAAATATGAGGAATTGACTGGTGTTTGTTAGATGGCACTGGGACTAAGTCCAATAAGCCCCTCAAAAATGAACCGATCTTGTAAATCAAACATTGGAATTTCTAAGGGCTAAACCCAGGACAAAAGGAAATAAAGTCGAACTATTACTGCACTTTAGGTACTGATATCGCAGGTTATAAAACATCCCATCCCTCTATAATCAGGGTTTATAGTCAACACTCAAAACGTTGCGTTTATCTGTCCGTCAAGTTAGCGCTTTGAAAACAATGGTATACTCCAAGATTGAGCATTTAAAGTTGCTCTCAAAATACTCCATTATTACTTTCTCTACACATACTTATGTACATAGTGTATAGAGCAGGTATTGTATTGCACCCAAAAATTCGATACCGAGATTTCACCGGATATACGCGTTTTAGGGTCTCCTGTATCCAAAGAAAAGGATTTTTGCTTTCTCTGTACGCACTATGTACATAAAGTATAGAGAAGGTTTTGACATCCACCCAAAAATTCGATACCGAGATTTCACCGGAAATATATGTTTTAGGGTCCCCTTTATTTAAAAAAAGCATTTTCGGAAAAAGGTCCGTATGTGTGTGTGTCCGTGTGTCTGTGAACACGATAACTCAAAAACGAAAACTAGGTAAAATACCAAACTTGGTATTTAAGTTGAGTATCTTCCAGGGATGCGACAAGAAGATTTTGAGAAAAATCCCCCCACCCCAACTACCCTTTACATGGAACATTTTTCAAAAATTTTGATTTTCTCAAAAATGGCTCTAACGATTTTGATTAAAATTTCGTATATTAAAGATATTTACCTGAAAAATAAAATCTATATCTTGAATTGTCTGGGAATAGCTTCTGAAGAGTAGTCTATTCTGGATGAATTTTACTGAATTTTAATAACTGCTAAACCGTAAGAGATGGACAAAAACTGACTACACAAAAAATGTAGGGCACGTTAAAATACACAATATATGTTATATACATTTTTTTCGTGGAGTTAGTCGTTTTTGAGACATTCCTTATTTTTGGTTTCTGCTATGAAAAACTGCACGTTAAAAAAACACAATTTATGTTAGTTACATTTTTTTTGCTGAACTTGATCGTTTTTTAGATATTCCTTGTTTTTAGTTTCAACTTTGAAAAACATACTTTTCTTATACAGGAATTTGTCAACTGCTGTCCATACAAACAAAGGAACTTCAGTGACATAGCAACCAGCTTTTGATTATCACTTTAACCTATGGTACTCCCTTGTTTCGCTTCTACTTACAAGAAAGCAAGTAATATGGCTATTTCTGCTAATTTTTTTTTCTGATTAGCATGAAGTAAACAGAAATATAGCTTTTTAAGAATAATTTGTTGCAGAGATGTAGAAAAAGTCACGTGAATGGTACACATCAGATTTTTTTGAAGAAGGTCCGTGTCTTTGCGAACACGATAACTCAAGAACGATAAACACCAAACTTGGTATTTAATTTCCAAGGATGCGACACGAAGATTTTGAGGAGAATTCTCCCACACCACAACCCTTTACATGGAACAATTTTTGAACATTTTGATTTTCTTAAAAAAGGCTCTAAAGTCTTTGATTAAAATATCGTATATTTACATTACAAATAAAATGCATATTTTGTATTTTCTGAGAGAATGTTGCTAAATTTTGCATAACTAGTAAACCTTATGAGATAGACATAAACTTGTTATACCAAAAATGTAGATATGGCTAAAACACATAACCATGTTTTATACATTTTTTCATGGATTGGCCATTTCAGAAATATTCCTTGGTATTGCTTTCAATATTAAAGTACTTAAAATTTTTAGATACGGGTATTTTTTCAATAGATTTAACCTAGTTATTCCGTTGTTACCCTTCTAGTTACAAGGAAGCAAGTAATAAGACCATTTCTGTTAATATTCGTCTCAATTAGCATGAAGTTGATACAAAAATAAGCTTTTCAACAATAATTTGTTACAGAGATGTAGAGAAAGCCATGTGAATGGACACATAAGGGATAGAAAAACCGTAGAGATAGACAAAAGTTTATTTAACAAATATTGTATATCTCGTTAAAACATACAATTTATGTCATGTACATTTTTTTCATGGAGTTGACCATTTCTGAGATGTTCCTTGTTATTGGTTTCAATTTTAAAATACTTTGCACGGGAATTTGTAAAAACGGATAGACAGACAGGTAGGTAGGAAGGAGTTGGATGGGTGGGTGGGTGCGTGATAGACAGAGACAGTAAAAAGTTTTGTTATGTAAAAATGAACGCAGTGATCTTTTAAATTTACACATGCCATCTATTTTAATGTCATATGGGAGAGTATTAATAATTTTACTTATGATATACATTGTATTTGACATGTAAATATCTTAAGTATACGATATTTTAATCAATATCTCAAAAATGGCTCTAACGATTTCTACTAAAGTCTACGTATTTTAGAAATATTCACATCACAAATAAAATATATATTTTGAATTTTCTGGAAGTAGCCTCTGAAGAGCTCTTTATTCTGGTTGATTTAAGTACAATTTTGCACAACTGTTAAACCATAAGGGATAGACAAAAACTCATTACACATAAAATGTAGATCCCGTTAAAACACATAATTTATATCATATAGTTACGTTTATTGTAGAGTTGACCGTTTTCGAAATATTCATTTTTATTGGTTTCAATTTTAAACTAATTAACTTTTCTCATATGGGACCATGCAAAGCGGGCCGAAACTCAATTGTTTCACATAGCCACAAGCTTTTAAAATTTTTGATTCGCTTTAGCATAATGTATTCTCCTGTTTGCCTTCTACTTACAAGGATGCAAGATATAAGACTAATTCTGCTAATGTTTATCTAGATTAGCATGATGTAGATATAAGAATAATCTTTTTGCAAGAAAAACGTGTTTGTGGAACAGTTTGAGAAAGTTATGTGAATGGAACACATAAAAAATTGTAATTGTTCCATTTATACCCCTCATTTAACTGTACGGTTATATGTACGGCATTTATCTAACTTTAGAACGTATTGTCTATTAGTAATGGTGTTAAGTTGTGTATTCGGTGTCTGTTTTTCTTTGAATTTCATTCATTGACTCTCACTTGCACATACACACACATACACTTACACGCCCTCATTCATGCTTCCAGACTCTGGGGAACAGAGAGAATAATCTTGGGTAGAGAAAACATCCCACTCCCCAACTGAGAATCAAACACGAAAAGACTCCCCAGCAATCCGCTGCCTTACCGACTAAGAAGATACGGGACCGGCCAAGACAATTTTTTTTTTTTTTTTTATTTTAACGTCCTTTAACCTGGTTTTGGTCATATCGGACGATGAATGCAATTGATGATATGATGCTCAAATGATCTTGGGGTCCATGGAGCTTAAATTTACTCGACATTCGTCTTCTCAGGATAAGGGAAAACCCCGAAAAAAAACTTACCCGGGTAACTCACCCTAAGCGAGATTCGAACTCACGACCTTTCGAACGTGAGGCACACATGCTACCACCACGCTACCCAGGCGGGCCCAAGACAAATTATAACGCGTTTATGTGCAGGCATCAAATAAGGTAGACCTGAGACAATAAGACATCACTTTTATGAAGGTTGGAAGTGTATAACATATTTCTATTTACTTCATTCTAATCGAGAAAAATTAGCAGAAATACTCATTACTTGCTTCCTTGTAAGTAGAAGCGAAATAAGGGAGTACCATAGGTTAAAGTGATAGTCAAAGCTGGTTGCTATGTGACTGAAATTCCATTGTTTGTATGGATAGCATTTGAAAATTCCTGTATGAGAAAAGTATATTTTTCAAAGCTGAAACTAAAAACAAGGAATATTTAAAAAACGATCAAGTTAAAAAAAATGTATATAACATAAATTATGTGTTTTAACATGCACTACATTTTTGTTTGGTAAGTTTTTGTCTATCTCTTACGCTTTAGCTGATATGCAAAATTCCATCAAATTCATCTAGAATAAAGTAGTTTTCAGAGGCTATTCCCAGAAAATTGAAGATATATATTTCATTTGTCGGGTAATTGTCTTTAATATACGATATTCTAAACAATAACGTTAGAGTCATTTTTGAGAAAAGAAATCGAGAAAAGTTCCATGTAAAGGGTAGCTGGGGATGGGAGATGTTCTTGAAAATCTTCGTATCACATCCTTGGAAGATACCAAACTTAAATACAAAATACACGACCTTTTTCCAAAAATACTTTTTCTGGATTCAGGGGGACCCAAAAACATGTATTTCCGGTGAAATCTCGGTATCAAATTTTTGGGTGCGTTACAATACATTACATACATACACTATATAGACCAACGGAGACCATTGGTTCCTAGTCAACGCCTCCCATGCCGGACCCGGGCCAATCACAGAGCGGCATCTGGCCGGTCCCCCCCCCACCGGACTACTATATATAAGGCGTACCCGGAGTCTCTACATCATTCCCTGAAGATGAGAGCGACGTTAGCTCTTGAAAGCTTGGAAATTATTCCAGAATTCACCTGGCTGATAGCCCGAGAAAAGTTATTTTCATACCGCCGCCAGGAAAGCTTCAAGTCATGGTTCACTATATAGATAGTACGTGTACAGAAAGTAAAAGGTTAGCCACTGTTTCGGTTTAAAATATAGGTAATTTTAATACACGCGCCGTTACTTCGAAATTATCTAAAATAATTAAATTGTTTACGGTCTTTTTTTACACCTGTTGGAATAATATGCAAAAGTGGTGAAGTGCTTTGCTAAGTATTTTTGTTTCTTTTTAATAACTACTTTTTATGGAACTGAAACGTTAATTAATAGGAACTTTAGATAATTGTATAAAATAAACAGCTAAATGGTATTAAATACCCCCAGAGGTGTAAGGGAATATTGTAAATTACTGTGAGATACAGTTTGCTAAATTGTGGATGAAGTTGTGCAAATGGCACCGGTTAAATAAAAGGTAAAGGATATGTATTTCAAATAGTAATCTGGAGAATAAGGTCACTCAGAGGAGCTTTAAAACCTTACATATTCCATCATAAATCAGTTCAGAAGTCAGCAAAAACATTCAATTTTCTACAAATTGGTTGTAAAATTTAATAAAACCAGCAAAGAAAATTTGTTCCATAAATGCGCTTTCATTTCTTAACCATTCCAGGTTTAAACGGCTATTTCTTTTCAATTTAGTCTATTTTGTAGTTCCATCAAGTTGTTAGCCAAATTACTTTACAAATACCCCCTATTCAAGTCCCTCAGTAATCTAAGCTACTCCATATGCTTGCAGTCTTTCTATTATGCTACCTGTTGATTTGAAGATTGCCTTCAATTTGCTAACTCCTCTGTGCACTAAGGTCATACTTAAGAGTGAGACCTGCAAAATTGCAGCTACGTACTCACGTCTTTTTCTTACTGATTTATGAACACGCCATTCTGAGTGGCCAAGGTTTCTTTTTGTTTTCCTCTTAAAAATCATACTCTATTCCGTTTTTGTTCATCTGTCATTTTTCTTGAATGTCAAAGACAATTCCTAGTGAAACTGGTCATTAGTAAGGATATAGTTGCAAGATTACGTAGCAACAAAACAATAATTTATTTTCAGGGTTTAGAAAGCCGCAGCTCCTCCTCCTGGTGAAGGTCTTCATGAGCAACTCAAATCAATCAGGCGCTTCTTCTTATTTATAATACACTACCATAGCCGGAAACCTCTAAAACTCACTTTAGCGGCACAATTTAGCTGGACCGTCTTAGTTTTACTTTCTCTATACGCACTATGTACATAGTGTATAGAGAAGGTATTGCACTCCACCAAAAATTCAATACTGAGATTTCACCGGAAATATATGTTTTAGGGTCCCCTGTATCCAAAAAAAGTATTTTCAGAAAAAGGTGTGTGTGTGTGTGTGTGTGTGTGTGTCCGTGTGTCTGTGAACACGATAACTAAAAAACGAAAAGTCAGTAAAATACCACAGTTGGTGTTTAAGATTTGTACCTTCCAGGGATGCGACTCGAATATTTTGAGAAAAATCCCCCCACCCTAAACTACATGGAACTTTTTTCGAAAATTTTGATTTTCTAAAAAATGGTTCTAACGATTTTTATTAAAATATCGTATATTAATGATATTTACCTGACAAATAAAATGTATATTTTGAATTTTCTGGGAATAGCCTCTGAAGACTACTTTATTCTGGGTCAATTTTACGGAATTTTGCATAACTGCTAAACCGTAAGAGATGGACAAAAACTTACCATACAACAAATGTAGAGCACTTTAAAACACACAATTTATGTTACATACATTTTTTCGTGAAGTTGATTGTTTTTGAGATATTCCTTGTTTTTGGTTTCAGCTATAAAAAAACATGCTCTTCTCATACATGACTTGTGAGCTCGTGTCCATACAAACAAAGGAACTTCAGTCACATAGCAATCAGCTTTTGACCATCACTTTAACCTATGCTACTCCCTTATTTTGCTTCTACTTACAAGGAAGCAAGTAATAAGACTACTTCTGCAAATTATTTTCTCGATTAGCAGGAAGTAAATAGAAGCATAAGCTTTTTAACAATAATATATTGCAGGGTTGTAGAGAAAGTCATGTGACTTTCATGTCTATCTTACTTTACCTTGGAGCTCGGAAAATCAGTTGGAAGTGTCAAACACTGTCGAGTTATTAAACAGACACAGATCTTTAGCCATACAATTTTGCTATCTCTAGCACACATGTAAAATGTACATAATAGATAAAGAATGTGTTCTTTTCCACCTTAAATTTCATACCGATATTTCACCGGAAATAAATGTTTTAGCGTCTCCTGAATATATATAACAGATGTTACGTAGGCAGATAAAGTATTGCACTCCACCCAAAAATTCGATACGAGATTTCAACGTAAATAAATGTTTTAGGGTTCCCTATTTCCAAAAATAAAAAGAAAAATGTTTCACTTTCTCTAAACGTACTATATACAAAGTGTATAAAGAAGGTATTGTGTTGCACTCAAAATTTGATACCGAGATTTCACCGGAAATACATATTTTGAGACCGATTGTGTCTTTATCTTTCTGTGTGTGTATGTGTGTGTGTGTGCGCGCGCGCGTGTGTATGTGTGTATATATAACTTTGGGCAACATATCTCAAAAACGAAAAGTCCGTTAAATACCAAACATGATATTTAAGTTCAGAATATTCTAAGAATGCAACACAAAGCTTTTAAAGACAATTTTCCCTCCCCCCAACCCATCTGTCCTTTAGTGGAATAAATTCTGAAAAATTTGGTTTTCTCAAAGATGGCTGCTCTAACGATTTTAATTAAAATCTCTTATATTTAAGATGTTTACATAACAAAAAAAATGTATATCTTAAATGTTCTGTAAATAGCCTCTGAGGGCCTCTTTATTCTTATTTTTCTGAATGTTGCATAACTGGTAAACCGCTAGAGATGTGGTAGCGATATTCCAAGAGCATTTTAATGAACGCAGGCAAAGTGGTTTATTTCATTGATTAAAGCTTTTACTGCATGAAAATTCTAGAACTATTTAAAATTTACAATTTTTGTCATATTTTTTTTCGTTGAGTTGGTCGTTTTTGACATATTCCTTGTTATTAGTTTCAGTTATAAACTTAAAATTTTCTCACACGGGAACTTGTCAATCCTGGCCAAGCAAAGAAATGGATTTCAATTCCTTAGAAACCACATTTTAAAATATTTGATTATCGGTATAATCTAGTGTATTCCCTTACTTCCCTTCTTCTTATAATAAACTATTAGTAATAAGACCATTCTGCTAACGTTTATCCCATTAACATGCAGTAGATAGAAGAATGAGCTTATCAACAATAATTTGTTACAGAGATGTGAAAAGTCATGTGAATGGACCACATCAGATTTTTTCCCATATACTTATAAGGAACTAAATAATAGAACCGTTTCTGCTAATGATATTCTCGATTAGCATGAAGTAGATAGAATAATGAGCTTATTAACAATAATTTTCTGCAGAGATGTAGAGAAAGTTATCTGAATGGAACACATAGATTTTTACTTTATCTACACGTACTATGTACATAGTGTATAGAGAAGGTATTGCACTCAATCCAAAAATTCGATACCGATATTTCACCGGAAATATACGTTTTAGGGTCCAATGTATAATATATATATTTTCAGAAAAAGGTCCGTGTGTGTCCGTGTGTCAGTGAGCACGATAACTCAAAGACAAAAGTCGGTAAAATACCAAACTTGGTATTTAAGTTTAGAATCTTTCAAGGATGCGACACGAAGATTGTGAGGAAAATCCCTCACCCCCAAACTACCTTTTACATAGAAAAAAATCGAATATTTTTATTTTATCAAAAATAGTTCTAACGATTTTGATTAAAATACCACATATTGACGATATTTACATGAAAATAAAACGTATAGGTATCTTGAATTTTATGGGAATAGCCTCTAAATACCTCTTTATTCTGGATGCTTTTTGCTGAATTTTGCATAACTGTTAAATCGTAAGAAATAGACAAATACTTACTACACAAAAATTTATATCTTGATAAAACACACAGTTTATGCCATATACATTTTTTCGTGGAGATACTTGTTGGTTTCAGTTTTAAAATACTTGAGACTTTTCTCATATGGGCGTTTGTCAACTCCTGGCAATGCAAATATACAGGTTTCAGCACATGGCAACCATCTTTTAAAAGATTTGAGTATCGCTTTAATCTTGTTTCCCTTTTGCTTAAAAGAAAGCAAATAATAAGGCCATTTCTGCAAATGCTTATCTTGATTAACATGGAGTAGATAGGAGAATAAGTGTTTTATCAATTTGCTACATGGATGTAGAGAAAATCATGTGAAATGAACACATCAGATTTTTAATTTTTTATGTTATAATTAATTGTCACATTAATGCATATTCGTATGTAATACTGTAGTTGGAACACTGCTTTGTTGCAGTACAAGGTGAAATCAATAAATACATTATCAAGAGGAACAAATTGTTTATTTTAAAACCTAAGTCATCATTAATCTAATGTTTCTGCTGTAATACATATTGTACTAAAGTGTTTCCACTGTCCTGAAAATGCTGTACTTCTGTAGTAGCGATGTACCAAGAGTATTTTAATGAACGCCGGCAAAGTGGTTTATTTCAGTGACTAAACATCTTATTGTATCTGGAAGAATTCTATAATGCTATAATAACTTTGAGAAGCTTGTTGTTAAAGACAGCTATTTATTTTTAGTAAAAATTCCTGACTACTTTAAATATTACGCGTGCATTAGCGTTAACGATATTGAGTTTCCAATAGAAGCTTTACGTGGACTGAATAATTCAGGAGTAGAGAAGCACAGAGCGCGTATAATAACATGGGCAACAGTGATATATAACAGAGGTTGCAGTAACAATTGGGTCTGGGTAGTATATAATTGGTGTTTATCACTTGCACTCGAATAGTGAAACGGTATCTAGCCACGAAAGTGAGGTAGAAACCTGTTCAAGACTCGAATGTTCAGTCACGACAAAGTGCAAAGGTGGGCAGTAGACGTCCATGAACACTTGCAACAAAGTTGGGCGATGGTTCTCCTTTCGGAGCGCAACTGACGGGTCTTTCGCAACACATTTGCTTCTACTTGCCATAACATGTCTTTAACATGCTTATACACATGTAATTTGTGTGTGGTTCTTGACTAAACTCGGGTTCTCTTGTACATATGGTGTGATAGAGACTCCCTTGCTTGCTACATATCAGTTACCTTGTTATTTGCTAACACACGGACCGAGACCACCGGCAGGGGTTGCTTACATTGCATTAATTGGTACATGGCTTTGATACAACCTTGAAAAAAACTGTTTTATGCGCTACATTCTCTACCTGTTTTGCAACAAACTGCTCTTGCAAATTCATCTTACTACTTTTCTATCTACTTCTCGCATGTCTATATAAACATAGGTACTTTAAATACACACTTCCTTGTAGATACGCGGAAATAAGGGAATACATTAGCCTAAACCGACAATCAAAGTTTTTAAGAGCTGTTCGCTGTAGTCAATATAACAACGATTTTCCATTTGGGAAATGAATAAGTACTTAAGGCAACGCCCATGTAGGCGGCATGGTTTCGACCCCAAGCGTCCGCATGTGGTGGACGAAGCGGCGTCTGGGGGGTTTCTTCGGGTCCTCCAGTTTTCTCCACCAATTGCTCCATTATCACATTTCCAATCATCAATTTCGGTTACATTTCTTATCATCCATTTCCACATATTCATACCTGGCTACGGTCCGACCCCTCTTAACAGGTTCTCCATTCTGTGATTTCGTGCCGTAGGCTTCCCGATAGGCTCCTGACCCTAGGCATTGGCTAGTATGTCCTAGGGGGGTGTCAGTCCTACAAATACGTGGAGGGTAAGCCGATTATGAAACAAAACGAATAGGTATTTCAAATGGAAACCAATAACCAAGAATATCTTGGAAAACTTTAACTATAAAAAAAAACATATTTGACATAAATTGTGTGTTTTAACAAGAACTACTCCTACATTTTATGTAGTAAAATTTTCTCTTCTCTTTCCATGGCAGAATTTTCCAAGTTTTCAATTTTACCAAAAATAGCTGTAACGATTTTGATGAAAACCGTATATTAAATATGACTAATAAAATGTATATCCTAAATTTCTTAGGAATAACATCTGAAGTCCTCTTATTTCTAAATGACGTTTGCATAACTAGTAAACCGTAAGAGATAGGAAAAACTTACTTCACAAAAGAATGTGAATCTCGGTCAAACACACAGTTTATTCATATACATTTTAATCGTAGAGCTAGCCATTTCCTAAATATTCCTTATTATTGGATTTAAAATGTCCGGTATTTACAATTTTGTCAAATGGGATTCGTTATTTACTTCTTTTACATCATGATTACGTAAAAAGAACCGAATTTCAATCACATAGGAACCAGCTTTTAAAAGATTTGTCTGCCATTTTAGCCTATTTCCTCTCTACTTATAAGGGAGTAGTAATCAGACCATTTCTGCTAATGTTTATCTTGATTAGCATGAAGCAGATAGAAAAATAATTTTTATAAGGATACTTAGAAGCTCATGCGAATGTAATACATCAGATTTTTTCTACAAGTTTGCAGTTCTAAGTTTTTCAAGCATTCATATGTTTATAAGTTAACATAAGCTATAAGCTAATGGTCTCACTAATCTCATTTCTGCTGCCTCTATCCCTTGTTTTAGCCTTTTGGTTAGTCTCAGTTTCTGAACCATAGAGTAGTGATGACATAGCAAGAACTTTGTACAATTTTAAAACGGTATATTTTCTGACTCTTCTAAGAAATGTTCTTTTAATAATAATTGTGTCTAATAACTGCTGCAACTTGGGTAATTTAACGTCCATATCATTTGTATAACCATAAGTTACGTACATCCTAAATAATTAAATGTATTTATTTGTTCCTAATAGCATTCAGTCTAAATATAGTCTTTTTGTGGTTGGTAGTGCGAACCTTCTGTCTCTCAGTGTTCTCTTCCTAGATGGCGCATTTACATTGATTGGTAGGCCCATCGAGTTGGGAGACAAACCTTGTGAGGCGCACTAGTGCAGATTGTCAAGCAGGTGTTCTAAGAAGACAATATATTCGATACAGTTATATATATTGCGTACTGGAAGTGTTTACTTTGTTACCAAATAACAAAGATGTCGTTTCGTAAACAAAAAGTGTTCGTGTTTAGAATTAAAACTTCAATCTAAGAAAAACGTAGGATATTTCAGGTTCTTATACTTGAAGCAATTGAGTCGACATGGTGCGAGGCAATTCAAGTTTCTTTGGTTCAAATGGGTCAGGCATGGTGGCGCAAACAACAAATTACTGACCTAGCAGGAGTATTCAAAGACAAATTTGTCTCACTGGTAAGTGGCTTACACGTTGTTTTGGTTTGTGCTATTTAATTTCATAACAAGGTGACTTTTGTTTCTGGGATGACTAAGAATAAGCCAAAATGCCTAAAACCTGAACATTTTATAAAATATCTCGTAAATTAGTTACTAAGTGTCCGATGATCCTACAATATGCACATAACCAAAGTATGCGAGCCGTTTCATAGACAATTGAAATCCTTGTTTTACAGCTCAGAGTCTGGTATTTTCAAGATAAGTTCATTTTTAAAAAATTCAAACAGAAACTGAAAATTAATGGAATATTCCTAAAGGTCTATAAAATAATAGGTAATTATACAGAACTTGGACCCCTCTAGAAATTAAAGTAATTGTGGTTTGACTGTAAGTTTGGTTTATACTTGTTACGTTTTCACCAATTTTTTTATCGGAAAAGCTCCGTAATTAAGTTAGACGCTAATTTATTACGTGCGCGTAGCGATCCTTTTTTGTGAATATTTGTGAAGTATGCTGCCTAGAAGGAGTAGAATATAAATAAAGAAGTCTTGTAGCACTTTTGCAATGTAAATATATAATAATACTACACACTAAAGTGCCTAAAACCTGAGTTTCATTGTCGGCGGCTGGCGAACAGTATTGTGGTATGCAACACCGGCATATGTCGCTAGACGCTGTGCTGATGTATGACGAGTATGTTTCACGCAGATACAGCTGTTCAGGGAATTTTATTATGCAGAACTTCGGCCGCTCTAAAATCGGATGAAACTAAGTGCGATTGATTGACTTTGTATTTATGATGACAATTTTAAAGCCTGTGGATTTCAAATTTAGCGCGAGGTTAGGTTCCAATCCGTTTAGGTTAGTGTGTGTATATAAATTTATGTTTCTAATTTTATATCGTGGTAGTGCCTCATTATCGATATTTCCAACAACTCCTAGCAGTGCAATAGATACAACATTAGTTTTTTAAACCATCTCCCCACCCATAATCCCTCTCTAACCACACCGGTCCCGTTAGAGTGCAAAACTGGCAAAAGTCGCAGCGGAGAGAGTTAGCGGCCCAACTTGTAAATAATTACCGGTGACTTTTGTGTTTGGGATTATTGAGAATAAGCCAAGATGTCTAAAACTTGAACATTTTATAAAATATCTCGTACATTATTTACTAAATGTCCGACGAACCTATATCCCCCCCCCGGCCCCCTCCCTATAATATTTAGAAATCATTCACACAACCAGAGCATGGGGGCCGTTTCATAGAAAATTGAAAGCCTTATTTTACTGCTCAGAGCCTGGTATTTTCAAGATAAGTTCATTTTTAGAAAATTCAAACGGAAACTGAAAATTAATGGAATATTCCTAAAAAACCATTAAACAAGAAATGTATAAAAATAACTCAAATTTTAAAAATTAATTAAAAATCTCGTGTTACATTCGTATGAACTTCTCTGCCTACTATGATTTTGTTTTTATGTAGCTACTACAAACTATTGCCACGAAAACTTGAATGTTCTGCTGTTATATAGTACATATATAGGTAGAGAAGGTTTTCGATACCGACATTTCGCTGACCACTCGGTTCCACTATTAAAGCGCCAATGGAATGAGCGAGATTAGGCAATTTCAATCAATTGCGGTCATCTGACTGGATCGATATTTTTAAAAATTCTTATCGTAGCTGAACTTCGTATGTTTCATCTCCTGTCTTGGTTATTAGTAATAAGGTGACAGTCCAGACAGCCAACCTTCACTTTTAATAACTGTCAGTTCCACAATTGTAATTACTTTCTACTAATTCAGTTGCAATGGCTACTTAAAGGTTTTTATTCATAATTAGGAAAACGTTTGTTCATTAGAATAGTTATAATTTTTATACATTGGTTTTTTAATTAGGTAGATTTTTAGTTCAAAAAAGGAATGAAAATAATAATTATTTTATTTCTTACGAGAGTAGTGCAATAACCTCAAATAAAATAACGTTTGTTTCCCTTTGATGTATACGTTATTAAAAGCTGACAAAATAATTTTTCCCTGTTCCTATTGTCGCTATCAATATTCGTACATTGGATGTAGAGACGGTCGGCAATGCCATAATTCAGGACACAGTGAAGAAACAAACAAAACTCGGTACATAAACATGGTCGAATGCGTCATCAACCATTTGATAACTAATATAAGTATTACAATCATAACCTGATAAAATCTCCTTTCTTATACATTATAAATTATTAATAGTTTTGTGTTTTGGTTTTTAGGAGAATTCACTCGTAGTGTTACTTTTGAAAATACAGGTCTTAGTGTCTCCTGAATAAAAAAAAAATACTTTTTTATAAAATAGTTTGCGCGCGCACCCGGTGTCTGAATAGCATAACTTAAAATGAAAAGTCTGTTAGACACGAAACTTGATATGTAAGTTCAGTATCTTCCAATGATGCGACACTTACATTTCCAAGAAAATTCCTCCACTCCAAACTACCCTTTACATGGAATTTTAACTTTTCCAAAAATGATTCTAATGATTTTGATTAAAATGCCTTATATCAAAGCTGCTAATATGACAAATAAAATGTATATTTTGAACTTCCTAGAAATACTCTCTGAAAGCATCTTTGTTCTGAATAACACTTGCATACCTGGTCAACAGTAAGAAAAAATTAAAAACTTACAGCACAAAAAGAGTAGATCTCGTCAAAACATACAATTTATTTCCGTGTACTTTTGTTGTGGAGCTACTTCTAGATAGTCCTGGTTATTGGTTTAAATTTTACAATACTTCACTATCAAATGGAAAATGTTACTCACTATTCTTCATCCTGATCAAGCTAAGAGAACAGAATTTGAATAGTACCTTCACACAGCAACCGGCATTTAAAGGATTTGACTATCCCTTTAATTTATGTTATTTCCATATTCTCCCGCAGTGAAGTAATATGGAATAACCATTCTGCTAATGTATAGTAGGTTGAAGATTAAGCTTTTGTAATAATAGTTTGTTGAAACATAGGTAGAGAAAGTAATGCGAATGTGGCACATCAGACTTTTTTTCTATGATGTTAATTTAAAGACAAATAAAGAAAGATTTCATTACACATTTTTTGGGTAGCTATATCCAAGGAGGATGCAGAAAATGAAGCCGATGATAGTCAGATGGTATGTCGACATCCCAAATATTTTTATATCCCGAAAAACAACTGAATATCGGCAGTACTTAAAATGGCCGGTATTGAAACCCTTAAACCATATTGGATAAAGCTGATGGCGCAGAAAACGTTTTAAAATAAATTTTGTGTTCTAAAGAACACTGCATTTTTGAGTAGCAAGCTTTAGGTTATACAATGATTTATCCCTTATATAAAATGATATACATAGATACTATTTTGAACGAAGAGTAATTCATAGATTATTACTTGAAGATTCAAGAACTACACTTTGTTTATCACATATCTTGAGTAGAGGGTTTTTAAATCAAAATCGTTAGAGCCAGTTTTGGAAAAATAAAACATTTGGAAACGTTTACCATTGAGGGATATTTTTAAAGTATTCATATCACATCTTTTGAAGATAATGAACTTAAATACCAAGTTTGGTATTTGTCCGGGCTTTCGTTTTAGTGTTTTAATGTTTACATACACACATGGGCTTGTTCTAATTGTTTCACTCTTGTGCTGTCTAAAAATATATATTTTCGGTAAAATCTCGAAGTCGAATTTTATGGTAAAATACGAAACATTTTCTTACTTATAGGGAGACTGCAGAAAAATACAGAAAGAAATTTTCTCATATTGCTTTTGTGAGGTGCGCTCATGCCTAGACTCCTCAATGACAGGCAATAGTTAAAAACATCATTTGCTTTGCTTATCACTTGGTTTTAGCTTACTGCTTACGTATCCTTATAGGTAAAACGAAATGTGCAAACGTATAATCAAAGTTTATCTCGATTAGCACGAGGCAGATAAAATATAAGCTTTTGTATAAATTCTTTGTAGTAAGTTAATACAGAATTTGATATGAATGCAGGCTATAGAACCTTTTGAATATAAACAATAATGTTTTTGTTTGGTGCATCGGAGTGAGCAGTGCTGAATTCAAACTAAGTGTAAGCTTTTCCATATGGTTTTCAATTTATTCTAATAAATGTTATGGATATGTAAAACACAACCCTAAATGCGCGTGCAAATGACTTTGAGGACTTATATAGTTGAATTTGTAGATATTCATTCTAAGGGCTGATGAAACACTATCGCGAATAAATCACCAGGCATGGCAGCTTCACCCAACTGTGGAGCGCAACGTGATGGCTATTTCATCCCTAAAACATTGTAAGTGTGCATAGTATAGGGAGAATATGAGACATCATTCTTTAACTTTATGAAACAGCTATAGGTAGTTATTTTTATTTTTTCGTATTATGTACATAGTGTGTAAAAAGCAATTGTATTTCACCCATAAATTCGATACCGAGATTTCATTAAATTACATGTTTTGAGACACCCTGATTCCAAAAAGAAAAATAATTTTTAGAAAAAGGTCCTGTGTGTCTGTGGACAGCATAGCTCAAAAGCGAAAAGACTGTTGAATACCAACCTTGGTGTTTAAGTTTGGTATCTTCCAAGGATGCGACACAAAGATTTTCAAGAAAATCCCCCCATCCCCAACTAACATTTATATGGAACTTTTTTTTTCGAAAATTTTGATTTTCTCAAAACTGGTTCTAACGATTTTGATTAAAATATCGTATATTAAAGATATTTACCTGACAAATAAAATGTATATCTTGAATTTTCTGGGAATAGCCCGTGAAGACTACTTTATTCCGAATGAATTTTACGTAAGTTTGCATAACTGCTAAACTATAAGAGATGGACAAAAATTTACCACACAAAAATGTAGAGCACGTTAAAATACACAATTTTTGTTATATATGTTTTTTTTTTTTGTGGAGTTAAATCATTTTTGAGATATTCCTTTTTATTGGTTTCATCTTTAAAAAACGTATACTTTCCTCATACAGAAATTTGTCAACTGCTGTCCATACAAGGGAACTCAGTCCATAGTAACCAGCTTTTGACTGTTATCCCTTACTTCGCTTATTTCGCTTCTATTTACAAGGAAGTAATAAGAACCATTTCTGCTAATTTTTTCTCGATTAGCATGAAGTAAGTAAATAGAAACATAAGCTTTCTAACAATAATTTGTAGATATGTAGAGAAAGTCATGTGAATGGAACACATCAGATTTTTTTATTACTTTCTCTATACATACTGTGTGTATAGTGTATAGAGAATGTATTGCATTCCACCCAAAAGTTCGATACCGAGATTCCACCAGAAATACATGTTTTAGGGCCTCCTGTATCCAAAGCAAAGGATTTTTGGAAGAAAGGTCCGTGTGTGTGTGTGTGTGTGTGTGTGTGTGTGTGTGTGTGTGTGTGTGTGTGTGTCTCCATGAACACGATAACTCAAAATTGGCTCTAACGATTTTGATTAAAATAGTGTATGTTAAAGATATTTATATGGCAAATATATGTATGAGGGTCGTTTTTTTTTCAACTTCCGATAGGCTATAAATAAAAGACAAGTTCATAGAAAACAATTATTTTATTACTAAAGGTTTTGTACACTTATGGTTACTTCAACGTAATTACAGAAAAGATTGAGGCATTTATCGTACCTGTGCACACGCTCTGCAATACCCGCTTCAAAAAATGTTGCCGCCAATGATTTCAACCGAGATTCACGTTGTTTTGAAGATTGTCATTGGTTTGAAAGTGCTGCCGAATAGCCATGTCTTCAGTTCAGGGAAAGGTGAAAGTCGCTAGGTGCCAGGTCAGGACTGTACGGTGGATGATTGAAAATGTCCCATTGAAATTGTTCAAGGAGCGGATGGGTTGTGCCAGCAGTGTGTGGACGAGCTTTTTTTTTTTTTTTATTTATTTATTTTTTTTATTTTTTTTTATTTTTTTAGCTTAACGTCCTTTGTGGTCATAGCGGACGATGAAAGACATTTATGAAATGATGCTCATATGATCTCGGGGCCCATGGAGCTTAAGTTACTCGACATTCGTCTTCTCAGGAAAAGGGAAAACCCCGAAAAAAGCCTTA